>JABWTJ010000092.1:3546308-4146308 GCA_016801875.1 Solanum sitiens | reverse complement strand
CGTAAACTTGCGTGTATACTGGGGAGCAACATTGAGCATTTTGAGGCCCTATCAAACGAAGGCTCAGCCCATCCAAGCCCTTAAAATTTATTCGCCCGTGAGGCTTGGGCCAGGTAGGACCGGACTGGCCCTTTTTTATAGCTCTAAATTCGCTGCCTTGGTAGCGTTTTTATTATAAAAAATTTGAAAATCGCTGCCTTGACAACACTTTTATTAAAAATTTATTTTAAGAAAAATCACCGACAAGGCAACGAAATTCCCTCTCCATTTTTTTTAATTGTAACTCAAGCATTCATATGTAACTTGTTGATATTGTGTTAAAGGGAAATCACTGCGTCAGGATCAATTTTGCCTTTAGGGTTTTTAAAAAATTGATGTGCCCTTTTGGTATTTTTGACAATTTTTTTCGCCCTTTTAGCTTCAGACTCTTAATTAGTACGAATAGTATGATAAAATATTTATATTAATAATTATTTTCTTAGTGAGTGTATCAAATCAAAAAATAACAAATAAAAATTAACGAACGAGGAAGTAGTATATGGATTTTACTCCCAATTTACTATTTGTTGGATGAATCAACTTAAAAAGACGCCATCCAATTAGTCTCCTAATTATCTCCTAACTAGGGAAGTAGGTCGCGCTACGAACGATCACAAATATGTTTTTGAATTTATAAAATCATTTTTTATTATTAAAATTATCTTTAATTTTATATTTTATCATTTTCATTCATTTTCTTCTCTTTTAATCCCGTTAATCAATTATTGTGTTTTAATCATCTTAAAATACTTTAATTTTATATAATAATTATCTATTTAAATAAAACTGTAGAAAAAAATAAACTTCAACAAAGAATAAATCTCTTTATGTAGATATGTGTAGAAAATTTCTACATAAATTGCATTAATTTATTTAAGATATTAAGTATATACTTACTCTTTTTCTGTAATTACCCATTAGACTATTTTGAGTACTAGTCCTCTCTCTTTCATAAAGGATCCTTTCCGTAATTTTTTAATGAAAATTTTAATTACTTATTCAACTATAATTATTTTACCAGTGACTAAATTTTAAATATTTAATTTTTATTAAATCATAATGGGCCAAGTCCAATTATTTAATACATATACTATTTAATCTATTTATTAAAATTAGTTAGCGGATTAATATTTTTTTAACTCACAATGTGATGAGAGAAACATAGGAGTAAATTTACGAAAAACCACCAATAGAAGACCCAATGATCTGGTTGAGGAAAAATCCTTCAAGTACAAAAATAACAAATTCATCCATATTTTTATAAGCACTAATTTTGGGTTCATGTGATTATTTTTTATAAATATTAGTACATAAAATAGATAAATACTTGAGTCGTGTTGGCATTATCCTAAGAAACTATTTCAACGGTATAAAATGTTTCCCTATGACTAAACAAGCACTTTCCTATCTTAAATAGAGGTAACAGGAATTAGCAAATTAATGACATCAGCAAGTAATTTAGAAGATAAAATAAATAACCAACAGTATGATAAAGTAATTAAACTAGAAAGCCAAAGAGAGTGAGGGAGAAACAACAAAACTAAAAATATGTGATGTCTTGCAAAGTGAAAGATAAAGTCTATTTATAGGCCAAAATGTAAGCTTTCCATTTAACAAGTGTCAAATGGTTTTTCAAGAAACTGCTGACCAAAGCTTTCCATTTGACAAGTATGTCAAATGGTTTTCAAGAACTGCTGGCCAAGTTGTCATTTGCCCAATTAAAACAAAACTTTCCAATTACACTTTTAAATATTTTATCTTAAGAATATAAATTATATTTGAAATAAAATACTACAATTATTTTACATACAATCCCCCGCTTATTTCATAAGAGTTTATAGTAAAATATAACTTGCTCTAGATTTTCAGGAAAATATGTAATAGGTTTGGTGTCTTTCGAACTATGACCAAACTTAGTTCGATAAATTTAATTTACAGAATTACTGGTGAAATATTTCTATGAACCAAATAATTCTAATTGTAAATCAGAGACTTTACCAATCACATTTTGACCACATTAATTTTGTTATTCAACTCGGTTTTGGCCTATAAGTCATGTGCGTGTCTGGTATTCATGAGAGTTCTAGAGACCAGACCTAAGTCTCATAGGAGCGGCCAACCTCCAACTCTTATATAGGTGAGTTCATCAAGTGTACACTGCTTTAAATACACATTCCTTAATTAATGATTATGAGTTGAGCTAGCTACAACCTAACAGACTCAAACTTCACATTCGAAGGAAAGAATTCGGGGGCTTATCATATGAAAGGATTGGAGGAGCAGTTTGACTCGACTAAGTCTTACGTGAACGAGATAACTAAGTAGATGAAGAAATTTGCAGACTGCAAGAGGTGGTCCACGGACTATAGAGTTGGGGGACATGGTTGATGAAGTTTAGCCCAAACAGTTTAAGACACTATGAGGCATGCACCACAATTTGTTTCGCAAATATGAGGGCCTATTTAAAATCCTATCTAAGGTGGAAAAAGATCTCATACAAACTTCAGACACCTCCACACCTTAAGATTCATCATGGTTTCAATGCCAACATGCTTAAGCCATACTACGAAAAGAAGAATGACCTAAACAAAGGACAATTGTGTCATGGGCCTTTTACTATCACGGTCTTGCACGATTGAGAATACACTTGACTATATATCAGGCTAGGCGAAAGCAAGGTCAACAAGCTACCACCATGTTCCTCATCCATTGAAAGGGACAATCACCAGAAGAAGCCACATAGGAGTGGTACGCCGCATTCGTTACAACATCTAGTGTGGGAGAGTGTAATGATCCGTCACATAGGCACCACGTGGTATAAAGTTGTCTATATGGAAGCTTAGTTGATAAGCAATTGTGGGGAGATTCTATAGCAATAGAGAGTTTCTTGAAAATACTAATAGAATATCTAGGAAGAATTCTTGAAAGACCTTAAAGTGTTCTTAGCAGATAGAAAATTTTAGAAGTGATTACATAATAAATTTAGTCTACAGACTTATAATAAATATTTCACTGATGATACTTGAAGTTGATTAAATTAATACCCACTCTTTTCTTTATAGTCATATCGGGAAAAAAATGAATTCCACACTCTTCATTTAATGTTGATTTGACCATTTATTAAAGGTTAAAAGAGACTTTTGGATTTAACATAAAATTATGATTAAAAGTATTTAATTTTATTTTAACATCAATCAAATAAATTTATATCGAAATTCAGATACTATAACTAAAACTAAAATTAAATTGGAATCATATGTTTGGGGAAAATTCATCTCTTTCAATCTCTATGTTCGTTAAACTTGTTTTCTTTCTTGATTTCATGAAGTCAATCTTAACAAACATCTCTTCCATTTCGTAGATAGAAGATCCGGTGAATCAATTCAATTAGTTATTTTTTTAACCCACATTTTGATATATAAAGATTAAGAATCAAAACATAAATGAATATAACATCATGACACATAAGGGAGATACAATGAAGAGGAAAACTTACAATTTAATTTTGAAGAATTCAGGAAGAGATTCATGTTGTATGTGATTTTTCGAACGCAACTCAATGTATAGTGGATTTAATTTTGAAGAATTTACTAAGAGATTCATACAGGGATTGATTTTTCAACGGGATTCAACTTAGATTTCTCAACGCAACTCTATCTATTGTGGGTGAGATGTACTTCATTGAATTAAAATTCCCACCTCAGCCGCTATAGGTTAAGTTACATTGAGAATAAGAGGTACTGATAAATCATCAATAATATTTATTGGAGGAAAGGAGGCTAGGGTTTTCTAAGAGTTGTTATAATATTTTCAAAAAGTATAATTTACTTCCAATTTTTATACAAATATCAAAATTGTGCTCTATATTTTTTCATTTTTTTTTGGAAATATGCAAATACACCCTCCGTTCATTTTTACTTGTCACTTATTCCTAAAATAGATTTTTATTTTTACTTTCACTTTTACTTGTCCCTTTTGACATATATATCAAGAAAAGACAATTATTTGTTTTCATGTTTTACCCTTACCATTAAATACTATTTTTCATATCATTTTTCAAGACTCAATACCAAACGTTATTTAGTAGAGTACGGAGCCAAAAAGGCAAAAAAATGTCAAAAATTTCAAAAGGACACATCAAATTTTCAAAAAATCAATAGGGCAAAATAGCTCCTGACGAAGCGAGTTCCCTCTGACAAAATATTGACGCCATTACATCTGAATGTTTCAGATAGAATTTTTTTAAAAAAAAATAGGAGGGGGAACTTCATTTCCTTGTCAACAATTTTTTTAAAAAATATTGTTTGTTTTAATAAAACGCTGCCAAGGCAGTGATTATCAAAAGTTTTTTCTAATAATAAAAACGCTACCAAGACAGTAATTTTTATAAATTATATTTTTTTTAATAAAAATGTTGTCCAAGCAACGATTTTCAAAAAATATTAAAGCAACATTTTTTTTAAAAAATTATTAATGCCTTGGAAGCGTTTTTATTTTTAAAAAAAATTCGAAAATAGCTACCTTGACACTCTTGTTATTAATTCTTTTTTTAAAAAAAATCGCTGCTAGAGTCGTCCAAACGGGATCAGCCCATGGGTTCGGTTTAACCGAACCCGTTATTGGGTAGGGTTCTGATACAACTTTTCAAACTCATTTAAAACTAAGGCGTATATGGACGAGGATTATAAATCCGACCCATATTATCCTTTAGCCTTTGAGGCTTGACCGGGGCAGAGTCAGGGTTGGTCCATGTGTCAAATTTTTTTATTTAATGGTAACTTAACATAATAATACCATATAATTTAATTACTTAAATACACATTATGTTGTAATATTATGAATATTACCAGATTTTGGTATGTCAATTTTACAAGATTTTGCTACGTTCAGATACATCTATTTTAGAATATATGAACTTAAAATTAGATTATTTGTTTTAAATACACTTTATCCAAATATATTCACATGTATCTAGGATACATAGAAAAATGTCGTGCCTTCACCTCTCTCCCATCTTGTTTATCACTCTCTTATCTCGCTCGCGTATCATGTTTGTGAGATCCATACACTAAAGTTTTTGCTAGTATTACCAAAAAAACAACATTGTTTTTCATATTTGATTTGAATATCTTCTCATTTTTTTGATGTTATACAATTATAAGTTTGAAAAGAAAAAAAAGGCTAGTTCGCTCCAGCCCTCGTCCCTTCCAGGGTTTGGGCTGGGTTGAGTAATGTTATGCATATTTATATGCCTAAGTAGTTAATATTTGCCCATGTTTTGGTGGTGATAAAAGACGATCTTTAGTTTATTAGCTTGATTTTGTGGTTGCTTGTGATGATTATGCACATACACACATGATTAGTGATTTTAGGAACTCTCGGAGAAAGCAGAGATGGAACAAAGAAAGAAGGAATAAAGGCAGACGTGAAAAAAATAGCTAAGGATAAAAGTACCCAGGCGAGACGCACTGGCAGGCGTGCCGCGCCAAGGTCTATCACTCAGAGCCTATTTTGAGGTGCACTGGCAAACGCGCCGCGCCAAGGCCTGTCGCTGAGAGCCCCTGTTGAGACGCGATTGAAGCGTGCCGCGCCAGGATGTGATCAGCTCCCAGATGTTGCTAGGGGCGATGGGGGACGCCGCACCAAGCAAATTTCAACTTTTTTAAGTTTTAAATGTTTGTTAGGTTTTCTAATAGGAGTAGAATTTGTTATTAACTTTATCTAGCACTATAAGGAGATCCTAGAGCTGTCATTATGAGGGTTCGACTTTTGTTTAGTGTGAAGGGCAAGAATCAAGATTGTAGCCCTCTTGACTCTTTTATTTTCGGATTTATTTATGAACAATTATCTTTTCTTGATTACTAAGAGCATGAGAAGCTAAACGCGCTAGTTCTGGGATTGTAGCTATGAATGGTTGTTGAATATTTGAGGCTTTATGAATTAATTTTTGGTTGTCAATTCAAATTACTTTTATATTCTTGCTTTACTATTTTATGCTTACGCACCATAAAATAAACCTAGTGTCTGATCTTGAATTGACCATCGGAGAGATTACAAAGACCACAGAATTCAGAGAGCTCGGACCGCCCATTAAATTGAGAAGATTAGTGTTTAGGAGTGACGCCCGAAAGACGAACACCTTGCTTGGTTATAAGATAGGATGAAATATAAATGCTCGTCAGTTAGTCTATTTATCCCCGCTCAACTATGTAGTTAGATAGCTAACTAGGGTAGGCGAAGAGAGGTGTGTAACTCGGATCATATTATTAACCCTATAAACCAGTAATTTGACAACTGAAGTTAGTTCGAAGTCAATAATATGATTAATGACATTCATTAATATAATGCAGCTCTGGAATTGCTTTTAATCTTACTTGAAACACCATATCAAAGTCGTTCATCACTGTTTACTTTAAATTAGTGAATACTAGTCGTAGTTAATCATAAATCATCAACCCGTGAAATAGTTGCTTTGCTCTTTAATATGAAATTAAGTGTGAATATATGTTGATCATACGTCCCTTAGGAACGATAACTCGTTTCTAAAATAAACTATATTACTTGCGCGACCACGTACACTTGAGTGTATACTGGGGAGCAACATTGAGCATTTTTAGGCCCTATCAAATGAAGGCTCAGCCCATCCTAGCCCTTCATATTTATTGGCCCGCGAGGCTTGGGCTAGGTGGGACCGGACTGACCCTTTTTGACAGCTCTAAATTCGCGGCCTTGGTAGCATTTTATTATAAAAAAAATTGAAAATCGCTGCCTTGACAACACTTTTATTAAAAATTTATTTTTAAAAAAAATCACCGACAAGGCAACGAAATTCCCTCTCCATTTTTTTTAATTGTAACTCAAGCATTCATATGTAACGGTGTCGATATTGTGTTAAAGGGAAATCACTTCATCAAGATCAATTTTGCCCTTTTGGTTTTTAAAAATTGATGTGCCCTTTTGGTATTTTTGACAATTTTTTTCGCTCTTTTAGCTTCAGACTCTTAATTAGTACGAATAGTATGATAAAATATTTATATTAATAATTATTTTCTTAGTGAGTGTATCAAATCAAAAAAAGACAAATAAAAATTAACGAACGAGGAAGTAGTATATGGACTTTACTCCCAATTTACTATTTGTTGGATGAATCAACTTAAAAAGACGCCATCCAATTAGTCTCTTAATTATCTTCTATCTAGGGAAGTAGGTCGCGCTTCGCACGATCACAAAGATGTTTTTGAATTTATAAAATCATTTTTTATTATTAAATTTATCTTTAGTTTTATATTTTATTATTTTCATTTATTTTCTTCTCTTTTAATCCCTTTAATCAATTATTGTGTTTTAATCATCTTAAAATACGTTAATTTTATATAATAATTATGTATTAAAATAAAACTGTAGAAAGAAATGAACTTCAAGAAAGAATAAATCTCTTTATGTAGATATGTGGAAAATTTCTACATAAATTGCACTTATTATTTAAGATATTAAGTATCTACTTACTCTTTTTCTGTAATTACCCGTTACACTATTTTGAGTGCTAGTCCTCTCTCTTTCATAAGGATCCTTTCCGTAATTTTTTAATGAAAATTTTAATTACTTATTCAACTATAGTTATTTAACCAGTGAGTAAATTTTAAATATTTAATTTTTATTAAATCATAATGGGCCAAGTCCAATTATTTAATACATATACTATTAAATCTATTTATTAAAATTAGTTAGCGGTATTAATATTTTTTTAACTCACAATGTGATGAGAGAAAGAGGAGTAAATTTACGAAAAACCACCGATAGAAGACCCAATGATCAGGTTGAGGAAAAATCATTCAGGTACAAAAATAACAAATTCGTCCATATTTCTATAAGTACTAATTTTGGGTTCCTGTGATTAATTTTTATAAATATTAGTGCATAAAATAGATAAATACTTGAGTCGTGTTGGGCACTATCCTAAGAAACTATTTCAACGGTATAAAATGTTTTTCTATGATTAAACAAGTACTTCCCTATCTTAAATAGAGATAACAGGAACCAGCAAATTAATAACATCATAAAGTTATTTAGAAGATAAAATAAATAACTAACAGTATGATAAAGTAATTAAACAAGAAAGTCAAAGAGAGTGAGGGAGAAACAGCAAAACAAAAAATATGTGATGTCTTGCAAAGTGAAAGATAAAGTCTATTTATAGGCCAAAATGTAAGCTTTCCATTTGACAAGTGTCAAATGGTTTTTCATGAAACTGCTGGCCAAGGCTTTCTATCCAACAAGTATGTCAAATGGTTTTCAAGAATTGCTGGCCAAGTTGTCATTTGCCCAAGTATAACAAAACTTTCCAATTACACTTTTAAATATTTTATCTTAAGAATATAAATTATATTTGAAATAAAATACTACTATTATTTTATTTACATCAAAACTTCAACAACACAACCATCAAGAATTCAACGAAAACTTCAATAATGTTCTTCAAGAATTCACTTTCTTAACATTCAAACAAGTTAAATCTGCTAAATTTAAATAAGATTGGCGTGTGGCTAAACTAACCCAACACTATTTGATATCACATACCTTTTTAAGGATCAACCTTGACGAACTACATGCGCAAAGCTTAAGCATTCTTGATTTCGCTCCTCTTTTCTCTTCTTTTCTCTCTTCTCCAAGTCCTAACGTAAGTTGTCCTTTTTCTAAAACTGAACAAAGGTCTGGTTTTACCCCAATTAATTCCTAACGAATTAATTAAATTAGGTAAGGAAAAGATAACTTTTTCCTTCCCCAAATCCGGATTGGACTTTCCATAATCCAACAACTCAACTTTCGAAAAGCATAACTCACTCATACAATATCGAAATCGCAAACTCACCAGCGTTGGAAAGATTATTCTAAAGGATTTCCAACCACATCTGAAACTACTCTTAAATCATCCTGAGTTAGGAGTTACGGTCATTTGAAAATGACCAAAACTCACATTGCTAACTTCGACAATTTTCCAAATTTTTCTTATTCTTTCCAAGAATATATATTTTCAGATCTTAACCTCTTTTTTAGTCGTTTCTAGTTGCGAGATGTTACACTTTTACCCCCAATATGAGACTTTTGGGTGGGCTCCACCGAATATTATATGAGAAATCAAAAAATAAAGTTCACATAATATATCTGCACAAACTTAGAACATATTATCATCTTTGCATAGTTTGGGGTTTTCAAATATCAAAACAAATATTATTGATTGGCTTTTTGAATTTATGGACCAGATCAAATTAATAAAATTTGAGTTTTTCAACTTAGAGTTTTTTTTTGGGGGGGGATTTTATCATGTTTGGTTGGGATAAAGTTTTGGAAAATATTTTCCAAATCAACTAATTTTCCTCAAAATTAAGGAAAATGATTTCCCTTCAAAAATTAAGGAAAACATTTTCCAAAACTCTCATCCAATTTCAAATTAATTTTTTTTTTTGGGAAAAACATCAATTTTAAAAAAATATTTTCAATTTCAAAATTTTATTTTTTTCACCCGACCCCTGACTCCCCCACCCACCCACCACCGCCCCCTCCCCCACCCCCAAACCCACCCCCTCCCAAAAAAATTAAATTTGCTTTTTAAAAATATTTTCAACTTCAAAATTTCATTTTTGAACTCATACCCCCCCAGCCCCCGTACCACCACCCCACCCACCCCAAACCCCCCAAAAAAATAATTTTGTTTCTCAAAAATACTATCAACTTCATATTTTTATTTTTTCACTCCTACCCCCTGCCCCCACCCACTACCCCCACCACCACCACCACCCAAAAAAAAATTTTTTTTAAAAATATTTTCAATTTCATAAGTTATTTTTTACTCTAGTAAAAATAAAAGATGTCTCTCAAAAACATTTTTCATTCATAAATCAAACACTATAAATCATTTCCGGAAAATATTTTCTACTCACCAACCAAACATGAGAAAATAAGTCCAAAATCTACTTGTTTTCCAGGAAACATTTTCTAGGAAAACATTTTTCATGGAAAACATTTTCCTTCATACCAAACACACCCATAATTAACTTGTGTTTCAAGTATTTCTTAAGACCTACCAAAATACAACAATCAAATGTGTCTTTTAAGAAAATAACACAAATATGAGATGATTGATGACACTACAATATTCAAAAAAAAAAATGAAATCGCATAAAGCAAATATTACAAATGAATTAGTTATAATGAAATAACCATAATTTAAAAGTACAAAATCATGCTAAAATAGTCTAATAAGTATTATTATTATATGACTAAACATTAAAGATAAATTAAAATTAGGTTACACATCTTAATTGACTAAGACAAGGTAAAACTAAAGAACAAGTATTCATTATTATCATTTTTAGTGTTGAATTGATATTTTTTTTATTAACATTAGTATTAATTGGATTTTGATTTGAGCTTTATTTGAATTACTAACATCTAAGCACTATAACCTTTATAGCACCATTCAAAATTCAAAGTCTTAAACTTAAAATAGTACTTTGAAGTATAAATACTATGAAATGTACAAGAATTATTTAGAAATAATATCAAAGTAAATACTTTTATGTATTAAATAATTTTAAATTATATATATAATGTCGGATTGGTTATATTGATCTCCTGTTGACTTTGGTTAAACCCAAATCGACTCAAGTACAGTCGATTTTTTTCTACTATCAAATCAAGTTAAACCAAATCACTAGTTGAATATTGTTTCCAGTTTGACTCAATTTTTGTGGTTTGGTTATGTTTTTTATCCAATCCGACCATATATTTACAATTTTTAAAATGTATTTTATACATAAAAGTATTACTTTGACATAATTTATAAATATTTCTCAACACTTTTTGATAATTTTTATCTTTTTACATATTACATATTAGTGAGTGTATCAAATCAAAAAATAACAAATAAAAATTAACGAACGAGGAAGTAGTATATGGACTTTACTCCCAATTTACTATTTGTTGGATGAATCAACTTAAAAAGACGCCACCCAATTAGTCTCTTAATTATCTCCTAACTAGGGAAGTAGGTCGCGCTTCGCACGATCACAAAGATGTTTTTGAATCTATAAAATCATTTTTTATTATTAAAATTATCTTTAGTTTTATATTTTATTATTTTCATTTATTTTCTTCTCTTTTAATCCCTTTAATCAATTATTGTGTTTTAATCATCTTAAAATACTTAAATTTTATATAATAATTATCTATTTAAATAAAACTGTAGAAAGAAATGAACTTCAAGAAAGAATAAATCTCTTTATGTAGATATGTGTAGAAAATTTCTACATAAATTGCATTTATTTATTTAAGATATTAAGTATCTACTTACTCTTTTTCTGTAATGACTCGTTAGACTATTTTGAGTACTAGTCCTCTCTCTTTCATAAAGGAATCTTTCCGTAATTATTTAATGAAAATTTTAATTACTTATTCAACAATAGTTATTTAACTAGTGAGTAAATTTTAAATATTTAATTTTTATTAACTCATAAAAGGGCCAAGTCTAATTATTTAATACATATACTATTTAATCTATTTATTAAAATTAGTTAGCGGGATTAGTAATTTTTAACTCACAATGTGATGAGAGAAATAGAGGAGTAAATTTACGGAAAACCACCGATAGAAGACTCAATGATCTGGTTGAGGAAAAATCCTTCAGGTACAAAAATAACAAATTCATCCATATTTCTTTAAGTACTAATTTTGGGTTCATGTGATTAATTTTTATAAATATTAGTGCAAAATAGATAAATACTTAAGTCGTGTTGGGCATTATTCTAAGAAAATATTTCAACGGTATAAAATGTTTCCCTATGATTAAACAAGCACTTCCTTATCTTAAATAGAGGTAATAGGAATCAGCAAATTAATAACATCAGCAAGTGATTTAGAAGATAAAATAAATAACCAACAGTATGATAAAGTAATTAAACTAGAAAGCCAAAGAGAGTGAGGGAGAAACAGCAAAACAAAAAATATGTGATGTCTTGCAAAGTGAAAGATAAAGTCTATTTATAGGCCAAAATGTAAGCTTTCCATTTGACAAGTGTCAAATGGTTTTTCAAGAAACTGCTGGCCAAAGCTTTCCATTTGACAAGTATGTCAAATGGTGTTCAAGAACTGCTGGCCAAGTTGTCATTTGCCCAAGTAAAACAAAACTTTCTAATAACACTTTTAAATATTTTATCTTAAGAATATAAATTAAATTTGAAATAAAATACTAAAATTATTTTACTTACAATCCCCCGCTTATTTCATAAGAGTTTATAGTAAAATATAACTCGCGCTAGATTTTCAGGACAATGTGTAATAGGTTTGGTGTCTTTCGAACTATGAACCAAACTTAGATCGATAAATTTAATTTACAGAATTACTGGTGAAATATAATATTTTTATGAACCAAATAATTCTAATTGTAAATCAGAGACTTTACCAATCACATTTTGACCACATTAATTTTGTTATTCAACGCGATTTTGCGCCTATAAGTCATGTGCGTGTCTGGTATTCATGAGAGCTCTAGAGACTAGACCAAAGTCTCATAGGAGTGGCCACACTCCAACTCTCATATAGGTGAATTCATCAAGTGTACACTGCTTTAAATACACATTCCTTAATTATTGATTATGAATTCATTAAGAGTTAATAACTCATCCCTCAATTTTTAGTAGCAGTTCAAGCACTCTCAGTTAGTGCGCAGAGTCAATATGGACTTGTTATTACCCATATGATCCTACTTCATGGGATCTCCAATAACATAGGTTGGGTAACCATCTTTATTGACTATCAATTGGCCTTAAACTCATTTATGTTGAGGTCTGAAGAATTAATTTTCTTCCAACGGATTTCGTGAGTGAATCAGCCGAATTCAATTCTGACTTCACATAATCAATTGCAATTATTCCATATTTCAGCAGCGGCTTAACGACATCATGTCTCAATTCATGTGTCAGCTCTTAGAATTATAAGATTTATTCTTCGCAAAAGCAATTGCGGCTTGATAATCACAATGTATAAACACTGGAGGCAATTCATCCTTTATCAAAGAGATATTCGCTAAGAAATTTCTTAGCCACTCACCGTCAGAACCAAACAGCTCGAGAGCTACAAACTCTGACACCATAGTCGATCTAGCAATGATCGTCTGCTTAGCTGATATCCATGATACTGCATCACCATCTAAGTTGAACACATATCCACTAGAGGATTTTGTTTCATTTGAATCACAGACCCAGGTAGCATCACAATACCCTTCTAAAGTATAAGGAAATCCACTATACATGATACCATAATTCATGGTTCCTCTCAAATATTTCATCAGTCTATTTAATGCAAATCAATGCTCATTATTGGGATTATGAGTATTTCTACTCAATCTACAAACAGCATAGGCAATATCATGCCTAGTAAAATTTATTAAATGCAATAGACTTCCAATAATTTGAGCATTTTTAGACTGAGCAATTGGGCCACCATGATTCTTTTTAAATTTAGAGTTAGCATCATAAGGAATGGCTATAGGTGTCACCTCAAAATATTCAAATTTTGTAAAAAGTCTTTCCTCATAATGTTCTTGTGACAACATTATACTATCTTCACTTCTTGTTACCATAACTCCCAAGATCATATTTACTTCACCCATATCTTTCATAACAAAATTAGTAGACAAAATTAATTTAGTTCTATTCACAATATTTAAACTTGTACCAAATATAAGCATGTCATCAACATATAAACATATTATCACATAGTCAGTGTCTACAATTTTGGTATAAACACATTTGTCCACTACAACAGAGGTAAATTATCTTTCAATAAGACTTGATTTAATTTTTCATGCAACTGTTTAGGATCTTGTTTTAGGCCATAAAGAGATTTAATTAATTTAAAAACTTTGCTTTCTTGTCAAGGAATGATACATCACTCAGGTTGAACCATATAAATCTCTTCTTCTAAATCATCATTTAAGAAAGCTATTTTTATATCTATTTGGTAAATAAAAAGCTTGTGAATTGATACTATGACAATTCAAATGCGAATAGAAGAAACTATACTCACTGGTGCAAATGTATCAAAATAATCAATATTTTATTTTTGAGAAAATCCTTTTGCTCCTAATCGAGCTTTATATTTATCTATAGATCCATCAGGATTAAGTTTCTTTTTGAAAATCCATTTACAACCAATAGGTTTTGCACCAGGAGGTAGGTCAGTCCAAATCCATGTCTTATTTTTCATAATTGAATCAATTTCAATTTTTATTGACTCTTTCCGAAATTTAGTATCTGAAGAAGATATATATATATTCAAAATAATTTAATGATTCATTATCAACAATAAAAGTTTGAAAATCATTTCCATAAGAAAAATATTATTTTCTTGGCTTTTTGCTCCTTCGCTGTTCCTCAATATTAGAGGCATTCTCATGATTTCTTTCAACAGGTGCATGAGAAATTTTACCACATAATGAAAAAATATGTTAAAAAATTCAGCATTCATTGTTTCAATAATATTATTGCAATCAAGTACTTCACTTTTCAACACAAGAAATCTATGTGCAACAATATGCTCAGCATATCCAATAAGCATGCAATTAGAAGTTTTAGAACCTATTTTTCTCTTTTTAGGTTCAGGCAAAAGAACTTTAGCAAGATACGCCCACACTTTTAAATATTTATAGTTAGGTTTATATTCTTTCCACAATTCATAAGGAGTTTTGCTTGTTCTTTTATGATGAACTCTATTTTGTAAATGACATGAAGCTAATATAACTTCACCCATAAATTGTCAGGAGCATTAGAATTAATTAACATGGAATTCGTCATTTCTTTCAAAGTTCTATTTTTTCTTTTAGCTACTCCATTACACTCAGGTGAATATGGCGGGGTTACTTCATGTATAATTCCTTCTTTTTCACATAAAGCATTTAAAGATATATATTTTCCACCTCTATCATATCTAATTCTCTTGATTTTCCTACCAAATTGATTTTCAACCTCAGACTTATAAGCAATAAAAACATTAAATGCATTATCTTTATTTCTAAGCAAATACAATTTAGTAAATCTAAAAAAATCATCAATAAAAGTCACATTATATCTTTTACCACCTCTAGTCATAGTTTGTTTCAAATCTCCTAAATCAGTGTGAATCAATGATAATAATTCAGTTTCTCTATTTACTGAAAAACATGACTTTTTAGTAATTTTAGCTTCAACACATATTTCACATTTATCAAAATTACTCGAATCTAAATTAGGTATTAACTAAGAGACTGCATTATATAATATATGGGACATTAACATGTACTAATCTACAATGTCACAAGGAAATAGACTCAATCATGTATGCAGAAGTAGATGCATTGTTATTAAAAACATTAAGTACAAAGAGTTCCGGATTACAATAGCCTTTACCCATAAACACATTATTTTTTGTTAATACAATCTTGTGAGATTCAAATATCACTTTGATTCCAGCTTTATTTAGCAAAGCTACAGAAACCAGATTTGCTCGTATTGTAGGAACATGTAGCACATCCTTAAGGGCTAAAGTTTTTCCCGAAGTGAGCTTCAGGGGCACTTTACCCTTTCCCAAGACTTTAACAGTTCTTGAGTCTCAAAGGTAGACTACTTCACTGTCATCTTCTATTGGTATATAGGAGGCATATGCTTCTCGATTTGCATAGATATGCCGAGTAGCCCCAGAGTCTACTGCCCATTATAAATTTCATCTCCTTCAGCTAAATTAGCTTTGGGAGGATAACCTTTTAATTCCACAAGTGACAATAACTTTTCTTTTTGTTAAAATTGGGATTATTAGGCCTGTAACTTTGAGACTTATTGACATACTTGTTATTTTGCTGCTTTGTCCTTGAGAGCTAGTTGCTTAGCTTTAAATGACTTCTTTATGTTAGTATCTTCAATTAAAATGTGAGTCATTATTTGTTCAACAGTAAAGTTTGTTTGCTTATGTTTTATTAAAAATATATAATATATAATATATATTTCTGAAAAAATGACTAAGTTTTGGAAAATCAATTAATCTTATTATTTAAGAGAAATCGACTTTTTCAAATTAACAGAGTCGCCACTTGATTTTTTAAAAAAAATCAAGAAAACTTAAATTATATTTCAAAAGATTTAAAACAGATAAAAATCAATTGAAAAGGGTTCGAAGTTCAATGTACATTCCGAGAAGGTGTTAGGCCCTCGGAATGCCCGCTAACTCGCGGTTGACCGGCGATTTGACTAAAAGACCTTTTAAAATAATTTTTCAAATTTTAAACTATAAAAGAATTTTTTTTTTTGTTCTTAATTTAATTATTATATTATATTGAGGGGAAAATGAAGTAGGGAAAATTGCAAAAAAAAGGTGAATATGTGTTAACAAGACCAATATTAAAATAAAATCTAATTAATATACATATATAAAATAAATATTTGTATTTATTATTATTATTATTATTTTATTTTTATTTTTTTGAATATAAAAAGAGATGGCTATCTTGGGAATATAATTAAATTAGCCAAAATCAATCAATTAATGTTAGTCAATATAATAATAAATTAGGAGGAAAAAGGGAGATGTCATTTTTGGGCCTTTGACCCAAATTTCTGCTAATGGACCTGCTGGAAATTGTTAAGGCTTTGGGCCTATTTTCCATTGGAAAAAAAAAGCGTATACATTTTATGTATATCGATGTATACGAGCAGCATTTCGAAGGTTTTTTCCTGCATCGTCCCTGTATCTCAATTTTGACCTATATCTTTATCCAAAATATACACTCCTGCAATTTCCAAGACTTGTACGACGTATATTTCAACTGTATATCAGTGTATACAACTGGTATATCGACCTGTTCTTCAACTTTTGAGGACTGGAAAATTAATTCCCAGCAATGACTTTACTGCTTTCGATCTGTACACCAATTGGAGGGGCTGGCCGACTCAAGGAAGATATTTCGGAGCCTTTATGGCTCGATGAGAAACCGCAAAGAGATGGATTAAAGTCCGTGAGGACTCGAGGAGAGTTTCACATGCAATAAAATAGAAATGAATTAGCCATAAAGTGATGAAGTAACGCACATCTTAAGCACAACATAATTTATGAGTAAATAAAAAAATATTTTAAGAGATTCGAGTTAAGCAGAAATATATAACTCAAAAAAAAAAAATTAAAGATCTTACAACCTTCAGATAATAAAAACCTACATCTTGAGAAGTAATGATGCAAGAAGAAGTGATCTTTACCTTTCTGAGTGCAGCGATTTCGGGATAGTACGAGCAGGGGATGCAGCGACTTCACCTCACAATTTGGATTCGAACGACGATCGAGAATTTCAAGTGATATCTTCGACCCGAATACGACTTGAATGTGTTTAATCTATGTATTCTTTTTTTTTTTTTGCTTGAACTACTATGAATGTTCAATTTTTTTTTTATATCAAAGAAAAATATATCATGAATAATGAATATTGAATATTGAATATTGTATTGAATATTGAATATTGAATATTGAATTGAAAAATGAATTGAATTGAATTCTTGAATTCTTCAATTCTTGCCTCTTTTTTTTAAATCATCTCTTTTTTTTTTTGAAAGAAGAAGAAAAGAGAAGGTATTTATAAGAGATTTTTATGGTAGATTTAGGGGGAAAATGGAATGGATTGGGATGAATTTGAATTTCAAAATTCAAAAATTACTTTTTTTTAGGGGAAAAAGGAATGTTGGGATGAATTTGAATTTCAAAATTCAAATTCAAATTTTAAAATTCTTTTTTATTAGGGGCAAAAATGGAATGGATTTGGGGATGAATTTGAATTTCAAATTCAAAATTCAAATTCAAATCTCTCAAAAGTGGATGTTGAATAATTAGTGGGTTGGGAATTGTATTGGGCTTGGCTGAAAATTGAATCTTGGCCCAAATTTTCTCAAAATTGAGTTAAGTTGGAAGTTTAAGATGAATTAAATTTAAGAAATAGCCAAATTGTGTTACATTAATAAATTTGGCTAAACCATAAATAAGACAAATTAATATTAATTAATTAACGAGCTTCTTAATCTTAACAAAAAAATAAAATAATTAATTTAATCGTAAACTTAGTGATTCAAAAAATATAACCATGATTTAAACTAAACTAATTTAAAAGACTACTTACTAAATTTAAAATATTTTTGAGATTGTTTTTGAATAATCATAAAATATACTAATTATATACATAATTATGTAAGATATATGTATTATCTAAAAACTATAAGAAATGGCAAAAATTATTCAAAATAACGCAAACATTATATTTTTTCTTAAATTTAAAAACTAATTATTTTAAATTATTTGAGAATTTAAGAAGCTCATGAATTAATTCTTGCTGGGAAGGGTCAAAATTGGGTGTCAACAACTGTCCCTCATTTTACTTGGATTGATGCAAGAAATTTGAGGAAAATGAAATTGACCAATCCAATTTTGACCGACCACATATCCATCTTTCAGGCAAGGGATTTGGTACGGACTTTAGGAATTATGACCGAGCCCTGAAAATGGGTTTCCTACATATCTCAGGCTATATGAGAATTCAGGCCATTTGTAGTTCGATACGCTAGATTTAACGCACGATTTTGAAAGAAATCAAAAGTCATCTCGATACCGAGTTATGAAGGAATCGGGATGCTTGGGAATAAGATTTAAGACGGAATGTTAGAATACAGCCGAGTTTTCAACATCGAGCCCGCCTACATATCCTTAAACCATAGGAATCAGGCTGTTTGTAGTTCGACTCAATCGATTGAAAAGGGAATCTATTATGTTAGATAACCTTTGGTTCTGGACAAGTGACAAAATTAAACGAGTATGAAAAGGAGGCTTGTAACCTCTTAGCCATGAATGTGGTGCACTTCACACCCATAATTAAGAACTCACATGGACATAATTTTCAAAGCTCTCGGCGCATTGTCACTCAGATTGGAAACTTACTTCCGGTAGATTTCCGGATGCGAGACCGAAACTGACAAAAATCAGAGGAAAACCCACATGCCTTCTGATAGGGGTGTGGTTTGATTGTGGTGGAAGTCGCTCCTCTGCTCGCGTCCTAAGAGTTTGATAACCTCTTTGGACTATGTCCGAGTTCGCTGCTAAGAAAAAGTTCATCGTTGTGCTGCATCCTTTTTGATGTCGTCTGCACCTGTGATAAGTTTTGGAGAATTCATCCTTTCGGATGCTCTCGACAAAGACTGAGATAAAACTCGTCAGCATAAAAAATGCAATTAAAATGGGAGACAGTGTTTTTTACCATGTCGACACTTAATTGTTCTCCTTGACATTTGACATCAACTCGATCGATTTGACGTAAAGCAAATAAAGCTCACGTCTTATGTATGTAATGCAATCTTCAATGTATTCTTCATTTGATGTTGAAATAAATAAAAACAGATGCAGTGTGCTGATATTTATCTTGATGTCGTCTTTGATGTTCTTCTTGATGTTTACTTTTATCAAAAATAAAATGATGCAGTTGATGCCGATGGGTGAATATTTTCTTCAGATGCCCGATTCTCTTTCTGGCAGTGCATGATTCCTTGCGGGGTATGGGTATCTTCTCGCGATGCATAAATTTTCTGCGAGGCATGAATATCTTCTCGCGATGTATGAATATTAACTCGCGATGCATGATCTTCCGCAATGCATGAATATTGACTCGCGATGCATGATCTTCCGCGATGCATGAATATTGACTCTCGATGCATGATCTTCTGCGGGGCATGAATATCTTCCTGCAATGCATAATTCCGCAAAGTATGAAATCTTCTTGCGATGCATAAATTTCAGCGAGGTATGAAATCTTCTCGCGATGTATAATTTTCTGCGAGGCATGAATATCTTCTCGCGATTAACTTGTGATGCATAAATATTAACTCGCGATGCATGATTATTGACTTGCGATGCATGATCTTCCGTGATGCATGAATATTGACTCTCGATGCATGATTTTCTGCGGGGCATGAATATCTTCCCACAATGCATAAATTCCGCAAGGTATGAAATCTTCTTGCGATGCATAAATTTCTGCGAGGTATGAAATCTTCTCGCGATGTATAATTTTCTGCGAGGCATGAATATCTTCCCGCGATTAATTTGTGATGCATAAATATTAACTCGCGATGCATGATCTTCCGCGATGCATGAATATTGATTCGCGATGCATGTTCTTCCGCGATGCATGAATATTGACTCGCGATGCATGTTCTTCCGCGATGCATGATCTTCCGCGATGCATAAATTCCGCAAGGTATGAAATCTTCTTGCGATGCATAAATTCCGCAAGGTATGAAATCTTCTTGCGATGTATAACTTTCCGCGAGGCATGAATATCTTCTCGCGATTAACTTGTGATGCATAAATATTGACTCGCTATGCATGATCTTCCGCAATGCATGAATATTGATTCTCGATGCATGATCTTCCGCGATGCATGAATATTGACTCTCGATGCATGATCTTCTGTGGGGCATGAATATCTTCCCGCAATGCATAAATTCCGCAAGGTATGAAATCTTCTTGCGATGCATAAATTTCTGCGAGGTATGAAATCTTCTCGCGATGTATGAATATTAACTCGCGATGCATGATCTTCCGCGATGCATGAATATTGACTCTTGATGCATGATCTTCCGCGATGCATGAATATTGACTTGCGATGCATAAATTCCGCAAGGTATGAAATCTTCTTGCGATGCATAAATTTCTGCGAGGTATGAAATCTTCTTGCGATGCATAAATTCAGCAAGGTATGAAATCTTCTTGCGACGTATAAACTTTTGCGAGGTATGAAATCTTCTCGCGATGTATGAATATTAACTTTTGATGTCATATTTGGTACCAAGTGAAGATAGTGCTTCAATCGAGCAACATAGTGATCTTCTGGGTGCCCTCTGGATAATCATATCGTCTTGACTGACAATACAGTAAAATGACCCTCTAGGTAGTGTATCGTCCCGATCGGTAATAAAATAAAATGACCCCTCCGGGTAGTGTATAATATCATATCTGACATTAGGATGCAGATGACGTCCTTTACGGAAAACGTAAACTCTTTTTTTTTTTGAGATTTTTGAGATTTTTGCTTGATTCACCTTCGAATCTAGCCGGACGTTCCTTATAGACTTCATGTTGTTGGAAATTGACTGAAATAAACCATTCATATTCCTACGTCTCCTGTATAAGCAATATAAAATAATTCTTGCATCTACAGAAGCATCGCTAAATTCTGGAGAGCTTTTCTCCTCCCTTGACTTCTCCATATTCACCATCGGAGGAATTTGCTGATTTCAGAGCAAAGCTATAAACCTGCGTCCACAGAAAAATTGTTAGTTTTTAAAATGAACTGATCTGTGTCGATTTGTTCAGTTGTCTGCTTCATGTCCTGCTATCTCTGGTTGATTTCCTGATCTCCCGACTCTTGATAGATAAGACAAAATATTTTATGCCAAAACAAATGAAATACAAAGGGAAAACTTAAGAGAATTTCTTTTGAGAAATAGTATTTTTTAGAAGAAAGAGTCACTGCCAAGTGTCATATCACGTCAGGCTTAGCGAACTTCTTTGAGTCTAATGCTCGGAGGTCTATCTGATTGTTCGCTGGGGAGTATTCAAAGTCACTCCAGACCGTCGATAAACCATGTTGAAATTTTGAGGCTATTCTCAAAATTTCTGTCCCAGTTACAAGTTATGGCTTATCTTCAACTGCCGGTAAGTAAATCATGGAATTTTCGAGATCTTCTCAAAAATTCTGTCCCAGTTGCAATCTTGAAGTGTCTCCACCTTGACTTGCTGGGGATAAATCTCCTTCTCAGGGATTTTTGAGACCCTCTCAAAAATTTTGTCCCAGTTTCTACTGTAAAATAGAAATCTTACGGGAAATATGACCGAACCCTTGTGGCGCCTACGTATCCGTTGAGGCAGGAATCAGGTCAAACGTAGTTCCCCCTCAAAGGTTCACAAAATAAGAAATCTTTACAAAGAAACCGACCGAGGCTGACATAGGCCGCCTACGTATCTCATTCTTGAGAATTCAGGTCGAACGTAGTTCAAATATACAGAAATATTAAAGGGATAATAGGATGACCGAAGCCGACATAGGCCGCCTACGTATCTCATTCTTGAGAATTCAGGTCAGACGTAGTTCATTACAAAGAAATATTTAAAGGGGATAAGGGGTGACCGAAACAACATTCGCCAACCAAGTCGGGTATTGTGCGACCTCCACTAATCGAGACTCAATCTGTTTGGTAATCTCCTCTTTAATCTTTAGACTCAACTCGGGCTTGAACTTCCAAACTTTTTGCTTCACCGGATCGAACCCTGGATTAATCGGCAGTTTATGAGATACAACATCGGTATTCAACCCTTGCATGTCGCTGACTTCCCAGACGAACAAATCAATGTATTTATTGAGTAAGTGTATTAGATCCTTCTTCTGAGTTTTGTTCAAGTGAACGCTGATTTTGGCCTCTTTGACGCACTCTTGGTCTCCAGATTTACAGTTTCAATTTCCTCTAAATTCGATTTATGCTGATTTTCAAACTGCAGAAATTCTTCAGCAACATATTCCGGTACCTCATTTTCCTATTCACCTCATCGTCACCTGCCTCGCTTTGTTAGTTCAGCTCGTGACATGACATGACATTGACAGGTTTAAAACTTATATTACTGAAGCCATAAATAGAAAAAATATAGCAAATAAGTAAATAAACCAAATTTTAAATAAAGAGGCTTTCATTCAAAAGGGAAATAATGCGAACATTGGCTATGGCAAAGGGCCATGTTGCCTTTTTCAAACATCACGAGGGAAATTTAAAATGCACACAATTAAGAAAATGCAAAATGGTGGATCTCGAGCCTCTTTCGAACTACCACCGATTTAAATATGCATTAAACGATGCCCTTCTACTAAGGAGTTCGGGGAATCAGGATCGGCGTGGAGGTCCAATTCTGCAGCATCTCTCCTGGTTCAGCATCACGGATACCAGCTAGCTCGACCTCTTTATCGATAACAACATCAATCTCCTCGAAAAGGCCACAGATTCCTTCCCCAACGTCGTCAAGGACGATTGGAGTTATCACCTTTGTCACACACCAATCGTCGTCCGTCTCTATCATATTCACATTGCCGCCTCCGTGATTTGGCAAAGGGTTGGTGTTGACATTTGGTGCAGCTGGTTGTAGAGAGACCACCTCTTGGTCGATTAGATCCTGAATTTTGTGCTTGAGGTTGATACAGTCCTCAGTATCATGCCCAACGTTGTTGGAATGATAAGCACATCTCTGATCTGGCCTATAGAATTTTGAATTGATATCCACGGGCTTAGGCCCCACAGGATGGATATATCCGGTCGCAGCTAGTCGCTCATACAACTTTGTTCGACTTTTCGCGAGCGCGGTGAAATTCCTTGCAGGTTTCTTCTCGAACCGAGGTCGAGGTGGATCATAGCTTCCTTGTGGGGGAGGCATCTGTTGATAACCTCGGTTGTTCGGACGTGGAGTTTGACCTCTAGGATATGAATTGGCTTGGTAGTTTGGCAATGGAGCTTGGCAATTCGGGTGGGGATTTTTATATGGTGGAGCTTGGACTTGATATGTAAGAGGGGGTGCTTGGTAGCTTGACTGCACATTGGCACAGTTGGGAGCAATGCCTTGGTAAGGAGATGACATTTGGTAAGGTGGAGGATGATTTGGATAAACAGGAGATAGATTTTGGTAAATTGCGGATGAACTTTGGTATACTGGAGCTTGGATATTCTAATAAGAGGGGGCAACATTTTGATAAACTGGAGGATCATTTGGATGACTAGCTTGTGTGTAGCAAGCTTGGTAGGAGGTTGGAGAGGGTCGAGAACGACCTTGGGAATATGACGAGTTTCTGGGGTTTTTCTTTCCCCCATATGATACGACAACTATTTATTCTCTTTTCTTCTTCAATGTGCCCGTTGATCCGGGCGATGCAGTAACACGGGTTATCTTTCCCGTTTTCAAACCATCTTCGATAGTCTCACCAACTTTGACTATCTCAGCAAATTTTGCTCCCACGAGCAACATGATTCGATCATAATATTCGGGCTCTTGCACCCGCACAAATACTTTAACAATTTCTTTTTCAGACATGGGCGGTCGGACCCTTGCAGCTTCTTTTCTCCATCGATAAGCAAACTCTCTATAACTCTCGGTGGCTTTCGGCTTCATTTTCTCCAAAGAATAACGGTCGGGAATGATTTCGACGTTATATGCAAACCGATCGATAAAATCCTTTACCAGAGCGTTCCAACTAGGCCATTGTCGGGTTTCATAGGAGGTGAACCACTCTAGAGCCTCCCCGCACAAACTTCGGCTGAAAAGCCGCATCAGCAAAGCCTCGTCCCTTCCAACTCCCATGAGCTGGTCACAGTAAGCTCTAAGATGAGCCATAGGGTTGCCTACTCCTCCGAAGGTGTCAAACTTCGGGATCTTGAACCCTTCTGGAAAGTCCAGACTCGGGTGAATGCACAAATCTTCATAGTTAAGTCCGGCGGTATCGGGGACGCATTGAAGCTCTTTCATAGCCTTCTTGATCTCCTCTTTTATGTCTACTTGTGCTTCTTCCTTCGCCCTCCACTCTCTTTCCTGTTCCTCATAGTGGTCCAACTCAGAACCGTGCACGTCGTGCTCAGCATGGACAGGGATTTGGAAAGCGGTTCCTTTAGGCAAGGGTGGAGCTATGGAAGGACTCTGGGCGTTTTGAGCAGCTTGGTAATTTTGGGGGTAAGTGTGAGGATTGGTGTTCTGATTTAACTGGTGGTGGGATGTCTGAGGATTAAAAGTGTTCTGATTGAGATTTTGACTTTGGTTTTGCGGTGGTGGAGCGGATTGAGATTGGGTATTTTGAAGATGAGAGGGCATTTGGGGGTGGTTATTTTGAGGAGGTGGTGGAGTTTGGTAAG
The DNA here is from genome assembly GCA_016801875.1 of Solanum sitiens. Taxonomy (NCBI): domain Eukaryota; kingdom Viridiplantae; phylum Streptophyta; class Magnoliopsida; order Solanales; family Solanaceae; genus Solanum; species Solanum sitiens. The sequence continues at coordinate 4,121,277 of JABWTJ010000092.1, read as the reverse complement.
AGGCAGGAGCATATTGCGGGTTTTGGGTAATTGGATCTATAGCGGGGGGATTCTGAGCGAGCGGCACGCCTTGAGATGGATCCATGTTCGAGGACGGGAAGTAGATAGGAGGCCTTCCCTCTACAATATTAGCAGCAAAACCCGAAGGAGGCAGATCATGTCTCCTTTGCATTTCCATTCTCATTTCTGCAATTTGCTGCATCAATTGCAAAATCAATTCGTTCTAGTCTGCTATGGTGGGTTGAGCCACCACAACATCAGTAAGACCTACTTCCTCGCTATTATCTCCCATAATCGTCTTTCTTTTGTCAGAATTTTTCCCTGGGAAGGAATCTGCGGGACCTTTTGACCTGGTGAAGTAAGGATGATCTGCCAGCTTAATCAACACAGATCAGTTCAAAATACCTGACAAAGAAAAACAACTCAAAGGCAAAATGTGTTAGTCTGTGTCAATGATAATTAACATAAAATATCACACACATTATTGTAAACACATAAGGGTCGCTTCATTTGAAGATAAATTAGCCCACGTATATAGAAAGATGATTAAATAGACAGAAATTTGTCTATATTATTTTAGGACTAATGAGTTTGAAATGTCGACTTAAGTCGGGACAAAGTAAATTGTCATACTTTCGATTTTTTATTGAAATGTAACTCTACTTTCTTTATAAGTGTTGGGAAAGATAAAAGTTTCTCAAAATGGGGACCGAACCTTGGAAGGCTGCCTACGTATCTCATAAAAGAGAATTCAGGTCCTACGTAGTTCGACCCATTCTTGAATCTTTTTTTTTTATATGAGAGAGTACTTTTTGAAAAATAAAGTTCGATTTTATTGGGAGACTAAAGACTCGAAGAGTATTTGGACGTACTTTCGATAGTGATTTGATATTTATGCTTAGGGAGTTCTAGAAAATATTTTCGAGAATGAGTAGGCTAGAATATCTCCAAATGAAGCAACATAATCATACAAACAATTATAACACATAAACAGTTATTGCGCGTTCTAAACAGATATGTGACCCTTTTATGCCAAGGGTAGGCCTAACGATTTGAAGGATGTATATGTCATTTGAAACATCCCATTGTCCCAAAACCCATATTTATACAAATTTATGAATAAAACTTAAATGGGGATATATAGCTGGGGAAAACGGGATAAAAAATAATCAGTCCCACGCAGGGGTACAATTCTGAACTATGCTTCCATAGAAGATCCTTCCCTCTTCATTTCTTCTCCTCTCCGGGTTTCCACGTCTTAGACTAGTAACTTGTGAGCTCTTTCTTTGACTAGAATAAGCTACAATATACTTCCAATCCCGAGGACAATGATTTCTTCAGACGATGTATACATCCTTCAAATTTAAACAAATAAATATGACCGCACGTTCAGGCCGTAAGCCCTTTTGTACTCAAGGTGGTCTATCTAATGGGCCCAACACTCCTTGAGTGTTGGGTCATCCTAGTTCAAATGCTCCTAAATTCGAGATTTTGGCTCGGCTCTACGCTAGTTGACTAGGAGTGGCTTTTGAAAAGATCGGGAACCCAAACGAACAATTTGGGCTGGAACTCGCGACAACCATTGGACGCATGACGAACCAATAAATTGCCACTAATTCCGAAAGAAGGTGAGTATAAAAAAGTCCGGCTGCGGTTCCGCAAACCGTCCTTTAATATACTATACATACATCAAAAATATGCCATGATATGCAATGCCAGTTTATAATTTAAACAAATTAATCTCATATAAGCAATTTAATAATAACAATTAGTCAAAATAGTCAAATCCTTTTGGTTAGAACTTAATTAATCCCCAGCGGAGTTGCCATTTCTGTTTTATTAAAAATATATAATATATAATATATATTTCTGAAAAAATGACTAAGTTTTGGAAAATCAATTAATCTTATGATTTAAGAGAAATCGACTTTCCAAATTAACAGAGTCGCCACTTGATTTTTTAAAAAAAATCAAGAAAACTTAAATTATATTTCAAAAGATTTAAAACAGATAAAAATCAATTGAAAAGGATTCGAAGTTCAATGTACATTCCGAGAAGGTGTTAGGCCCTCGGAATGCCCGCTAACTCGCGGTTGACCGGCGATTTGACTAAAAGACCTTTTAAAATAATTTTTCAAATTTTAAACTATAAAAGAATTTTATTTTTTTTTCTTAATTTAATTTTATATTGAGGGGAAAATGAAGTAGGGAAAATTGTAAAAAAAAGGTGAATATGTGTTAACAAGACCAATGTTAAAATAAAATCTAATTAATATACATATATAAAATAAATATTTGTATTTTTTTTATTATTATTATTATTTTATTTTTATTTTTTTGAATATAAAAAGAGATGGCTATCTTAGAATATAACTAAATTACCAAAATCAATCAAGTAATGTTAGTCAATATAATAATAAATTGGGAGGAAAAAGGGAGATGTCGTTTTTGGGCCTTTGGCCCAAATTCCTGCTAATGGACCTGCTGGAAATTGTTAAGGCTTTGGGCCTATTTTCCTTTGAAAAAAAACAGCGTATATATTTTATGTATATCGCTGTATACGAGCAGCATTTCGAACGTTTTTTCTTACATCGTCCATGTATATCAATTTTGACCTGTATCTTTATCCAAAATATGCACTCCTGCAATTTCCAAGACTTGTACGACGTATATTTCCACTGTATATCAGTGTATACAACTGGTATATCGACCTGTTCTTCAACTTTTGAGGACTGGAAAATTAATTCCCATCAATGACTTTACTGCTTTCGATCTGTACACCAATTGGAGGGGCTGGCCGACTCAAGGAAGATATTTCGGAGCCTTTATGGCTCGATGAGAAACCACAAAGAGATGGATTAAAGTCCGTGAGGACTCGAGGAGAGTTTCACATGCAATAAAATAGAAATAAATTAGCCATAAAGTGATGAAATAACGCACATCTTAAGCACAACATAATTTATGAGTAAATAAAAAAATATTTTAAGAGATTCGAGTTAAGCAGAAATATATAACTCAAAAAAAAAATTAAAGATCTTACAACCTTCAGATAATAAAAACCTACATCTTGAGAAGTAATGATGCAAGAAGAAGTGATATTTACCTTTTTGAGTGCAGCGATTCCGGAATAGTACGAGCAGGGGATGCAGCGACTTCACCTCACAATTTGGATTCGAACGACGATCGAGAATTTCAAGTGATATCTTCGACCCGAATACGACTTGAATGTGTTTAATCTATGTATTCTTTTTTTTTTTTTGCTTGAACTACTATGAATGTTCAATTTTTTTTTTATATCAAAGAAAAATATATCATGAATAATGAATATTGAATATTGAATATTGTATTGAATGTTGAATTGAAAAATGAATTGAAATGAATTGAATTGAATTCTTGAATTCTTCAATTCTTGCCTCTTTTTTTTAAATCATCTCTTTTTTTTTGAAAGAAGAAGAAAAGAAAAGGTATTTATAAGAGATTTTTATGGTAGATTTAGGGGGAAAATGGAATGGATTGGGATGAATTTGAATTTCAAAATTCAAAATTCAAATTCAAAAATTACTTTTTTTTAGGGGGAAAAAGGAATGTTGGGATGAATTTGAATTTCAAAATTCAAATTCAAATTTTAAAATTCTTTTTTATTAGGGGAAAAAATGGAATGGATTTGGGGATGAATTTGAATTTCAAATTCAAAATTCAAATTCAAATCTCTCAAAAGTGGATGTTGAAAAATTAGTGGGTTGGAATTGTATTGGGCTTGGCTGAAAATTGAATCTTGGCCCAAATTTTCTCAAAATTGAGTTAAGTTGGAAGTTTAAGATGAATTAAATTTAAGAAATAGCCAAATTGTGTTACATTAATAAATTTGGCTAAACCATAAATAAGATAAATTAATATTAATTAATTAACGAGCTTCTTAATCTTAACAAAAAAATAAAATAATTAATTTAATCGTAAACTTAGTGATTCAAAAAATATAACCATGATTTAAACTAAACTAATTTAAAAGACTACTTACTAAATTTAAAATATTTTTGTGATGGTTTTTGAATAATCATAAAATATACTAATTATATACATAATTATGTAAGATATATATATTATCTAAAAACTATAAGAAATGGCAAAAATTATTCAAAATAACGAAAACATTATATTTTTTCTTAAATTTAAAAACTAATTATTTTAAATTGTTTGAGAATTTAAGAAGCTCATGAATTAATTCTTGCTGGGGAGGGTCAAAATTGGGTGTCAACAGCTTATATTTTAGGTTATTTTTATAATCATTTTACGACTCAGATAATTTTTTTTATCAACACTCCAACAGAAAAAACATTCGGTAGAGATATTCCTTCAGCCTTCAAGTCTTCAAGCAATTTTTGATATTCATTAAATTGAATTTTCATTTCATTCACGTCACTCATCTGCCATTAATAATATCTTCCAACTACAAATTTTTGGTTGGTAGCATCTTCAGCGGTAAATTTCTTAATTAAGGCTTTTCAAATAACTTTTGCTTCTTTGCAACTACAATAAACATCAAACAATTCGTTAGAAATAACTTACAATATAGTATGGCGACATACCTTATTAGGGTATTGCCATGATTCCAGAATATTTCTATCAGTTTCTGCATTTGATTGAGGATGTACCAAAGCATGTGCAACTCCATGAAAATCAAGCAAAGAGAAAATACGCTCTTGCCATCTTTTAAAATTTTCATAAGCAAAGATTTCAATATTTGACACATCCAAAAAAGGTTTGACATAAGGTAATATTACTGATGTTGGGGTAGACGGATTAGGACTACCATTTGTAGAATCAAAAATAATTTCAGGAGTAAAATTATATGTCATAGTTTCTTAAATTGTTGGGGGAGAATTGGCGTCCCTGGCGCTCTGAGAGGCGCGGGGCGCCAATCCTAAAAGTTCAGAGAACTTTATGTGGCGCTCTGAGAGGCGCGGCACCCCAACCCTTGCCCAGAAAATCTGAGACTTTTCTACTTCGTTTTTCATTTCTAAACACTCTAAACTTCCATGGTTCTTTCCCCAAACACTGAGGATCATTAGTATTATCAATATACAATGGATTCAACCCGAAATTACACGAGGAAACATGAATCAAATGTTGGGGAATTATTATATATTTCACAATAATTATAATAATAAATAACTTTATTATTTAGCAAAATAGTAGTCCTGAAAATAAGATGAAATTACTACAAATATACATAAATATTAGTGCAGAAAATAAATAAATACTTGAGTCGTGTTGGGAACTGTCCTAAGAAACTATTTCAACGGTGTAAAATGTTTCCCCATGATTAAACAAGCACTTCCTTATCTTAAATATAGGTAACAGGAACCAGCAAATTAATAACATCAACAAGTGATTTAGAAGATAAAATAAATAACCAACAATAAGATAAAGTAATTAAACTAGAAAGTCAAAGAGAGTGAGGGAGAAACAGCAAAACAAAAAATATGTGATGTCTTGCAAAGTGAAAGATAATGACTATTTATAGACCAAAATGTAAGCTTTTCATTTGACAAGTGTCAGATCATTTTTGAAGAAACTGCTAGCCAAAACTTTTCATTTGACAAGTATGTCAAATTTTGACAAGTATGTCAAATGGTTTTCAAGAACTGCTGGTCAAGTTGCCATTTGCCCAAGTAAAAAAAACTTTCCAATTACACTTTTAAATATTTTATCTTAAGAATATAAATTTTTTTGAAATAAAATACTACTATTATTTTATTTACATCAAAACTTCAACAACACAACCATCAAGAATTCAACGAAAACTTCAATAATGTTCTTCAAGAATTCACTTTCTTAACATTCAAACAAGTTAAATCTGCTAAATTTAAACAAGATTGGCGTGTGGCTGAACTAACCAACATTATTTGATATCACATACCTTTTTAAGGATCAACCTTGACGAACTTCACGCGCAAAGCTTAAGCATTCTTGATTTCGCTCCTCTTTTCTCTTCTTTGCTCTCTTCTCCTAGTCCTAGCATAAGTTGACCTTTTTCTAAAACTGAACAAAGGTCTGTTTTACCCCAATTAATTCCTAACGAATTAATTAAATTAGGTAAGGAAAAGACAACTTTTTCCTTCCCCAAATCCGAATTTGACTTTCCATAATCCAACAACTCAACTTTCGAAAAGCATAACTCACTCATACGATATCGAAATCGCAAGCGGTAGAAAGATTATTCTAAGGGATTTCCAACCACATCTGAAACTACTCCTAAAACATCCTGAGTTAGGAGCTACAGTCGTTTGAAAATGACCAAAACTCACTTTGCTAATTTAGACAATTTTCCAAATTTTTCTTATTCTTTCCAAGAATATATATTTTCAGATCTTAACCTCTTTTTTAGTCGTTTCTAGTTGCAAGATGTTACACTTTTACCCCCAATATGAGACTTTTGGGTGGGCTCCACCGAATATTATATGAGAAATCAAAAAAATAAAGTTGACATAATATATTTGCACAAACTTAGAACATATTATCATCTTTGCATAGTTTGGGGTTTTCAAATTTCAAAACAAATATTATTTGTTGGCTTTTTGAATTTATGGACCAAATCAAATTAATAAAATTTGAGTTTTTCAACTTAGAGTTTTTTTGGGGGGGGTTTAGATTTTCGAATTGTTTTGGTAAAGAATTCATACAAACATATAGAGTGTGTTTGGTATGAAGGAAAACATTTTTCAGAAAATATTTTCCAATTTTCTCATGTTTGGTTGGGATAAAGTTTTGGAAAATATTTTCCAAATCAACTCATTTTCCTCAAAATTAAGGAAAATGACTTCCCTTCAAAAATTAAGAAAAACATTTTCCAAAACTCTCATCCAATTTCAAATTATATTTTTTTTTGGGAAAAACATCAATTTTAAAAAAATATTTACAATTTTAAAATTTTAGTTTTTCACCCGACCCCTGATTCCCCCCCCCCCCAAACCCCACCCCCTCCCCAAAAATTAATTTTGCTTTTTAAAAATATTTTCAACTTCAAATTTTCATTTTTGAACTCCTACCCCCCCCCCAGCCCCCCTAACCACCACCTCACCCACCCCCAACCCCCAAAAAATATAATTTTATTTCTCAAAAATACTATAAACTTCATATTTTTATTTTTTCACTCCTACCCCCTGCCCCCACCACCACCACCACCCCAAAAAAAATTATTTTTAAAAATATTTTCAATTTCATAAGTTATTTTCTACTCTAGTAAATATAAAAGATGTCTCTCAAAAACATTTTTCATTCATAAATCAAACACTATAAATCATTTCCGGAAAATATTTTCTACTCACCAACCAAACATGAGAAAATAAGTCCAAAATCTACTTGTTTTCCAGGAAACATTTTCTAGGAAAACATTTTCCTTCATACCAAACATACCCATAATTAACTTGTGTTTCAAGTATTTCTTATCAAATGTTTTTTTTAAGAAAATAACACAAATATGAGATGATTGATGACACTACAATATTCAAAAAAAAAAATGAAATTGCATAAAGCAAATATTACAAATTAATTAGTCATAATGAAATAACCATAATTTAAAAGTACATAGTCTAATAAGTATTATTATTATATGACAAAACATTAAAGATAAATTAAAATTAGGTTACACATCTTAATTGACTAAGACAAGGTAAAACTAAAGAACAAGTATTCATTATTATCTTTTTTAGTGTTGAATTGATATTTTTTTTATTAACATCAGTATTAATTGGATTTTGATTTGAGCTTTATTCGAATTACTAACATCTAAGTACTATAACCTTTATAGGACCACTCATAATTCAAAGTCTTAAACTTAAAACAATACTTTGAAGTATAAATACAATGAAATGTACAAGAATTATTTAGAAATAATATCAAAGTAAATACTTTTATGTATTAAATAATTTTAAATTATATATATAATGTCGGGTTGGTTATATTGATCTTCTGTTGACTTTGGTTAAACCCAAATCGACTCAAGTATAGTCAATTTTTTTCTATTATCAAATGAAGTTAAACCAAATCACTAGTTGAATATTTTTTCCAGTTTGACTCAATTTTTGTGGCTTGGTTATGTTTTTTTATCCAATCCGACTTTATATTTACAATTTTTAAAATGTATTTTATGATACTTGAAATTGATAAAATTTAGCCTACATACTTTAAGATAAATAATTTAGCGAAACAATGATACTTTAAGTTGAGCTAGCTACAACCTAACAGACTCAAACTTCACATTCACTATCAACCGCGTTCGAAGGAAAGAATTTGGGGGCTTATCATATGAAAGGATTGGAGGAGCAGTTTGACACGACTAAGTCCTACTTGAACGAGATAACTAAGTAGATGAAGAAATTTGCAGACTGCAAGAGGTGTTCCACGGACTATAGAGTTGGGGGACATGGTTGATGAAGTTTAGCCCAAACAGTTTAAGACACTATGAGGCATGCACCACAATTTGTTTCACAAATATGAGGGCCTATTTAAAATCCTATCTAAGGTGGAAAAAGATCTCATACAAACTTGACATGCCTCCAAACCTTAAGATTCATCATGTTTTCAGTGCCAACATGCTTAAGCCACACTACGAAAAGAAGAATGACCTAAACAAAGGACAATTGTGTCATGGGCCTTTTACTATCACGGTCTTGCACGATTGAGAATAGAATTGACTATACATAAGGCTAGGCGAAAGCAAGGTCAACAAGCTACCACCATGTTCCTCATCCATTGAAAGGGACAATCACCAGAAGAAGCCACATAGGAGTGGTACGCCGCATTCGTCACAACATCTAGTGTGGGAGAGTGTAATGATCCGCCACATAGGCACCACGTGGTATAAAGTTGTCTATGTGGTAGCTTAGTTGATAAGCAATTGTGGGAGATTCTAGAGCAATAGAGAGTTTCTTGAAAATACTACTAGAATATCTAGGAAGAATTCTTAAAAGACCTAAAAATGTTCTTAGCAGATAGAAAATTTTAGAAGTGATTATATAATAAATTTAGTCTACAGACTTATAATAAATATTTCACTGATGATACTTGAAGTTGATTAAATTAATACCCACTCTTTTCTTTATTGTTATATCGGGAAAAAAATGAATTCCACACTCTTCATTTAATGTTGATTTGACCATTTATTTAAGGTTAAAAGAGACTTTTGGATTTAACATAAAATTATGATTAAAAGTATTTAATTTCATTTTAACATTAATCAAATAAACTTATATCGAAATTCAGATACTATGACTAAAACTAAAATTAAACTGGAATCATATGCTTGGGGAAAATTCATCTCTTTCGATCTCTATGTTCGTTAAACTTGTTTCCTTTCTTGATTTCATGAAGCCAATCTTAACAAACATCTCTTCCATTTCGTAGATAGAAGATCCGGTGAATCAATTCAATTAGTTATTGTTTTAACCCACATTTTGATATATAAAGATTAAGAATCAAAACATAAATGGATATAACATCATGACACATAAGGGAGATACAATGAAGAGGAAAACTTACAATTTAATTTTGAAGAATTCAGGAAGAGATTTATGTTGTATGTGATTTTTCGAACGCAACTCAATGTATTGTGGATTTAATTTGAAGAATTCACGAAGAGATTCATACAGGGATTGATTTTTCAACGGAATTCAACTTAGATTTCTCAACGCAACTCTACCTATTGTGGGTGAGATGTACTTCATTGAATTGAAATTTCCACCTCAGCCGCTATAGGTTAAGTTACATTGAGAATAAGAGGTACTGATAAATCATCAATAATATTTATAGGAGGAAAGGAGGCTAGGGTTTTCTAAGAGTTGTTATAATATTTTCAAAAAGTCTAATTTACTTTCAATTTTTATACAAATATAAAAATTATGCTCTATATTTTTTTCATATTTTTTTTTGAAATATACAAATACACCCTCCGTTCATTTTTACTTGTCACTTATTCCTAAAATAGATTTTTATTTTTACTTTCACTTTTACTTGTCCCTTTTGACATATATATTAAGAAAAGACAATTATTTGTTTTCATTTTTACCCTTATCATTAAATACTATTTTCCATATCATTTTTCAAGACTCAATACTAAACGTTATTTAGTAGAGTACGGAGTCAAAAAGGCCAAAAAAATGTCAGAAATTTCAAAAGCATACATCAAATTTTTAAAAAATCAATCGGGCAAAATAGCTCCTGACGAAGCGAGTTCCCTCTGAAAAAATATTGACGCCATTACATGTGAATGTTTGAGATAGAATTTAAAAAAAAATCGAATGGGGAACTTTATTTCCTTGTCAACAATTTTTTTTAAAAATATTGTTTGTTTTAATAAAACACTGCCAAGGCAACAATTATCAAAAGATTTTTTTTTAATAATAGAAACGCTACCAAGACAGTAATTTTTAAAAAATATATTTTTTTTAATAAAAATGTTGTCCAAGCAGTGATTTTCAAAAGAAAATTAAAGCAACATTATAAAAAAAAAATATTAATGCCTTGGAAGCGTTTTTATTTTAAAAAGTTTGAAAATAGCTACCTTGACACTCTTTTTATTAATTCTTTTTGTAAAAACATTGCTGCTAGAGTCGTCCAAACGGGATCAGCCCATGGGTTCGGCTTAACCCAATCCGTTATTGGGTAGGGTTGTGATACAACTTTTCAAACTCATTTAAAACTAAGGCTTATATGGACGGGGATTATAAGTCCGGCCCATATTATCCCTTAGCCTTTGAGGCTTGATCGGGGCAGAGTCAGGGTTGGTGCATGTGTCAAAACTTTTTATTTAATGGTAACTTAACATAACAATATCAGTATATAATTTACTTACTTAAATACACATTATGTTGTAATATTATGAATCTTACCAGATTTTGAAACGTCAATTTTACCAGATTTTGCTATGTTCAAATACATGTATTTTAGAATATATGAACTCAAAATTAGATTAATTTGTTTTAAATATACTTTATCAAAATAGATTCACATGTACCTAGGATACATAGAAAAATGTTGTACCCTCACTTCTCTCCCATCTTGTTTATCACTCTCTTATCTCGCTCGCGTATCATGTTTGTGAGATCCATACACTAGAGTTTTTGCTAGTGTTATGGAAAAAAACACCATTGTTTGTCATATTTGATTTGAATATCTTCTCATTTTTTTGATGTTATAGAATTATAAGTTTGAAAAGAAAAAAAAAGGCTAGTTCGCTCCAGCACTCGGCCCTTCCAGGGTTTGGTCTGGGTTGAGTGATCTTATGCATATTTATATGCCTAAGTAGTCAATATTTGCCCATGTTTTGATGGTGTTAAAAGACGATCTTTAGTTTATTACCTTGATTTTGTGGTTGCTTGCGATGATTATGCACTTACACACATTATTAGTGATTTTAGGAACTCTCGAAGAAAGCGGAGATGGAACGAAGAAAGAAGGAATAAAGGCAGATGTGAAAAAATGGCTAAGGATAAAAGTACCCAGGCGAGGCGCACTGGCAGGCGTGCCGCGCCAAGGCCTATCACTCAGAGCCTATTTTGAGGTGCACTGGCAAACGCGCCGCGCCAAGGCCTGTCGCTGAGAGCCCATGTTAAGGCGCAATTGAATCGTGCCGAGCCAGGATGTGATCAGTTCCCAGATGTTGCTAGGCGCGATGGGGGATGCCGCACCAAGAAAATTCTGACTTTTCCAAGTTTTAAATATTAGTTAGGTTTTCTAATTGGAGTAGAATTAGTTATTTACTTTATCTACCCCTATAAAGAGATCATAGCGCTGCCATTATGAGGGTTCGACTTTTGTTTAGTGTGAAGGGCAAGAATCAAGATTGTAGTCCTCTTGACTCTTTCATTTTCGGATTTATTTATGAACAATTATCTTTTTTTGATTACTAAGAGCATGAGAAGCTAAACTCCCTAGTTCTGGGGTTGTAGCTATGAATGGATTGTTGAATATTTGAGGCTTTATGAATTAATTTTCGGTTGTCAATTCAAATTACTTTTATATTCTTGCTTTACTATTTTATGCTTGTGCACCATAAAATAAACCTAGTGTCTGATCTTGAATTAACCATTTGAGAGATTACAAAGACCACAGAATTCAGAGAGCTCGGATCGCCCATTAAATTGAGAAGATTAGTGTTTAGGAGTGACGCCCGAAAGACAACCACCTTGCTTGGTAATAAAATAGGATGAAATATAAATGCTCGTCAGTTAGTCTATTTATCCCCGCTCAACTATGTAGTTAGATAGCTAACTGTTGGGATATATACTATTAACCATGTGTTAAGAAATAATATTTATTAGAGAATAGATATTTGCTCAATTTCAATAGATCATATATTCGTTTATGGTGTCTATTTACTTATATAGTAGATGACTTAGTGTGTAGAGTTTTAGCTTACACACAGAGGATTAAATCATCGGTTCTTATAAGTATAAAGTTCTGGTTCACAATCTAGGATGGAAATTGGACATGCCATCAGGTACGATTGTAGCACAAGATTATATGTAATTTGTCCTGATTATGGGAACGGTATAGTTCCAACTTCTTGTGCTAGTACACTTTGTATGTATTGAACGAGACCGAGTAGAGATAGTTGTTTTAGACTGACTGACAAAAACATATTCTCTAAACTATTAAATGTACTTATATTCTTAATCCTGATATAACTAGTATGATCTGTATATATTAATTGTCGTTTTGATTTATTAAAAGGTGAGATTCTGAGATGGGTCAATATGCCTGGTAAGTTGGATGATAATAATATATATTGGTGAAATAATAAGTTAGTTGATGGAATCCATGTCTCGTTATAGAGATTGATTGATATGCCTTTTTGAGAAACGTATAAGTTTTCATTGTGTCAAATCTTGCAATTGGATTTATGAATCCGACACATGAAATAAGTTAAGTAGTACTCTAAAGGAAATTAATCATTTCGTCAGTAATTTAATTTATTGATTAGTATCTGAAATCTTAACATGGGGAATTACATAAGTGTTTAATGGGGAATTACGAAATAGAGGAGTGCAATTACGAATTTCTAGTGGAATGATTTGTAATTTATTATGGTAAGAATAAATTCAAATTAATTATTTGGAATTATTTCCATAATAGGAAGCCTCGGTAATTAATTTTGTGTTCCCTATAGTGCCCATATTTAACTAGAACTCAGAATCCTATTTCTATGCAAAAAGGAAGAATAATATGGGTTTTTCTAGTATTCTAGAAAAACTAGGTTTTCTAGTCCTTTTTGGATTAGGAAGACATCTCTATAAATAGGGATTCTCCTAACCTAGAAAAGGGATGATTAGTATTCTATTCAATACTTGCCCACCCAAGTATTGAGAGAGTTCAGATGTGACTTGGGATCACTGTAGAAGACCATAGCTATCTTGTAGATTCGCTTGAAGATCCGTTTAACTTGGAGATTCGCTTGAAGGTATCCGCTCACGCTTCAGGAGGTATTTATCGAATTAACTTTTAGTTTGTTTATGTGTTCTAGCATGATTAATGTGTTCTAGCATAAACGGTATTGGTTGTCTATTATTCATGTAAGTAGTAAAGATCCTTGATATGCTTCCGCTGTGAATAAAGTTTTCCAACCATTGGCATCAAGAGCCTTGCTTACATCTATATAGATAGCCTAGATTGAAATATATATGTACGATTGTATATCTTTCATGTAAAGAAGTCGATGAGTCTGCTATAAAGATGCCGCCTACCCTGATACTAAATTGATTCTATTAGCTTTGTTAAAGAGCTCATGTGAGATTTTTTAAAATAAAGGCTGATTATGTAGAAAAAAAAAGAAAAAAAAAAGAAGAAGAAAGAATTGACGGTGGCAGTGAAGATATTTCTATAAAGTGGAATAGATCTTTACTTTGACCCAAGAGTTTCTTGTAAAAAAATTTTAAATGCATTATCTTGTTAGCAGAACTAGAAAACAATAAGGAAGTGACAATAAGTAACATTATTAATCTTTTTTTTGATTAAGTTATGTTTTACTAGTGGTTGTAACTTGTTAATTGTTAAGTTCAATTTCGTATGGGTCGGCAGCAACAATTATACCCGTTGTATCTATTAGTTTTTCCCAGTGATTGGGCATACAGTAATTGTGGTCAAATTATTGATGAAGTGTAGCTTCACGTGCTTATGTTTTTTGATTGAAGAGGAATCAATCATTTTTCTTTGAATTAAATGGGCATAGTTATACAATTTTTCACATGAATATATAAATTTATGGTATATATATGTGTGAGAATAATAATACATGATTTTGAGAATTATGATTAACAAATAAATTTTACTAACATGATTTATTTATTTGAGTCATTAGAATATTCTCTATGTATTATGTATAAATTGTTCTAAGAAAATACTAGTGGTGAATTTTTTTTAATGGAGATTTACCTTAAGATGCTAGTTATGTCTAATTAATTCGTGAGAAGAGATATGAAAGATTTTCACCGGTCTTAAAGGAAGAAATATAATATCTTGGATTCTCAGGTGTATTAATTACGAGAATAATTTATTGTAAGGAAGTTAGTTGTATGTCTTAGCCAAAAGACAATACACAACGTATGTCTTATGCTCATGAGATAGTTATTAGAAGAGAATAAAATTTTGAATCAAGTTATTTTAGTCTAAAACTACACCTAAAACGATTAATTTCTCAAATTTGGTCATAGTTTATGTGATCGTGAATTTTATGGTCTTTGGTCGACTTGAAATTTGATGGTGCCAACGAAAATCTTTTAGATGGGTTTAGATAGTTTGTTGGATTAAAATTTGATTTGAGTATGATAAGAACATTCCTTATTTCAATTGTGTTTACGTTAAATTTGGAATGTGATTGTACATAGTTATTTAACGAAAATTGATATATGATAAGAATGTAGGTCATATTGGTTTTAATTCCTAAAAATGCTTAAATCACTTGAATTTGAATTTGGTCATAGATTTGAAAATAAATATTTTATAGACTTCAATTGACCTGAAATTTGGTAAGTTCATTGGTAACGGCCTAGTAAGTAGTAGTCATTGCTATGTGATTATATTTTTCTTTGAGGTCGTTAGAATGATTTTAAAGTTGTTCTTTGGAATTAAAATGTGATTTAGTATGAATGACATCCTTTATATTGATTTTATTTATGTTATATGTGGTACATGATCACAGATGATGAGTTAACATAAATTGATATATGATAAGGATGTAGATCTATTCATTTTTATTTTTTTTAAATCGTTTGAATCTGAATTTGATCATAGATATGGAGATAAATATTGTTTTTGAACTCCAATAGATCAGAAATTCAGTAGGTTCATCAGAAACTATCAAATTTAAAATACTCATTGTAATGTAGTGATTTGGTAATTTGAGATCGTTTATATGATGATTTTAGATAATTTTTGTATCTTGAAAAATTAATTTTACCGAAAAATTACTCGACTATAATATAGTGGTGATAGAGTTTGTTCTCTATGGTCTTGATGACTAAATTTTAATGAAGTATTAAGTTCATGTGTTGTCTTAGACCTTCCTCCATAACGGATGAAATTAATACAAGTCATTAAAGTTTAATCTCTAGTTTTGATTATCTGTATTGACTCTACTAAACTGAGTAATATTTGATTGGATCAATGGATCCAGGGATAATGATATTCACTAGACTTAAACTAACATATACTCTCCATCTGAGTTGGCTTTTGTTCTAAATTTGTTGAAGTGAATATCTGACACCATATATATGTGTTGCATGAGTAGTCATTTTTTTTATCAAAATTTATTGTTCAAGATGCATAGATATCTAAAAGGTGTGTTTTGAATTTTAATATTCAATGTATACATAAACATGCTTACCTTTTGGAATTTTAGAATTTTGTTCTTTATTCTTAATTCATTTATCTATTTCACAAAATGATGATATATGATAAGAATACTGAGCGGAAAAATCTTAAATTCTATTATGACCAAACAACGTTTTCAACCAAATTGCTCATAGTTTTGGAATTCGAAAAAAAAAAAGAACTCTGATTGATCTGAAATTTGGTAGATTATAAGAACGACCTAGTAAGAAATTAATTTTTTTTGGATCGTTATATGATTTTTTGGTCATAATTGATTAAATAGTAGTGAAGTATTAGTTTTATGTGCTGGCTTAGACCTTCCTCCCTAACGGATGAAATTGATACAAGTCACTATGTATTTAATTGTCTAGTTTTGATAATCTATATTAACTCTCCTAAACTGAGTAATATAAGATTTGATCAATGTAGCTAGAGGATTTTCACTTGACTTAAACTAACAGTAGATTCTCCAACTGAATTAGGTCTGTATAAGTTTATGAAGTGAATAATCGGTCATTGTACATGTGTATTGCATGAGTAGTTCTCCAATCCCAACGATTGGCTATTCGAGATGCATGGATATATATGTATAAATGAGCCCTGAATTTCGTTATTCGAGATTATTCGAAATATTATGATCTATTTAAAGTATTGTGTCTCATATTCTCAATAGACTTTACACACCCACTTAGTACTACTTAAGATTTTCTCTTGGTAGAGATAAGATATTAACTTAATGAATGCATTGTGTATGTACCTTATGTTAGAAGAAATTATTTTTTCAGTTTCTAACCAGATAAGAGATGAGTATATAATATATTTTTGTAACTCTTCTACCATTGAGTTTAATAAATATTTTATTTCTTGTGGTATATTGATGCATGATTATTTTATAAGTATGAGAGAATTAAATTATACTAATCTGTCTCATAAGGGAAAATATCTTTTAAATTGAATGAGACTTATCTGTACATTAGGGTCTAAGTCATTTATTCTGAATAGAATTTTGAGGTTGGTTAATGGATGGACATAACTATTCATTAAAAGTGAAGTCACTACCAACATGTACGTTTTGTTTAGAAGGAAAAATGACTAAGAGACCTTAGTTTTCCTCTTAAAAAGAATTTAAGAGGTAGTGATAAGTTATAATTAATCTATTCTGATTTGTGTAATAAATGAGCACATGGGCAAGAGGTGAATTTGAGTTTTTGAGTTTTCAAAAAAATTACTCGTGATATGAATATATTTTTTGATGTTTTATAAGTCTAAATGTCTTGATAAACTCAAGATATTTAAACACAAGAAAGTATTATCATGAAAAATATATAAAGTCACTACAATATGATTGTAGTGACGTAAACCTCTTAGCTCATAAGTCACTTATCTTATAGAACAATTGTCTTTCAATTGTCTACACTAGACACTCTATAATAGATTGGTGTAGAAGAGAAAAGAATTAGACGCTTATGAAGATGATGAGATTAATTATTGACTTATTATTAGTTATTTTATTTCTTTTGGGATAGGTTCTAATAACTACATATTACATTCTGAATTCAGTTTCTTTCATATTAGTACCTTGAGCAACTATAGAACTAGTTGGTTTTGACATAAGTCTAATCTGTGACATGTTCAGATATAGGATTGTCCAGCACATGTGCTGAGTGGGAGAATAAGAAAAATTGAAATTAAGAACGGAATGTGTGTGTTAATTGGATATCCTAAAGAATGAAACAAGGTTTATTATAATGTCCTAAAGAAAATAAGTCAATTGTTAACACAACTTTCTGATTTCTAGAAAAGGATAATTTTAGTAAACCATGTTCCTAGAAGTAAATTATCTTTACGGGAATTGAACAAAAAAATAACAAATAAGTCAATTGTAAATTCATACGCTCAAGAACATCTAATAGGTATGTCAGAATTGACGTCCCATTGCACTTAAGTAGTGGGAGAAACGTTACTAGACATAAGAAAACTACTATCTCAAGTAGTTGGAGTGATGTTGAGCAAATTAAAAGAACACTTCATGAGAAGTTGTTAATGTTTCATTATCGAAAGATTTTGAATAAAATATTAAAACTCAAGAACATGAAAGTGTGATTATAATAGTAGTACTTAGTCGTAGTGGGAGAATCATAACGAAGATTGAGTTGTTTTGTATGCTTGAGAGAACTTTTATGATAGAGCTCCTGAAAAGAAGTACACTCTTGGAGAGTTTCATGATAAGGTCTCTAAAGATCTAGTACAAAATCGATTTGTTACGACGAAGCACTACTAGACAAAATTGCATGAGAAAATAGGTTGGTAAATTTTCTTCCGATAAGAAATAAAGGAATGCCTGCGAAAGTTGTAAATGCATAGTTAAGAGTCTAAGTGGGAGATTGTTAGGGTATATACTATCAATCATGTGTTTTGACATAGTATTCTAATAGTTTTCAAGATTAAACATCTAAGAGGGAGATTGTTAGGGTATATACTATTAACCATGCATTTGGATATAGTACATTATAACAATTGTAATGGTTAAAAGTCTAAGTGGTAGATTGTTGGGATATATACTATTAACCATGTGTTAAGAAATAATATTTATTAGAGAATAAATATTTGCTCAATTTCAATAGATCATATATTCGTTTATGGTGTCTATTTACTTATATAGTAGATGATTTAGTGTGTAGAGTTTTAGCTTACACACAGAGGATTAAATCATCGGTTCTTATAAGTATAAAGTTATGGTTCACAATCTAGGATGGAAATTGGAAATGCCATCGGGTACGATTGTAGCACAAGATTATATGTAATTTGTCCTGATTATGGGAAAGGTATAGTTCCAACTTCTTGTGCTAGTACATTTTGTATGTATTGAACGGGACCGAGTAGAGATAGTTGTTTTAGACTGACTGACAAAAACATATTCTCTAAACTGTTAAATGTACTTATATTCTTAATCCTGATATAACTATTATGATCTGTATATATTAATTGTCGTTTTGATTTATTAAAAGGTGAGATTCTGAGATGGGTCAATATGCCTGGTAAGTTGGATGATAATAATATATATTGGTGAAATAATAAGTTAGTTGATGGAATCCATGTCTCGTTATAGAGATTGATTGATATGCCTTTTTTGAGAAACTTATAATTTTTCATTGTGTCAAATCTTGCAAGTGGATTTATGAATCCGACACATGAAATAAGTTAAGTAGTACTCTAAAGGAAATTAATCATTTCGTCAGTAATTTAATTTATTGATCTGAAATCTTAACATGGGGAATTACATAAGTGTTTAATGGGGAATTACGAAATAGAGGAGTGCAATTACGAATTTCTAGTGGAATGATTTGTAATTTATTATGGTAAGAATAAATTCAAATTAATTATTTGGAATTATTTCCATAATAGGAAGCCTCGGTAATTAATTTTGTGTTCCCTATAGTGCCCATATTTAACTAGAACTCAGAATCCTATTTCTATGCAAAAAGGAAGAATAATATGGGTTTTTCTAGTATTCTAGAAAAACTAGGTTTTCTAGTCCTTTTTGGATTAGGAAGACATCTCTATAAATAGGGATTCTCCTAACCTAGAAAAGGGATGATTAGTATTCTATTCAATACTTGTCCACCCAAGTATTGAGAGAGTTCAGATGTGACTTGGGATCACTGTAGAAGACCATAGCTATCTTGTAGATTCGCTTGAAGATCCGTTTAACTTGGAGATTCGCTTGAAGGTATCCGCTCACGCTTCAGGAGGTATTTATCGAATTAACTTTTAGTTTGTTTATGTGTTCTAGCATGATTAATGTGTTCTAGCATAAACGGTATTGGTTGTCTATTATTCATGTAAGTAGTAAAGATCCTTGATATGCTTCCGCTCTTGCTTTACTATTTTATGCTTGTGCACCATAAAATAAACCTAGTGTCTGATCTTGAATTAATCATTTGAGAGATTACAAAGACCACAGAATTCAGAGAGCTCGGACCGCCCATTAAATTGAGAAGATTAGTGTTTAGGAGTGACGCCCGAAAGACGAGCACCTTGCTTGGTTATAAAATAGGATGAAATATAAATGCTCGTCAGTTAGTCTATTTATCCCCGCTCAACTATGTAGTTAGATAGCTAACTGGGGTAGGCAAAGAGAGGTGTTTAACTCGGATCATACTATTAACCCTATAAACCAGTAATTTGACAACTGAAGTTAGTTCGAAGTCAATAATATGATTAATGACATTCATTAATATTATGCAGCCCTGGAATTGTTTTTAATCTTACTTGAAACACTATATCGTCGTTCACCATTGCTTACTTTAAATTAGTGCATATTAGCCGTAGTTAACCATAAATCATCAACCCGTGAAATAGTTGCTTTTCTCTTTAATTGTGAAATTAAGTGTGAATATAAGTTGATCATAAGTCCCTTAGGAACGATAACTCGTTTCTAAAATAAACTATATTACTTGCGCGACCACGTACACTTGCGTGTATAGTGGGGAGCAACATTGAGCATTTTCAGGCCCTATCAAATGAAGGCTCAACCCATCCTAGCCCTTCAAATTTATTAGCCCGCGAGGCTTGGGCCAGGTGGGACCGGACTGGCCCTTTTTGACAGCTCTAAATTTGTTGCATTGGTAGCATTTTTATTATAAAAAAAATTAAAAATCGCTGCCTTGACAACACTTTTATTAAAAATTATTTTTTAAAAAAAATCACCGACAAGGCAACGAATTTCCCTCTCCATTTTTTTTAATTGTAACTCAAGCATTCATATGTAACGGTGTCGATATTGTGTTAAAGGAAAATCACTTCGTCAGGATCAATTTTGCCCTTTTGATTTTCAAAAAATTGATGTGCCCTTTTGGTATTTTTGACAAATTTTTTCGCTCTTTTAGCTTCAGACTCTTAATTAGTACGAATAGTATGATAAAATATTTATATTAATAATTATTTTCTTAGTGAGTGTATCAAATAAAAATTAACGAACGAGGAAGTAGTATACATGGACTCTACTCCCAATTTACTATTTGTTGGATGAATCAACTTAAAAAGACGCCATCCAATTAGTCTCTTAATTATCTCCTAACTAGGGAAGTTGGTCACGCTTCGCACGATCACAAAGATGTTTTTAAATTTATAAAATCATTTTTTATTATTAAAATTATGTTTAGTTTTATATTTTATTATTTTCATTTATTTTCTTCTCTTTTAATCCCTTTAATCAATTATTGTGTTTTAATCATCTTAAAATACTTCAATTTTATATAATAATTATCTATTTAAATAAAACTGTAAAAAGAAATGAACATCAAGAAAGAATATATCTCTTTATGTAGATATGTGTAGAAAATTTCTACATAAATTGCATTTATTTATTTAAGATATTAAGTATCTACTTACTCTTTTTCTGTAATGATCCGTTAGACTATTTTGAGTACTAATCCTCTCTCTTTCATAAAGGATCCTTTTCGTAATTTTTTAATGAAAATTTTAATTACTTATTCAACTATAGTTATTTAACCAGTGAGTAAATTTTAAATATTTAATTTTTATTAACTCATAAATGGGCCAAGTCTAATTATTTAATACATATACTATTTAATCTATTTATTAAAATTAATTAGCGGGATTAATATTTTTTAACTTACAATGTGATGAGAAAGAGAGGAGTAAATTTACGAAAAACCACTGATAGAAGACCCAATGATCTGGTTGAGGAAAAATCCTTCAGGTACAAAAATAACAAATTCATCCATATTTCTATAAGTACTAATTTTGGGTTCATGTGATTAATTTTATAATTTTATTCTGTGTATGAGGCTTCAATTGGCTTAGTGCATTAATTACCGTCGAAGTAAGCTTTTTAATTAGGAAATTGAGGCTAAATATTAATGGTTGTCAACATAAGTTTGAATTGAGAAAGTTAAAGTCAATTATTGAGGCTAATAAGGAAATTATGATTGGCTTATTATTGCTACACGTTGCTGAAATGGTTTTGTTTCGTCTAGAGTTTACATGTAAGGAGTTAGTTTACTCGGCTTCAGCGATTCTACCACTGGTTTCTTAACCAACCAGTGATTTTTATATTTATTAGTTCTTATTTTATTATCACGTTATGATTTAAGTTTTGATATATTAAAATAGGTAGTTAAATATTGGGTATATTATATTACATGAAAACTATTAGGGTTGTAGTGTTTGGAGAACTTAATTATAAATTTGGGTGAGTTTTTGAGTCTAAGCTTGACAGAATGTATATGG
This sequence comes from Solanum sitiens, assembly GCA_016801875.1. Classification (NCBI taxonomy): domain Eukaryota; kingdom Viridiplantae; phylum Streptophyta; class Magnoliopsida; order Solanales; family Solanaceae; genus Solanum; species Solanum sitiens. The sequence continues at coordinate 4,099,155 of JABWTJ010000092.1, read as the reverse complement.
TTATTGTTAGTTTAAAAATCTTCTTGTAACTATTAATGTGAATAGATTGCATTGAGTTAGAAGTTCAACAAAAGGGAAAGACTCAAGTTCCGGAGTAAATTCTTGATTGATTGAGGCAAGTAGATTTCTGAACCCTTGTTAAGTGTATGGAATCTGTGTACTTCCTTGTGTTATGTGTTTGAGAGTAATGGGACTTAGTGAAGGGTTGACTTATCCACCTTGATTAATTCTAATGAAGGGATAATAAAAGGCAATGTGATTAATTGTTTGTGTGTGATGGATTGAGAATGGTACGAGTACAGGTGTTATAAAGGCAAAGTGTATTACTATAGAATGTAAATTGTAGTTCGAGAATGACAAAGCATATGGGCATTAACTGATATATTATTGACTTGATTTATTATGTGTGATTTTGTTCTTTACTGAACCCGTATAATTGTGATAATTGAGGTGATTATATGTCATAGCGACATTTGATTTATTGAGATGTTGCATAACCCCCTCTATTTGATATCATATTGTGCACATGCATTGACATGAGATTGGGTATGAGTAAAGGTCTAACATGTGGAGATTGTCCTTGTTGAGATAAAGTTATGATTATTTGGGCACTGGAGATCGTTCGTGCGATGGAGAAGTTATGATTATAATTTGGGCACGTTGAGATCGTCCGTGCGAAATTTGTTTGATATATGATAGTGTGTTGAGATCGTCCGCATAGACACTTAGAGATCGTCCGTGTCGGTATATGGACCTCGCGAGTCCCCCATGGGTCATGAACTCTCGATGTATTTCCGAGGAATATCATATATATACGGTTGAGAGAGTACTTGGTATTTTGAGGCAGATCATTCATGTTGTCATATTGAATTGCATCCTATGACATCCTTCATTCTTTATGAATGTATTTTATTGGTGGTTAGAAAGTACTTGATATTTGGTACTCTATTTGATGAACTTGATCTTGTGTGTTGTTGATATTGTGAGTACCGTGAAGGCTGTAATTGATGAATATTGAGCTTGTTGTTGAGAATATGTGATTGTTAGAATGTTGTTGTTGAGATATGTGTTTTTAAATGGTGAACTGTTAGGTTGGGCTGATTTTATGCAGGTTGTATGTGTGGAGGTTCGATTGAGGTGTAAGGAGTACCCGTATTTTATCCCCTTAGCTTGTGTTTAGAGGTTTACTTGCTGAGTACCATGTGGTTTGATACTCACCCCTTGCTTCTACAATTTTTTGTAGGTTACGATCCTAGATTTTGTGGTACTTGTCATTCTCTTATTTTCCGAGGCTTCTTAGAGATTTGTGAGGTAGCTGTTTGTCATCTCAGCAGACCTCATTTCTCCTTATTTATGATTTTGTTCTATTCTATTAAACAAGATCATTAGAGACTTGTATTTTTATTTCAATTTTGATATAACACATTAGAGACTTGTACACGTGACAATCAGATTTTAGGGGGTATTTTTGAGTTTATCATTTTATTGAAATGATTGAGTTTTGAGTTGACTTGTCTTGGTGGGATAAGACGAGTGTCATTACGTCTATTTTTGGATCGTGACATTTTCTCTACCTTTTAAGAGCTATATATTAATGTTTTCTTTTCTTAGAATTTTATTTTGAAAAGTGTATCAACAACGATGTCTCTTATAGTGGGGAAAGACACACAAACGGAATTTCTTTGGTTAATTTTTGTTTTAGTTTTTTCTTTTCCTTTTTTTTTCTTCCTTCTTTCTTCCTTGCCCATCCATTTTAAGAAAGTAATATCTGTCTTAATTTCCTCTCTTCTTTATATATATAACATATAAATAAAAATAATAATTGATATATCACTCCATTATAAAGCTATTTTTTTCTGTCAAAAAAATTATTGTTAACTATATTATAAACAATTATAAAAACTGGAAAAAAAACCACTCATTTATATTTAAACAAAAATGCTATGAATTTAATTCACAACGTTGTAAAAAAGGGGAGAGGACTCAAAATACAATTGAATTGTTAAGCTTCAATCCTTATGTTGGATAACTGGGAAATTTATCACTTACTAATTCCTTTTTATTGAAAATATGTGAAATTGTTAAGTAAAACTTACGCTAAAGTAATATCTTCACTTATTATTATTATTATTATTATTATTATTATTATTATTATTATTATTATTATTATTATTATTATTATATGTTCAACTTGGATTAGACTCCTTTCTATTTTCTCCAAGTTCTAATTTCAATGGAAGACACATAACATACATTAAAATTAATTAACCAATATAAGAATTTAACCATGATTTAACTAATTACATAGATAAGCCCTAATCCATTTAAAAACATTATTATATATTGTTCCTTTTACCAAATTTCTTAACTCTCTTTTGTCCTCGTCTAAAATAACATTTATTGTCATATACTTTACATCATCCAAGTAAGAAATCAATAAAAATAAAGACAATGAAAACAAAAAGGAGTTGAATCAATTTAACCTTAGCAACAAACAACTTATAAGCAACAAAAACATACATATACCATATTCTATATAAATACATCGAGTCCGGAGCCTAAAGGGTACAAAATATTAACAAAAATTCCAAAACGGTATATAAAATTTTATATTAACCAAAACGGCAAAATCACTGCCCCAACAGCGATTTGCTCCACCAGAGGCAGCGATTTTACTTTTTCCGGTGGAGTAAATCGCTGTTGGTGCAGCGATTTTGCCGTTTTGGTTAATATAAAATTTTATATACCGTTTTGAAATTTTTGTTAATATTTTGTACCCTTTAGGCTCCGGACTCTAAATACATCATAGAGGATTTAGAAGACATAAATTGTGTAGTAGTTGAAAAAATAGGTTTCTTCGACAAAGTCCATACACATGAGGAATCAAAATAGGAATAGAGTAACATAAATAGAAAATGATCATAGCAATTCGCCAAAAATAACATAACATATCAACAACTTACCAAACAAAACAGGATAAAATTACCAATAAAGAGTTTCGTTTATATTTAAATAAAAATATAACATGTTTGTTCAACTTTTAGGACTCACCACTACACTTTTACACAAAAAAAAATGTGTTTACCATCTATAAGCAAGTGATACGAGTCATCTAACTATCGACTTCATTGATAGTTAGAATACAAATAAATAAACTTCAAAACTATTGAACTCACTTGCGGTGCTAAGGCCATAAAAAAAACTAATTCTTGAAATACAAAAGTAAACTTTTAAAACAAATATAGAGAAAGTATTGCTTCTATGTATAAGAGTCGTCTTTGTCACAATTGCAATCTTTACTTGTCCAAATTTTCATAGTTTTTCTTTTCATTTGTGCACTGCTCATAATATTAGCACTTAGTATATATATTCAAAATGCAAGTATTTAAGATAAAATCTAAGAACTTCAAGTAATCATATAGAGATCTTACATATAGTTACTTGGTTATACTTGATTACCTCTATTTTCTAAATTTGAGTGGGATCAATGTTGGTAATGAGTACCTCAACATAGAAATCAAATTAAATTAGCACAAAAAATGAAATGTTAATATATCTAATAAATAAGCAAATAAAAAGGAGGGGGAGAAGTTTAAAGCGTTAAAAGAACAAATAAAATTGCAATTTAAATTACAAAAAAAATAACAAAAAAAAAATAACAAATATATATATGGCAGCGGAAGTTGCTTTCTGTCCCAACTCCCATCATAGTTTCTTATTAACTTTTGCTTTCATTATTTTACTGTTGATTCTTTCAATTCTTCGTGCCTTAAATTTGCTGAAATTCCATCATATTATTCTTTAATTGATCTGTAAACTAAAATACATATCAATTAAAGAATAAGAATACAACAAAAGATAGATATCAAGTGGAGTTTGAGCAAGACAAAATAGATGCAAATTACGATTTTCAAGAATCTTTGACTCGAGTACATAGAAAAAATATAATAAAATAATAGAGAAAGACTAATAAAATTCGAATTAATAACTAATCACAGTGCATTACTATGTTACTTGTGAAATACTTCCTTGAGATAAAAGAATCCACATATTACTCATGAAGCGCTCTCTCTATGCATATATAAATTATAGAGAATATGTCTTGAGAAAATCTCAAATAGGCAATATGTGGATTGTGGACAATGAAAAGATTTGATGATGCTCAAATATATATATATATATATATATAAATGAAAAAGGTTTGATGTTGTAAATGTTCATAATTTAATAGTGAAATATGAAAAGGCAAGCAGGTTTATTTGATGAGATCAGTTTTAGGAATTAATAATTAATAATTAATGTAATTAATTTGTTTTAAGTACTTTTTACTGTTGCAACTTTTTGGGGAAAAAATTGAAGATGATAAATTAACCTTCTCAACTTCCTTTACCTAAACTTCTTTCGTCAATTAAGTATATTTACTCACCTTTCAGAATTTTAAAAATGATTAAAAGTAAAAAAATTAGGAAATAAAACAATAAAATGTCAAAAACAAAATGAGAAAAAAGAATAAATATGAATGGAGGTCATAGAGAGGTTATATATATATATATATATATATATATATATATATTTGTTGTTGACAAAGTCATAGTATCATTTATAAAAATTACACTTCTAATGATAATTATTTTTTTATAATTTTAGTGACCGATATTTAAAGACATATTTATTGTATTGACAAAATCTTTTGTGCTTAATAATCAAATTTATTGTAGTGATATATATCCTTACTTCCAACTTGAACGGTGCTAGCACATGAGTTGTACTTATAGCTGAATTTATAGTACTCACATAAGTTAGTAATTTGTTATCATAACCCGATAGCATTAGTCAAGCTCGTATTTTCAAGCATTCATTACATAGATAATTTTATTAGTACTATAAGATCATCATCAATTTAACATGCATTCTGGAAAATTTATACTATTGTTCCTCATGCAATAACTAAAAGTCATTTGTTCTGCCTTCACATCTTCATATAGTTGAACTTCATTTGGACTAAGATTCGTAATTGTATTCCAATAATAGTTATCGTTATAGCATTCTTGAGGATTTGATTCTTGATATGGACATCCATTAATCGTAAAATCGCGATAATAAGCTTTGAATGGTCCTTGGCTCCAATCTACTTCTCCAACCCAATTTGTATCATTCCATATTGTTGCTTCAATGTGCATTTTGTTTGTTGGAAAATTCACTCCATAATTAGTGTTGTTCTTGAAAACTCTTATTGGAACATGATCCGCGTAAAATCTTCAAAAAATTAAAGTAAACAAAAATGTTAGAACAATAAATATGCATGTACATAGTTATACTGATGATGTATATAACTTAAAGACTAAAAATACTTACACGATATGATATTGATTCCAAAGAATTCGATATGTATGGAAATCTTCCGTAGGATCAAAATCAAGATTGAATTGTTGCTCTCTACTTCCTCCATCATTTGCAAATATATTTGTATTTAATGTATATTTTCCATCTCCTCCAAGGAACTCAAAATCAATCTCATCATGACTTATTCCAGGATCTCCATTAATTGGCAGTGACGTTAACTGTAAATGTTCGGTCATCAATCGATTAATTAAACAGAGACAACTATATTTTTCTATATGTATATGTTCAAATAGGTTATATATTCATCGTTAAGATTCATAAAATGTGTACAACTTTGATAATGAAGCTATAAGCTTGTGTTAGGGTTGAAAAATATTTACTAATTAGATCCATCCATTTAAGTAAGTACTTTGATAGTTTTATTTAAAAAAGAGAAGATAAATGCATAAATCATTTAATATATATATATATATATATCAAAAAAATGTACGTACGTAGAATGTTGTTATTACTCCTGTACTGTTTTTGTTTGGTATTTTTAAATCGATGCTAAAATCTCCAGAACCAAAATGTTGACTAGACATAAATCCAGAACCTGAATTCAACAAAATGAGTCAAAATATATTATTTATAAGAATATAATAAAGCTAGAGATTGATGTTTAATTAAATAAATAAAATAACAAAACCTGTATATTGGTCCATAATTAGGCAAACTTCTTTTCCTTGGTCAGTAACAATTAGATGGTCACCTCCATATTTTTGATAATAATTTTGGTAAAATTGAACCTCATTTGCACTTACACATTGATTAACAAAAAAGAAAATACTAATGAAAACAAGAATAGCTTGGAAGTTAACCATAGTTTACTCAAGCACCAAATTGATAATTTGTTTGGTTGAAGAATGACTAAAATTCAATTTATAGAAAATCTAGGTGGAAGAGAACATTCTAGCATGTATTTTTCTATCATATCTGTATTTAATACTCTTTTTGACTATTTTTTATTATTATTTTTCTTTTTTAAAGTCAAATTATTGGAATTTTGACTAACATTATTATACGGCGTATTTTTCATCATATTTTTGTATTTAATACTCTTTTTGACTATTTTTTTAAATCATTTTCTTTTTTTAAAGTCAAATTATAGGAACTTTGACTAACATTATTATACGACGTATTTTTTATCATATTAATTTTTAGAGTCAAACTATAATAGCTTTGACTAAATTCTAGATGTATTTTTCATCATATTAATATACCAAAAAATGCAATTTATAGCCTTTTTCGTGTAGTTTTTGAATATCTAAATTTTTTTATTTAAAGTATTAAATTATTGTAATTTAATTTGACTTTGAAAATGAATCAAATTGACTTTCAAAAATGCCAACATGAAAAGTTGACTTAGAGTCTAAGATATATAGTAATAATTTACTTTAATGAGATGTTTTATAGTCATACAAATATTTATGACTTATTTTAGGTGAAAATGAATCAACTTAATTTTTAAAAAGGACAACATGAAAAGTTGACTGAGAGTATAAGATATATAATAATAATTTAACTTTAATGAGATATTTTATAGTCATATAAATATTTATGACTTATTTTAGGTGAAAATGAGTCAAATTAATTTTTAAAAAGGCCAACATGAAAAGTTAACTTAGTGTCTAAGATATATAGTAATAATTTAACTTTAATGAGATGTTTTATAGTCATACAAATATTTATGACTTATTTTAGGTGAAAATGAGTCAACTTAATTTTTAAAAAGGACAACATGAAAAGTTGACTGAGAGTCTAAGATATATAATAATAATTTAACTTTAATGAGATGTTTTATAGTCATATAAACATTTATTAATTATTTTAGGTGAAAATGAGTCAAATTAATTTTTAAAAAGGAGAACATGAAAAGTTGACTGAGAGTCTGATATATCTGATAATAATTTAACTTTAATGAAATCTTTTATAGTGATACAAATATTTATGATTTATTTTAAGTTATAAATTTTAAAAATCTTTATTTTTTGAATATAATATCTAGTCAAACTATATATATTAATTGAGACGCGGAAGGAGTTATTGGATTTATGAAATTGGGAAAATGATATTTATGGGAGTAAAATATTTGCATACGAAAATGTCCATATAGGGAAACGTGCAATGTATACACCCCTAAAATACCATATACATACCTTTGCTTCTTTAAAAATGTATCCACATAATATATACATGTAAAAGGTAATTAGACAGATAATTTTAATTTAATTTTTAATACTCAACCATAACCTACCAACTAAGACTTATAGTTGGTTAGATAGTATCAATAAGAGCACTTAGCACATTAAGCATTATCACTCTCTTCATTTAGTTTTTCTTAATCTAAAGTATAAATTATAACACTGCATAAATCAATCAATATAATCTCTCTATCTCAACTCTAAGGTAGAAATAATTAGACCTGCATATACTATACTTTTTTCGACTCATCGTATGAAATTAGATGAGATATATTATTGTTGTACACAAATTAATAATTGTACGTGGCAAAATTAAGGATATCAAATGGATAGGTTAAAATTAGTGCAAAAGTTACTTTGAATTAAAATGAGCTAAAAATGGATTGGACTAAAATCAATACATCTTGACTTGAACTCTACTATATGAATTATTTTTACATTTTTTTCATTATTGTTAAAAAGTAATTTAACTAATGAAGGACAAAAAAGTAGATCAATTGATTTTGAAGATGTTTTATAATTATGCATTGTACGATAATAACATGTCAATTTTACTATACTAAAAAAAGAATTGTTATATAAAACGTAATTAATGTAATAACATTGATGAAAGACACAAGTGTTTTGATACTTTTTTTAAAGCATCAGACGGATAATTACGTTGTAACCTAAAGGAAAATACACATATTAACCAACAATTTAATTATAGAAAAGTTTATTCATACAAAGATTATAGAAAGGTTTGTTCATCCACATCTTTGTGAAATCAATTTTTTAGGAATTTACCTCAAAAACAGTGTGGATAGTGAAAAAAGAAAGTGTTTTGTCGAAGTCCAAAAAATGTGATCTTTTTTATTAGCCAAGCGATTGAATTAAGGGAAAATGGTATATAGTTGTTCTTCGTAGTAAACATGTTGCCAGCCGCCTCTCTCCCTTAAACTCTCGCTCGTCACTCTTCCCCTCGCCTCTCTCGTTTTATACAAACAGAAATATATAAATTGTGTTTCTGTTTGTAAAAACGAGAGAAAATTATATATACACATGCAAATACATATATCTTCGTCTTATACACTTATAATTATACAATACAAATATTTTTCGGCCTAATTTTCTTTTGTCTTTCTCTCTTTCTCGCTTTGTACAAACACAAATTACAATGATATTTGATATACAAACATTTTATTTCGATTCAATTGTATACAAATTCAAATTTTATACAGATATACAAACACATAATTAAATTGAGAGGATGTCAACTATTGATACAAACGAGAGACTGACACCAATTTATACAAATGATTTGCCAACGAAATTATACAATTGTTTCTTTTGTATATATATATAGCGAAATAGTCACTGCATTTTGTATATATGTATAGAGAAATAGCATAGCAAAGTTTGTTATGGAGTTCAGTTATGCAAATTATAACTCTAGAATAAAAATATGATTTTTGTGTTTGTTATATGTGAAAGTTACTCTTAAATTAATGATATCTGCGCGAGAAATATAAAAATCACCATCTCATTTTTTCATTTCTTTGATGCTATCATTTTTTCCCAAGAGATCAGATTGAGATACATAATAACCTTTTTTAAAAAAAAAAAAAAAACCTCGAAAATAACTTCTAAATCAACTAAGGATAATTTCAAAAGCCTCAGTTTTGTTTAAAAAAATTCCAAAAGTTATTGGAAGACCAGATAGGCTGCTACTATTGTAGGAACCATGCACTATATGTATCATGTGTATATTATAAAACATGTGATTTATATCATTTGCTAGCGGCGATTTGTTCATACTAACACGAGTTCAATCTTAAAAATAGAAAAGATAAATAAATTTACAAGCATTGATTTATTTTTTTCGTGTACGGGCTCTTCTATATGTTCTTTTTAAGCTTAAAGATCGTCTATTCAATACTTTTGAAGTTTATTTTTACTCATTCACAGTACTAAAAATATGTTTTACCAATCCAATAATTTTATTGGGTCCTATTTTCTGGCTAGAATTGTAAAATTAATATGTTTGAAGCTTCATTATTAAGGCTATTTTTTTAATTTGACTACACACAAATGAGTTTCACATGATACATGAAGTGAAAAGAAATACACAATTGAACATTCATTATTTTGGCTAAAAATTTTATTTTGTATGAAAATAATAGAGTTCTAGATATTTCTTTTACAACTTTTTTCCAGACAAGCATACAATTGGAATAAAAAAAAATAAGAAAATACAACATTGGGGCAAAATATATGGGGTATATCAAAAACTCCACTTAGAAAGTTGATTTGTAAATTTTTAATCAATCTCACGCATCCAAAAATAATTAAAATATCTTAAGACCAATATAATTTTACTTTCCAAATTATTATTTTTTGGGAATAACATAAGGCTTTAAATCACATAAAAGATTATAAATAGAGATGCAATAAAAAAAATTAAAATCTATTTTTTCATTAAAAAAATAATTAAAAAATCACAAAGATGTCTATAAGAATCAACTTTCAAGATGTATAATTATTTTCTTGATTTAATTACTTCACAAATCCACAATAGGGATTTACTTTCCATTAAGTGGCTTCTAATCACTTGGAAACTAATTGATATTTTTACCATATTTTGGAATTAAATTAGATTTACTTTCCTTTAAGAATCTCATTCCTCCCCTATATAAACTCATATATGTCTTTATCATTTTCTCATCCCTCACTTTTCCACTCATAATAAGGATGATCATTGAAGATGTTGCAATTCAATTGAATCAATGAGTATTCATGTTGTAAGATCTTTAATCCATTGTTTTTCCTTTATTTTTCTCTATTTTTTTAATTGATTATGTATTAGATCCATGTATATTTTAATATCTTACCTTTGTAAGAAGTAAAAATTGATTTGCATAGGTTATACAACCACCATTATTGTATGGACTCTTAATTTTTACCAACATATATAAGTTTAATTTGTTTACAAATGAACATATTATTAAGTAAAATTGATATATATCTATCCTGATTTGCTCTCCATCTCTAGGAAGATTGTGTTCAGGATCTGGTAGTCTAAGCCTTGCTTCTTCTGTCCGGCTCGTATTATCATGTGGTTTACTACAGGTAGTCATTCCCCCGTCCCTTTAGTCTTTTCAAGGGTACTTTGTTCTTAAGTCGCGGTCATGTCTTGCCTCCCAGTGTAGTAACCACTTCGTTTTCAGTTTTAGAATATGATTTTATAGAAATTAGGTCGATTTTTTAAGTTAAAAGTGAAATGAAAATTTCTAAATTTTTACTCTTTTTTCTTCAATTCTAATTATTTTATTTTTTTTTACTATTTTGGGTATTCTGTCAAGGTAAGGCTGTGGTAAGATCCATTTGAATTAGTTTTGATGTGGAAGATGTTTTTTTTTGTGTTTACTTGATGTTAGATATCACATACATATTTCTTCTAGCTCTATATACACTAAGGGGCCGTTTGGTTGCAGGTATTAGTTATACAGGTATTAGTTATGCAGGTATTAGTAATGCAGGTATTAGTAATGCAGGTATTAGTTATGCAGGTATTAGTTATGTAGGATTTAGTTATGCGGGATTTAATTATGCAGTGTTTAATTATACAGAGTTTAATAATTTTTTTGGCTGATGTTTGTTATATTAAAAATTAATAAACATTATATACTTGTTAAAAAATAATTTATTTGTATTGTTATATCTTAGAGCTTTCTTACCATTGTATTTTTATTTGTTTTTTGCATTTTGCTTAGGCAAAGTTTTAGACGGAAACTTGAATGCCACATTTTTCAACTTCCTCATATAGCTGAACCGATATATGACATGTGTTAACACGGGATCAATATTGTAATAGTTGAAAGTTATTGATATGCTAGTACATATAATTATGTGTACACATAACAAAAATAGATACATATAAGTTAACATTTGAGCAACACCGCGTACTAATGTTACATATTATTTTGGAGCCTTCACTTCAATAATCTATAATATAGAAATGAGGAAGTTTGTTTTTTTCTATTTGATGAAGGATATCATATTTACAAGAGTCTAGGTAAGAACTAGTGGAAGCTCCAAAGCTTACTTCAAGCAAAGCCATTGATATCTATATTTATAGATATGACTTACTTCCAATGGCAAGATCTATTGACAGATGATGCTTACTTCCAACAGAACAATCTATTGCTAGACACTATCCTCAACAATTATCGATATTGTCCTCACCCATAGACAATATCCTCAACAATTTGAATGTCTACTTAATTTTCGAAATAATAATATAGTACATTAAATATAAATTTCAGTTTCGTCATACTAAATAATTCATTCAGTTACAATTTTCACATACTACCATATCCTAAAATTGAGAGTCCATTTTTCAAGCAACAAAATAGTGACAAAATAGATTTTACAAGATGAAGAATACAACAAATCTAACATATACCATTGAAACAAACTTGAAATTTTAGTACTATGGCCTCACGGAATCAAACTAGACACACATTCATTAAACGTGAAAGAAACTTACATAATACATTGTTAAATTATATAAACCAGCACATAAATATAGGCAAAATAAAAGTGAACTAGGCCATGGTTACACCTTACAAAGCAGCTACACCAAAAACCATTCAAAGTTTTATAGTTTATCATCAATAAACATTTGCACTGATCAAGTTCATTGATGCTTAAAAAGCACTCCATGAACTTTGTGTTGCTCCAGTTGATACAGTAGGTTCCCCTTCAGCAATTTGATCTTCTTTTTTAGCTGGAGCATCATCTTCATCAACAACAATAATAGGAAACTCCAAAGCCATGTCATTAGCATCTTCTTGAGCTTCAGTTCTTTCTATTTCTTGAACACCAACTTCTGGCCCCTCGGCAGATTGTTCAGTAGCTCCATGCTTGCGAAATATCTCTTCCCAATCAGTAAATAATGACCATTTCTTATATATCATTGACTTGGCATATGGATGAACCTAAGGAAAAAAAGCAAGTATATGAAGTAACTGATAATATTCCAAAGACATTATATTCACCAAGAGAAAATATAACTAACTAGCTTTAGTTTACTAACAATTTAAACAATTGTAAATCACCTTTACGAAGTCATCCCAAGCTTTTAGATCGTCAACCAAGATAGTTCCATCGCTGTATCGAAATCCTAAGCCACTTCGACATATTTTTATTGTCAGTCAAACCTCCAATATTCTTGGCTAAGGAGGCTAATATGTGAAAGGCGTTTCTATCCATCCTAAGCTTGTCAATACATACAATATCATTGTCACGAATGAGAACATTCAGATGAGACAAGATTTTTGGAATTCTAGCACTCATACAATATCGAATGCCCCGCCTATTTCTAGATTGTTTTCTTAATAACATGCTGTAAATAGCCATAAAAAAGCAGATAAGGACAATATAGGAATGCACCACAATCTCCTCGAGAATCATAAAGGATTCAACATCGCACAATTGCTGAGAATCCATTTATACCTATTTTCCAATTAAAAATGACAACACCATGATCAAATTGAATCCCAAAAGAAAAAAGAGTATCAATCATGTTACTTAATTAAGTATTGCAGACACATTTTGTATAATAGGAAGGTAATAGATGGTTTTATACTAAAATGTTCAATTTTATTGAAAAGAAAATGAAAAGTAACATGAAAAACAGGGTAAAATGTTTATTTTTGTTTGGCTTCTATAGCTAGAATACTAATACTATTTTGTCAAACTGCAAATACATGTTTATCTTTTGCAATTTTAGAAGCTAAAGCAACTAAACTTAATGAACCCATTTGTTCATAAATCACAAATTTTGAACAAATAAAACAAAACCCACATCAAATTTAGGTGTACTCAAACATCAACTTAACTAGAAAATACTGAGAAGATCTACAATTTCATTCATCTCATCGGATTAACAAGAGGAAAAACACAAAAGAGAAAACTGTAGGAGAAGAAGAAGAAGAAATAAAAAAAATCAGCCAAAATTTGAGTTTGAGAACTTCTAACCTCAAAGAAAGAACGTCAGATTGAAAGTTTTTCAATCTACTTGCCTGGAAGATGAAGAACCATTCTCTAGATTTACAGATGGATAAAGGATGGGAATGTTTATCTAAAAACCTGTGGTGTATATTAATTGAGAGTGAAGGGTAAAATTGTCAATACATATTTTTATTCAGGTATTAGTTATTCAGGTATAACTTATTCCATCTTTCACCCTGCATAAAATAATACATAGATTGACTCATAACTTAAACATGTATTAGTTATGTGATTTTCTAATTTTATAACCAAACATAGTATTGTGTGTATTGAATTTTATACTTTAACAAAAAAATGCTACCAAACATGATAAAGTTTATGCAATATTTAATACCTGAATAACTCAATCCTTATCCAGTAACCAAACGATCCCTAACTTGTCATAGATTGCATTGGATTTTAGGCATTAGGTATTTAATAAATGATATCATAACTTGGAACCCTTCTAAAGAGCCTAATGTTAGATACAATTGAATTATACAATGAGGCTGCTGTGAGATTTGCTGTCACATCATTCTACATTAGAAATTTTGGAGTTATCATTATTCCTTGAATTTTTTTATCATATAGAAATTACTTCTCCAAATATAAATAGACTGATGTTCTCAATTCATTTGAATCCTGAAAATGAGAAGTCTTTAGAAATGAGGACAAATTTCCAAAGACTCCACATTTCCATGTTTCACATGGCCCGTTAATGTTAGTATTGTTATGTTTGAAGAAGTAATTACAACATGAAAAGAAACGTCAAAAGAATAATAACGACTTCAGAGTTTTTAATGTCGAACTACCTGAACAGTAAATTCACAACATCTTCATTGTATAACTCTACGGTATCCAACTTTAGGTTTTTTAGAGAGTTTCAAGCTATGAAGAGTCCTTTATCAAATACCCAATTAATGTCTCAAATTCAATGTCATCAATGACCAGCTAGTGTCAATAATCAAAGAAAATACAACATCATGTGAACACAAAAGAACATTTTCCATTTTTCTTTCCATAGAAAAACTAACCAAATGGATCTTGCCTTGATAGAATGCTCCAAATAAGAAAAAAAAATTAGAATTTGAAATACAAAGAGTTAATCTTAGAAAAGTTTAGTATCACTTTTAACTTCATGAGTGAATTTGATTTCTATAACAATGAGTTTGTAAAACTAAATCAAGATGGTGGGTGTATATCAATTATACTTAAAAGTATCAAGTTACATTAATAAACAAACTTTACTATCATCATTATTTTCGTTGTGCGTTATTTTCATGTTATTTAAATTATAGAATGACAGTTCTTTATCATCAACTTCTATCAATATTATCCTCAAGTAAAAGTTATGTCGATTTTTTCATATTATTTATTTTATATTCTGATTATACTCGATTGGAAAATTTTGCACTTGTCTAGAATAGGTATTTTATATGGTTTTTGAAAGGATTTTTCTTGTTTGTAATTCAAATATTTATTTTATATTAAATTGTAAAAGGTGGTAAGGGGTCATCTATCTAGTTAAATTAGAGTAGTTGGATCTCATGGTCCCGGAATTTGGGCGTAACATATGCCCAACAATTTTAAACGAGAATAAGTAGATATTTAGATTTGAATAAAATTAAATAAGTTGATATATATGTTCTACATGAAAATTGGTAGTACATGTGGTTTTTTAAGTGTATTATACAACATAGGATATGTGTGTTTCTTGTTCAACTTTATTCAAATTTAATGTTCTAATTCAACTCTTAGAGTGTGTTTGGTATGAAGAAAAAACATTTTCTGGAAAATATTTTCCAATTTTTCCGTGTTTGGTTGGGACAAAAGTTTTAGAAAATATTTTCCAAATCAACTCATTTTTCTCAAAATTAAGGAAAATGACTTCCCTTAAAAAATTAAGGAAAACATTTTCCAAAAATCTCCTTCAATTTCAAATTACATTTTTTTGAAAAAACATCGATTTTGAAAAAAATATTTTCAATTTCAAAATTTTATTTTTTCACCCGATCCCTGACCCCCCCCCGGCCATCCCCCTCCCCCAACCCTACCCCTTCCCCAAAAAAATAATTTTGCTTTTTAAAAATATTTTCAACTTCAAAATTTTATTTTTAAACTCCTAATCCCCCTCCCCCTCGGCCAGTCCCCCTACCCACCCCCTACCAGCCCCCACCCACCCCAACCCCCCAAAAATTAATTTTATTTTCTAAAAATACTATCAACTTCAAAATTTTATTTTTTCACTCATACACCCCCTCCCCCCGCCCCCACCATCTACCCCCACCTCACCCCACCACCACCCCAAAAAAATAATAATTTTGATTTTAAAGAATATTTTCAATTTCATAAATTATTTTTTACTCTAGTAAAAATAAAAGATGTCTCTCAAAAATATTTTTCATTCATAAATCAAATACTAAAAATCATTTTCGAAAAATATTTCTACTCATCAACCAAACATGAGAAAATAAGTCCAAAATCTACTTGTTTTCCAAGAAAACATTTTCTAGGAAAACATTTTCCTCCATACCAAACACACCCTTAACCAACATATTTTCTCCGAGCAAGGGATGATTACTATCAGATGAGACTCTCAAGTGGGAACTATGTTTCAATCCAAAAAAATAATTATTGAATATTTTGAAGTCTCTCAAACAGTTAAAACTTATGCATTATGCAAAATCTATTATTTTTTGTTCACATGAAAAAAATTAGATTTGCCTTTTGATTTAAGGGGCATAGCCAAGGCATGAGCTATTTATATATGGTTAAAATTATTTTTTATGTATATATAATTGATACTAAACCCCCTTTGGCTACTTCTTATGTTTATTTTATTTTTATAATTTGAACCCTTAATGAAAATCTTGATTTTACTACCGTTTGATATTTTCTTTAAATTTCAAGCACTACAACTAGTGAATACTATTTTAATATAATTATATTTAGCTTATCAAATTCAGCACAATACTATTTCACATTATATTAGCTTCTCAAATTTTGAACTAGATTTTATTATTCTAAGTTTATATTATATTTTTTCATTGAAAAATTGCATTATTTACATTCTTACTATATAAGGTCTACCTATATATCCTATTCTTTTTTGACATCACTTTTACAATTATACTAAATATGCTATTATTATATAATTTGTATATGTCTACAAAAGAATATATTAAAACCTCTCTATAAAATTTGACTTTAGACTTCAAATTCATCGAGACGGCCTTCGTAAAAAAAATATATACAAGTTTCATTGATGCTCTAACATTGAAAATGCATGCTATTGCTCTTTTTGCTAAAAAAATACTCTGGTGTTCCTCTTTGACCAAATGGCATGAACATGTTCCATATAAACTTGCTTTTAAACTTGTGTTTGTAGTTTGTACTAATTTTCCTTTAGTCAATTTGTATAGCCATTGTCGAGTTGAATACCCTTGTTGAAAAATTATATTATATATGCAGTATGTAGGTTAAATTCTATTATTTATTGATATATATAATTTTGATTACTTTTTAAACAAGCATACTTAAGGGTGTTAAATGAATGAATTGGGTCGGAATTAGAGATATTAGAATGAGTTAAAATAAAAATTGTATTAGCTATTGATCCATTGAAATTTACTTTGGGCTCAAATGAATTAACTCAAATGGGCTAAAAATTGGTTTGAATCATGATTCGTCTAATTCGACCCGATTAATTTTCAATAATAAATATTGTTGTTTAACTTTTATAAATATGTTCAAATTTTCCCTAGAGATTCCAAGTTTGAATATGAGTGAATCTTGCATTATAATTTTATTTCATTTTTTTAGTTTTTGAAACTCATAAGCATACATACACTTTAGGAAGTACAAATATCAAAATCCTACCATTACTTTGAGAGCAAATTATAATTATCGCTCAGAAAATTCTTGATAAAATAAATTATAATTATCGTTCAGAAAATTCTTGATAAAATAAATTGAAATTATTAGTTAATTTTAATTTTGAAAATTTGTCGAGCTCATTAATAAAATGATTTAAACTATTATAAATTTAGTAATGTAACATATAATCTCTTAATATATATTTTATATAGACGTTAATTGTATTGATAATTTTACCAAATACATAATATACCTTGAAGGATAAAATTATTGGTTAACATTTTGCATAAAAATTCATGCTTTAAATTAAAATATAACTTTAAATTCTGAGCATAAATTAATAAATCAGAAATCAAGAACTAAAACTCAACAAAAAAGTGCTAGGTTAAACAAGATGATAATGAACTCACTATTTAATGAATTTAAAATATTAAATATGTTATTTAATTTCCTTTTTTTTAATCTTTGTAGAAATAATTGGATGAAAAGTTGATCAATGATTTGATTGTTTTTTTTCTTAAATTTATTTTAGATAGATTGGCAACTCTTCAATTTTCTATTGTTATTATTAGTATTAGTATTCGAAAGAGAAATAGAGAACAAATCAACAAATCAACTCAAGAATTTCAATAACAATATGAAAACTTAATACTCAGAAATCAAGAACTATAACTCACCATACTACTTATCTCAAGAATACTCAAAATCTAATTATAGAATCTTTTACTAATTTGAAAATAGATGTAGGGTGTGAGGACGAACTAGTCCAACACTATGATAATCTTACAAACCTGAAAGAACTTACGTAGTCAATAACTGAACAACTAAAAATTCTCTTTTATTCACTTAAAAATGAGCTTATTGATAAATCATAAATGTGCCCTTTATTTTGATCTCATTTTTCACATATGCCCTCTAATATTGGGCGTGTACAAGTATACATTCAAAATTGTATAAAGTTGATAAAGTAGACACACGGGGCTTACGGAACACGATACACGTAGGACATTACATTGGACACAAATTTGTCATGTAGGATGCCACATGAAACATATGTATCTATTTATTCAATTTTATACAAGTTTAAGTGTTTACCTGTGCACACCAAAAATTGGAAATATAATTATGAATTGAAGTCAAGTTAAAGAATATATATTTACGTATTATGCCAATATTCATTACTAGCTTTTTGAACATGTACCTACTTTTTTCTTGTAAATTTTAAAAAGTACAACAAATCGTGAATTTTTCTACTATATTCACATAAGTTAGTAAAATTATCTTCTGTCTCATTTTATGTGACACCGTTTAACTTAACACAATGTTTAAGAAAGAAATGAAAATTTTTGAAACTTATAATTTAGGGAAAATGGTTTGAAAATACTCCAATTTTAGCTGAAATTGGAGTTATGATACCAAACTTTATGAAAGACATTTTACCCATGCCTATTTAATAGTGTATTTTATATTTGCCCACGTGGACACATTATTATTTGTAATAATGCAATATTTATGATATCCACATGGACACATATATACCTTTAAAATACATTATTAAATAGCGCAGATGAATAAAATGTCCTTTTCAAAATTTAGTATCGTAACAACAATTTCAATTAAAGTTTGGATTATTTCAAACCTTTTTTCTATAATTTAAGAGAAGTTTTAGATATTTATGTAGTCATTAATCAAATAATCTCATTAGGTTAATAGGATTAATTTTAACATAAAATATTTTTAATTATAATAAATTCATATACCTTTGAGATAAATTAAAAAGAAAAGATTGTCACGTAAAATGATTTGGGGATTTTTTTTTTTTAAATTAACCCATACTAGTGTGTCCTGTGAAAAAAAAAAAAAAACCAAGTGTCAAAACAATTCAGGAGAAATGAAGCAATGAAAGAGTCAAATTAGACTTCAGTCTCTCTCTCTCTTGTTCTCTTTCTCTCTCTACACCTGCTTGTCTCCCTCCATTGATGATGATGATGATGTTCTTCTTCTGCAGAAACTGTTAAAATTTTCACTCAAAAGGTACAATTTTTGGGAATATTTTTGTAATTTATTATTTATTTTTCTGTAAATTAGTTTTCAAATGAATAAAATATTGTTATTACTTTGACGTATCGTGGGTAATGTATCCAGACATTCATTGTTTAAGATTTCTGCAATGGTTCCTTCT
This sequence comes from Solanum sitiens, assembly GCA_016801875.1. Taxonomy (NCBI): domain Eukaryota; kingdom Viridiplantae; phylum Streptophyta; class Magnoliopsida; order Solanales; family Solanaceae; genus Solanum; species Solanum sitiens. The sequence continues at coordinate 4,079,478 of JABWTJ010000092.1, read as the reverse complement.
GATTCGATCTCTGTATATTTGTTGTTTTTATAGTTTTTAAATGGTTTTTATTAATTCATAATTATTTTTTTCAATTTGATTATTCCGTTTTCCAAATTATATGCATGTGGTTTGTGTATATAATATTGTAATGTATGTATAGGAGTCTCACTCACCTGCATGTATAGGTTTTAATGGAGATCTGGGTATGATTTTGATTATTTTTTGGGGGTTTATGCAGAACTTTTTTGGCCAATTTTCAATTTTTGTCCAGCTATGTGAAAAATGGGGTTTTCCAGCTTGTAAATTGTTAAAGTTTAACCTAGAAGAGCAACAGAGGAGCTGAATTTGGCAGCATTGGGGGAAATTTTTTCGGCCACGGTAAATACCCCTTTTCTTGAAGATTAAGTTTGTGAAGTGGTTTGGTCTAAAATGGAATTTTTTGTCAAAGTGAAGCATATCAGGGAGCAAATTTATCCACATTGTCCGTTTCTTCAGTGATTTTTCCCTTTGATTTTTATGGTTGTGGTTTCATTGATCAAGCAAACCTGAATGCTACACTGATGTAAGGTAGTTACATTCTGCAGGAAGCAAGAAGAGTTTCAAAGTGGAGTGTTGTTGCCAATGTCGAAATCTGCTTCCCCTGACCCGAGGGTCAGGAAGGGTTCATTCTCTTCTCAGAAGAACAGGTCTGTTAACCCCCCTTTCACGTGAATGTAAGATATGTAAATGTGCTAGTTGGGTTGGTTTAAAATCTGTACCAGCACATTTACTAATCAGAGAATTTGTTCCATAACAATTCTTTTATATTTTTGCTTGAAGTTAAGTAGAGAATTTTACTTCCTGGCTGCTGAGCTTTTCTGATTCGTCTATCTTTTATTTTTAACATACACGGAACACTTGGAGGACCAGGGTTTATTGGGAATATACAATCACTGATTTGTTACCTATCATTAATTGTCTTAAGACAGAAATCATGTCCACATTGCTTGCTTTAATTTTATCCCTTACTTTTTTCATCAATTTATGAGGTATACTATGATTTATATTGACAATAAAAGATGTTGTTTACTTCCAGTGAGGCCAATGGAACTGCTGAAATGGATGATCAAGAAAAGACAATGTCAACGGTTGCTCAACTTATTGAGCAGTTGCATGCAAATAAATCTTCCCCACATGAAAAAGAACTTACTACAGCACGCTTGCTCGGCATAGCCAAAGCAAGAAAGGAAGCACGAGGTCTTATTTGTTCACATGGCCAAGCAATGCCATTATTCATATTCATTCTCAGAAATGGCACTCCTTTGGCAAAAGTAAATGTTGCTGCAACCTTATCTATATTATGTAAAGATGAAGACTTAAGGTTGAAGGTTCTTCTAGGTGGATGTATTCCACCTCTACTTTCAGTTTTGAAGTCGGATTCCACTGAAGCAAGGAAGGCAGCTGCAGAAGCAATTTTTCAGGTGTCATCTAATGGCCTCTCAGATGATCCTATTGGCACTAAAATATTTGTTACAGAGGGTGTAGTACCAACTTTGTGGGAGCAGCTTAACCCAAAGCAGAAGCAGGATAAAACAGTAGAAGGATTTGTGACAGGGGCCTTGAGAAATCTCTGTGGTGATAAAGATGGATATTGGAAGGCAACACTTGAGGGTGGTGGAGTTGACATTATTTTAGGACTTCTTTCTTCTGATAATCCTGCAGCTCAAGCAAATGCAGCTTCGCTATTGGCCCGAGTAATGTTGGCAGTCAGTGACAGCATTCCCAAAATAATTGATTCTGGAGCAATCAAAGCTCTCCTAGGCCTCTTACATCAGAAAAATGATGTGTGTGTTCGTGCCAGTGCAGCTGAGGCTTTGGAGGTTCTTTCTCTCAAATCAACCAAAGCAAAGAAAGCTGTTGTTGACTCACATGGTGTGCCAATTCTCATAGGGGCTGTCGTAGCTCCATCCAAAGAATGTATGCAAGGCGAAGGAGGAGAGCTTTTGCAGTGGCATGCGACACAAGCTTTATCCAATATATTCGGTGGAATGTGTGCCCTCGTGCTGTATCTTGGTGAACTTTCTCAGTCCCCAAGATTAGCTGCTCCTGTTGCTGATATAATTGGAGCACTTGCTTATGCTCTTATGATCTTTGAGCCCAATGCAGAAGAAATTTTTGACGCAACAAAGGTTGAGAATATTCTAATAATGCTTCTAAAGCCGCGGGATAATAAGTTGGTCCAAGAACGTCTCCTTGAGGCAATGGCAAGTCTTTATGGCAATGCTCATCTGTCAAATCTCGTCCACCAATCAGAATCTAAGAAGGTTCTTACGGGCCTTATAACAATGGCCAGTGGTGATGCACAAGAGTATCTGATACTCTCTTTAATACAGTTATGTTGTGATGGAGTGAGTATCTGGGATGCAATTGGAAAGAGAGAAGGAATTCAGTTACTGATATCACTGCTGGGGTTATCCAGTGAACAACATCAAGAGTATGCTGTTGAGATGTTTGCAATCCTAACTGACCAAGTTGATGACAGCAAGTGGGCAATCACTGCTGCTGGTGGGATTCCGCCACTTGTTCAGTTACTAGAAACGGGGTCTCAGAAGGCTAAGGAAGATGCAGCACATGTTATGTATAACCTGTGCTGCCATAGTGAAGACATTCGTGCCTGTGTTGAAAGTGCTGGAGCTATACACTCGTTCTTGTGGCTTCTAAAAAATGGTGGACCAAAGGGACAAGAAGCATCAGCTAGATCCCTAACAAAACTAATCACTACTGCTGACTCGGCTACTATAAATCAATTGCTACTGTTGCTGAAGGGAGATTCACCAAGCTCAAAGGCCCATGTAATTAAGGTGTTAGGTCATGTGCTTACCATGGCATCTCAGAGTGACCTTGTACATAAAGGGGCTGCTGCTAACGAAGGGCTAAAATCACTTGTCCTAGCTCTGAATTCCTCAAATGAAAAGACTCAAGAATATGCTGCCTCTGTCTTGGCAGACCTATTCAGCAGTCGGCATGATATTTGTGACAGCCTCGCAGTGGATGAAGTGGTTAATCCTTTCAAGAAGCTTTTGACTAGCAAAACTCCAGTTGTTGCAACACAGTCAGCTCGAGCCTTGGGTGCTTTGTCCCGTCCAACAAAAGAAAAATCTACAAATAAGATGCTTTATATTGCTGAAGGAGATGTAAGACCACTGATTAAGTTGGCTAAAACTGCATCTATTGATTCTGCAGAGACTGCAATGGCTGCTTTAGCCAATCTGTTGTCTGATCCAGAAATAGCTGCGGAAGCACTGGCTGAAGATGTTGTTTCAGCTTTTACCCGAGTTCTTGGAGAAGGATCATTAGAAGGTAAGAAAAATGCATCACGTGGCCTTCATCAAGTATTGAGGCATTTTCCAGTGGGAGATGTACTGACGGGAACTGCTCAGTGTCGATTTGCTGTTCTCGCTATTGCAGAATCCTTAAAAGCAATGAGTGCAGATGGAACTGATGCTGCAGACGCCTTAGATGTTATTGCACTTCTTGCTAGGGAAAAGCAAGGCACACATTCAACATACAACCCCTGGTCTACCCTTGTTGAAGTTCCTTCTAGTTTAGAGCCTCTTATACATTGCCTATGTGAGGGATCTCCAATGATACAAGATAAAGCAATAGAAATTCTATCGAGGCTCTGTGGAGATCAACCAGTTGTGCTAGGTGACCTATTAGTGTCAAGATCTAGGTCAATAGGTGCATTGGCTGATAGAATAATGAACTCTAGCAGCCTAGAAGTAAGTGTTGGTGGGACAGCATTGGTTATTTGTGCTGCCAAGGAACACAAAGTTCAGTCAATGGATGCACTTTATGCATCTGGGTACTTGAAACCTCTTATATATGCATTAGTTGATATGATGAAGAAAAACTCTAACTGTTCTTCTCTAGAAATTGAAGTCAGAACCCCTAGGGGTTTCACAGAAAGAACTCCATTTGGGGAAGGAAATGAGTTTGAGGTTCCAGATCCAGCAATGGTCTTGGGGGGTACTGTTGCCCTTTGGCTGCTATCGATAATTTCATCATTTCATATAAATAGCAAGTCCACTGTTCAGGAAGCGGGGGGACTTGAGGCTCTTGCTGACAAGCTTGCAAGACACACTTACAATCTACAGGTAGACATTGTATAATTCTGACTTTGTCTTTGTGCTGCAGGCCTCTTCTTTAAGAACCAAATTTGATTTCAACTTGGAACCATATAAGTGTTGATTGGCTAATTTTATTCAGTACTTCTGATTTTGGACCTTGGTTCAGGTTATTATTCTTTGTGCGGTTTAATGTAAACTGATTGTAATACCTGATGGAGCTGAGAGTCTGTCAGAATTCAGAAACAGCCTCTCTACCTTCAAAAGGTAGGGGTAAGACTGCGTAGTGCATACACACTACCCTCCCTAGACCCCACTTGTGGAATACACTGGGTATGTTGTTGATTGAGCACCTGATGGCCGGTACTGTAAAACTATTTAAAACTGTTGAATGTTTCATTTACCTGACTTAACCAACGATGTAGCATCTACATCGAGAATCCGAATATTGTATACGTCATTAGTCCGATGTCATTAGTCCGATCCTTTGTAGGAACTACCCAAAATAATGAATTCACAAGGCTGTGAGGTATCATCTGTATCAATTACATACTTCTGGATTAGGGCCAACATTTATGTCTCACTTCATGTTTTTGGATCATGATAAAAACTAATGCATTTGAAGTGTCATGTCTCATCTTCTGTTATACTGGTTTGTCTTTGTCTTGCCATGTGCTAGCTCTTGATAGAAACCACTTGAGTTGCTACATGAAATTTTTTCCGAGTACCTGAATATGCAAGTTTACCCTCTCAACTTTGGCAACTGAGATGAAATTAATGAAAAAATAATTAACAAATTAAGAAAAGGTTGATAAGCAAGTAACTGATTCATTGTCACTTTTGTTGAGTCCAATCATCAGAAGTGATGAAGGTTCACATGCTCTTTTTGAAGTTTTTATCTGGTCAAGTGAACTGAAGAAAAATTTGTTATGGCAGGCAGAGTTTGAAGATGCAGAGGGCATGTGGATCAGTGCTTTGCTTTTGGCTATATTATTCCAGGATGCCAATATAGTATCCTCTCCAACATCCATGCGTTTTATACCCTTGCTTGCACATCTTCTGAAATCTGATGAAATGATTGATCGATTTTTTGCTGCTCAGGCAATAGCTAGTCTTGTTCGTCAGAGGGACAAGGGAATAAATCTTACTATTGCGAATTCAGGTGCAATTGCTGGTTTAGTGAGCTTGATTGGTCACATTGAAATTGATATGCCGAATCTTGTTTCTCTCTCTGAAGAATTTTTATTGGTAAGAAACCCTGATCAGGTTGCCCTGGAATATCTTTTTGAAATTGATGATGTGAGAGTTGCTTCAACTGCGCGCAAGACTATTCCTCTACTGGTAGATCTGTTAAAACCACTTCCTGATAGACCAGGTGCACCTCCATTGGCTGTGTGTCTCTTGATACAAATTGCAGATGGTAACGATGCAAACAAATTAATCATGGCTGAAGCTGGGGCGCTGGAGGCTCTAACAAAGTACCTATCTTTGAGTCCTCAAGACTTAACTGAGGCAACTATTTCTGAGCTACTGAGAATACTCTTCAGCAATTCTGATCTTCTCCAGTATGAAGCAGCAGTTAGTTGCACGATACAACTGATTGCTGTTCTTCATTTGGGGTCAAGAAATGCAAGGCTGAGTGCTGCTAGGGCTTTAAATGAACTTTTTGATGCTGAGAACATCCGAGATTCAGAAACATCAATTCAAGCCATTCAGCCATTAGTTGACATGCTTGATGCTGCATTAGAAAGTGAAAAGAAAGTTGCTCTTAGCGCCTTGGTTAAGTTGACATCGGAAAGTGATTCAAAAACATTACTGATGGCTGATCTAGAAAGGAATCCCCTTAAGAGTCTACATAAGATTCTTTCTTCAGCTTCTCCATTGGAACTGAAAAGTGATGCTGCCGAGTTATGCTTTGTACTTTTTGGTGATCCAAAAATCAGAGCATCGCCAATTTCTTCTGAATTTGTAGATCCCCTAGTAATGCTAATGCAATCTGATGCAGAACGGGCTGTGGAATCAGCAGTTTGTGCTTTTGAGAGCTTGTTGGATGATGAACAGTTGGTGGAGGTTGCATCAGCTTATGATCTGGTTGATCTTCTGGTTCATTTGATTTGTAGCTCAAACCACCGGCTCAGCGACGCGAGTATTTGTGCACTTATTAAGTTGGGTAAAGACCGAACTCCCCGCAAGATGGATATGGTCAAAGCAGGCATAATAGAAAATTGCCTTGAGCTGCTCCCAACTGCATCCAGTTCCCTATGCTCCACTATTGCAGAACTCTTCCGCATATTGACAAATAGTAGTGCTATATCGAAAAGCACATCAGCTGCAAAAATTGTAGAACCTCTCTTTATGGTTTTACTACGGTCAGATATTGGACTGTGGGGACAGCACAGTGCTTTGCAGACTCTTGTAAATATTCTAGAGAAGCCACAAAGTCTTTCAACTCTGAATCTTTCTCCTAGCCAGGTAATTGAGCCTCTGATTTCCTTTCTTGAGTCTCCATCTCAAGATATCCAGCAACTTGGGACCGAATTGTTATCTCACCTCCTTGCACAAGAGCATTTTAAGCAGGATATAACTACAAAAAATGCTGTAGTGCCTCTTGTGCAGCTAGCAGGCATTGGTATTTTGAACTTACAACAGACGGCAATTAAAGCTTTGGAAAATATCTCATTAAGCTGGCCAAAAGCAGTTGCTGATGCTGGCGGTATTTTTGAGCTTGCAAAGGTTATTGTTCAAGACGACCCTGTACCGCCTGCATTGTGGGAGTCAGCAGCTATGGTTCTCTGCAATGTCCTATGCTCTAACTCGGATTACTACTTCAAAGTTCCCCTGGTGGTTCTTGTAAAGATGCTGCGTTCAACAGTCAAGACCACCATTACTCTTGCACTAGATGCACTTATAGTTCATGAAAAGGCCGATATTTCATGTGCGGAACTGATGGCTGAAGCAGGCGCAGTTGATGCCCTTCTGGATCTGCTAAGATCTCACCAGTGTGAAGAAGCATCGGGAAGATTACTTGAAGCCCTTTTCAACAATGTCAGGGTACGACAGCTGAAGGTATCTAAATATGCAATTGCTCCTCTGGCACAATATTTGTTGGATCCACAGTCTAGATCGCCATCTGGTAGGCTTCTTGCAGCTCTTGCTCTTGGTGATCTCTCCCAGCATGAAGGACTAGCTAGATCGAGTGATTCTGTCTCAGCCTGTCGAGCTCTGATTAGCTTACTTGAAGATGAACCAACAGAAGAAATGCAAATGGTGGCAATTTGTGCATTGCAAAATTTTGTAATGAGCAGTAGAACAAACAGGAGAGCTGTTGCAGACGCAGGTGGAATTTTAATGGTTCAAGAACTGCTTATAGCCCCTAATTCAGAAATCGTAGTACAAGCATCTCTGCTCGTAAGGTTTTTATTCTCAAATCACACGCTTCAAGAATATGTATCAAACGAGCTTATCAGATCTTTGACAGGTAACTTGCTTGTTAAGTAGCCCCCCTCCAATTTTATGTTCACGATTTTACTCGTCACAACTTTAAAGAGAAAGCAAGACTTCTGAAACTTGTGATCTAAAACATGCCTTAGACATTTGTGTGGCTATAATCATCTCATTAAGGGTAAAAGATTTTGAAGTTAAATTGTATGTAAGACTAGCCTTAGACATTTGTATGGCTATAAATCACCTAAATAAATGAGAATTTTGAAGTTCAATTTTTTCTAAAGGTGACATTCTTTTTGGAACAAACTAAATAGGAAAGTGTGCCACATAAATTGGGACAAAGGGAGTACTTTTTTTCATTTTTAATTGTTGGAAGTGCGATGATGATGAAGCACCTACATCTGGTGAAGAGCTTTTATGGAAATATACATGAACCATCCATAGCCTGCACGAAAATAATGTTACATGCAATCTGCTAAAAACCCAGAAAAGGAGTCTTCAGATGTAAATATGTTCCAATATTTTACCCTTAGAAAGTTTATGCTGCAATTATTTTTCTTTTCACATTTTGATTTATATCCCCACAAGTTGAAGTAAGGTAAAGTGTTGAAACAATAAATTGAAAGCTATAGCTTTTCAGTCACTTTAGAAGCTAGCACTTAATTGAAAGCTACAGATTCAGAGCCATTTTCAGAAACTAGATCAGCTAAAGATAGTGGTTCAAAGAATTGGACAGCTGACAAAAGGAAAAACATAGTGCACTAGATTGGTAGACATAAGACCTAATGCAATTAAATAAAACAATCCTACTTATACAAAATAAAAATAAAACAGCCCTGTATATTAAGTAAAAAGATGTCAAACTGCTACCCGATGCTTATTCTTTCGTTGTCTAATTTTGCTTGTAGCGCTCCAATGCAGCTATTAATCTTTCTGATCTATGAATTTCGTAACACAAATTTTCCATGATCTAATGTCTTAAGCTAACCAAATCCTAAATCTTTGTTGCATACCTTTTGTTCTCATCTCTTTTTTGTTCCTTCTTCTTGTCATGACTGTAGTACAAGTATTTCCTTTTCCTTTTATTTGCTAAAAACACTTTAAAATTCCTTGAAATGCAGCTGCACTTGATAAGGAATTGTGGAACAAGGCAACTGCTAGTGAGGAGATTCTCCGGACAATTCATGTTATATTTTCTAATTTTCCCAAGCTCCATGTTACTGATGCTGCTACGCTTTGTATCCCTCATCTGGTGGCAGCATTGAAGTCTGGTAGTGAGCCTGCACAGGATTCAGTATTGACTACACTATGCTTACTCAAGCAATCATGGTCAACCATGCCAATGGATGTGTCAAACTCACAAGCAATGGTTGCAGCTGAAGCCATTCCAGTATTGCAGATACTAATGAAGACTTGCCCACCAAGTTTCCATGATAGAGCAGACAGTCTGTTGCATTGCTTACCAGGTTGTTTGACAGTCACAATCAAGCGTGCAAACAATTTAAAGCAGGTGATGGGAGGAACTAATGCTTTTTGTCAATTGACTATTGGAAATGGTCCATCACGGCAAACAAAGGTAATGAGCCAGCACTTTATAATTGTTGATGAAGCACAAAGGCTTTTGTTATTCTAAAATCTGGTTTTTACTTTTGAAATCATTAACTTATCATGAGAATGACATTTTGTACAATCACAGCCTACATCAACTATACCAGGGGTATATGTGTTAAGTACCATCACAGCTACTCTGAGTATAGTAGGGTATGTGTATTGCACTGTCACGACCCAAACTAGGGGCAGTGAATATAGTAGGGTAGTGTATAGTCTCCAATATTTTGTGAGACTATATAACAAGTCAATGAAGTCGCTGGTGGTTGGAAATTTGTATCTGGAATATACTATATTAAAGAATATAATTTCCCTATCCAAATATTATAATTCCCTAGTTTTTTTTTTCCATTAGAAAAAATTATCAAATTGTGGATCCTTCACAAATGTAATCCTTGTACCATAATCTCTCCACTATTTCTTTTTTAAAATGTAGAGCTTCCAAGATCAACTTCTTATTATAAATCTAATCTCAAAATAGCAAATTTATCCTGTAATTATATTCAAAATTAGGAAAAGAACTATAAAATGATTTTCTTGTGAGGAAGAAACAGAATGTCGTCTCACATTACCTTGATTCTCAGCTCTGAGTGACTAGACATTACTTTGAAGGTATTTAAGGCATGCCAGCAATAGGGGTGCTTCATACAAATTGCTTGTGTGCTTGAATGTTTAATTACATGATGTCTTATATAACTCTTTGCTTAAGACAGTGATGAGTTCCATGTATCTCTATAGATAATCACAATGTTGCTAGGACTCTTTAAAAATATTGTCAGGTGCATATTCAATTCTCCAAAAGTAGTATATTTTTTAAGAATCCAACATGGGTGCGTCGGCATATTTGAAAAGTCCGAGAAACACAGGATAATCATATTAAGCTCATGCAACAATTATAAGATCTAGTCATGCTAAGAACATTTTTTTTGTGATATTTTCCTGTGGTTTCTTCTTTCCTTTTTTATTCTGAAATTTATTCGACTTGCAGTTTACTTGACTATACTTCATAGGAACTTCCAAGAGAGGAATAAATTATGTCTACCGATTAAGAAATATTTAGGTTTAGGAATGTGTTAAAGAACCTTGTATATAAAAAGCTTCTTGTTTTGGTGATCTGCATTTCATATTAACAATCTATGGTTCATGATTAGGTTGTGAGTCACAGTACATCACCAGAATGGGAAGAAGGCTTCACATGGGCTTTTGATGTACCACCCAAGGGACAAAAGTTACATATCTTGTGCAAAAGCAAAAACACATTTGGGAAGGTAAATAGCTCTATATTCTGAATGTCTGATGTGAAGTTTATATTCTTTGACCAATAAACTTCCAGTTAGAACACCCTTCAGGGTTTCCCAGTGGTTTGGGCTTGGGACTTCCATGTTGGAGGTCTCAAGTTCGAAACCCCTTGCCAGCAACAGGCTTGCCTAGTGCAGGTCACTCCCTACTTAATATCAGTCTCAGCATTTCTGATGTGTATACTTTTGTTTCAGACCACTATCGGGAGGGTAACAATCCAAATTGATAAAGTTGTTAGTGAAGGCCTGTATAGTGGCCTTTTCAGCCTCAGCCAGGACAACAACAAGGATGGCTCATCACGTACTCTGGAGATTGAGATTAGCTGGTCCAGTAGGACTCATAGCGATAGTGAGTGAAGGAAAGCAAGACAAAAATAATGCAAACTTGAGGACTCAAAGTCGGAGTTGAACATGATAAAGAACAATCTCTTCATGTTCCAGCCTAATGCAAGAGCTGTTGGGGGTAAAGTCCAAGTTTTGTCATATCTAAAGCTTTGCTACCTGTGTTATATAACTGTAAAATAGTAAGATATTTGCAAGTACAAAGAAGTTGAGAGCCTTACTTACACCTAGCTTTTAAGCACCAAATTGTACAGTTTCTGAGGTTCTTAGAAATATCAATATCAAGTAGTCATGATGAGAAAAACGGAGGATCCGTTTTTCCTCTTAAATCTTTGGAATGTTCATTTCAAATCCCAGTGGTGTATTTGTTATGCAAAGTAGCAACAAATGCCAAAGGTGATTGCTGTGCAGAAGGCCTGGCACAATAAATTTTATTAGTTTTGCTTCATCCTTTTCGTATTTACTTCCTTACTCTGTCCAACTAGATTTTCAGCTCGACGAGGGAAGTGGGACTAGTTTGATCAACATGACAAAATTACTAATTTGCAGCAACGACTAGCGCAGATCTTGCTCGTTCAACAGAGATTTTGGCAGTTGGAACACAAAAATATGTGCATTTGAATCTTGATAAATCAACAGCTTTAGGGGCATATACCATCTAACATAATTGGTTTTGAGAGATTGAAGAGGGAAAAGGAAGTTGCAACAAATTAAACCATTTTTTCAATTAATCGATGAAATTATATACACTTTTTGTTTCCATTTATTTGTCTTTGTTATTGAGCATAAAGTTTAATTAAAAAGTAAGATAAACTTTTAAATTTTTTCGTCTAAATTTATAAAAGGGTAATATATATCCATTCAACCATTTAATATATCAAATATGTTTGAGGTATGTGTAGTATACATTATATATATATATATATATATATATATATATATGTCATTGTAAATTAGATGGTCCAAAGGTATCGAGTTGTACGAATCTTAAATATGTAAGGCGGTATCTCAGAGTTATTTGACAAATTTGAAAGACATTTTTTCCTAAAAATAAATTAAATAAATTAAAATAGCGAAAGTAATGATTATTAATTAGATATTGAAAGATTACAACATTTTCCAATCATTGTATTTTAATAGTTGTGAGCTTTCCTCGATTTCCAGATCATTTGCCCAATTGAGTAAAGGGTCGATATCTGCAAATAGAAGCTCGCTAGCCTTTCTCTCAATCATTAATAACTTATGTACGAGTTATAATTCATACTCCTTCCGTTTTACAAAGAATGACTTAGTTTGACCTGACACAAAGTTTAAGAGTATAAAGAAGACTTTGAATCTTGTGGTTCTAAATTAAAGTTAGGTCAAATTTACAAAATTGCCCTTTGATCTTGTGGCTTTAAACATGCCACGTGGAAAGTTGTTACCAAAAAGAAAGAGATCATTTTTTTTTAAAACATACTAAAAAAAAAGGTTATTCTTTTTTAAACGAATGGAGTATTTAAAAATCCAAAGGTCAACAAGAGAAATTATAATTAAGGAATGTCAAATGAGCAGGTTTGGTTGAAATTGAAAATCTTAAAATGGATTAAAATAGCTATTGACCCTACCAAATTTACTTTAAGCTCGAATGGATTGAGTTCAAATGAGCTTAAAAATGAATTGGGTCCATTGAGTCTTTGACTCGCTCAATCTGATCCGCTTATTCTCAATAATTTTAATATATTGTTTGCTAAGTTTTATAACCACTGATAAATTCTAAAAAATATAAATTATATATTAATTAATACCTTCAATATAGACACGTAGCCAATAAACAATTCATAAACAAGTTGAAATTGAAGATTAAATTGAGCTAGATTTGAATAAGTTCATTGAATTTAATTCAAATTATTTTAAACTCAACCCTTAAAATTCTGAACAAATGAGCTCATTTTTGATACATCTAAATCATATACATACATGTAATTATGAGTACTAATCCAAAACTTCCACAAGTATTCTAATAAATCCAATAAATATATCATTTCACAACTTCGTTTTCTACTAATTTTTCTTTCTTCTAGTATAAAATAAAACTATATACGACCAAATTTGTTTTGTTTTGTTTTCCTTTTTCTCCAAAACAAAAAAAAAGTAGCTAATGTGAAAGCAAATGAAAAACCCAAAAATACTAATATTTCAATTCCTACAAATCATCGGCACGTGCCAAGTCATCGACCTCAGTCTCATTCGCACGTGCGATCAAAATGCGGGGCCCACTTAAAAGGGCGTTTGCAGATACATGAATATATCTTGTAGCGGTGACATCTCATAACAACTCTGCAACTCAGAAGTAGTGGCATTTGTGTAATTAAATGGAAAATCAAGGGCAGTTTTTTCCCACTCACTCGGTTTCAGCTTCGATTTCGGCTCGCTCTGAACTTCCTTCTCGTATGTGAACTCCGGCGAAGGTACGTGCTCCGAGCAGCTGGAATCGGCGTGAAGTTTCGTAAGAGAATCCGATGAATCAAAATACGTGAAGTCATTGTAAACCGTCAAAGATGGGTTTGTTGAAACTGAAAACGGCATGATCTCCGGCTTTACATCACCTTCACTCACCGCCGGCGACATTTCAACGTTCATTTTACGAATATTCAGTTGATTCTTCTCAATTGTACCTTTCTTATTGTAGATTCGACATAAAACCCAATCGTCGAGCTAAAAAAAAGAAGCAAACATTCGATTAGTCAAAATGATTCAAATCTCAAAATCACTTTATTCAGTTCATTTTACTACTCACTCTTAAGCTGTTGTTTTTGTTACGAGCAGATCGATCAACATGAGCAAGTCGATATTCGTGCATAATCCAATTTGTTTTTTCTCCTTTCGGAGCTTTTCCTGCGTAAAACACCAAAGCTTTCTTAATTCCCATCGATTTTGGACGACCAATCGGCTTATCCGCACCCGTCGCCTTCCAATATCCATTCCCCGCAGCTCGATTCGGCCGTGAACCGTTCGGATACTTCCGATCTCTCGGCGAAAAGAAATACCACTCTTTCTCACCATACAAAGCCAAATCTGAAAAAAAAAATCATCAAAATTGTGCAAAAAACAACAACAGCTAAGTAAATAAAATGATGAAAAATTACCAGGTAGATCCCATGGATTATACTTGTAGAGATCAATTTCAGCTATAATCGGAACAGCAATTGGCTGTGAGTCGCATTTTCGACATAAATAATGCATCACAAGCTCTTCATCAGTTGGATGGAATCGAAATCCAGCAGGAAATTGCAATTCCACCATTACTTTTTTTTCAAAAAAAAAATTGATTTGATTTATTTTTGTAATTACAGAGAGAAAGAAGAGGTGCTTTTGAAAGTTGAAACGTAGAAAACAGAGGAGGAGAAGCAAATATATAGGAGGTGAAAGGGACACGTGGCTAGAGAAGGAGGGAGGACCTAGAATAAACGTGAAAAAGAGAAGTAATAAAAAAATGAAAAAATAAAAGTAGATGGACACGTGTCGACACATTAAGTGGGTATGTGGATAAGTAAGATGAGTGGGACCAACTTGAGTCAGTCGGTGTTTTGATGAGACTGTTTCACGGTTTTAAATTTAACTTTTGGATATAGAGAAAATATTGATATGAGCGTCAGTCGACTACTCGATTCGTTCTGTATTACATGATTTGAATTTAATTAAAATTTTAATATAAATTTCAAGTATCGAATAGAAAAAAGATGAGTGGGATTTTGTCATCGCTTACGCATTTCATTTTGTATGGGAGTGGTAAAATGAGAAAATAGGCGGAAATAGCCTGATTTTTGGAGTGAGTAAAAAAGGTTAGTAGTGAGGTGGAGGTATATTTGGGGATTGACTTGACTAAGTCACTACTTTTTTAGGTTGACAAAGCTATTGGGATTTCCTTTTATGTTTATTGGTGTACGTGCTAATGAATCGATAAATATTTTTTTATTATTTATTAAAATATTTAAATTTAAACTTTTTTAGATATAAAATTGTATGTGTTCAGTTAAAGTCGAATTCTAATGTAGATATTTGATACTGAATAAATAATTAAATTAATAATATATACAAATTTTATCATAAGTATTTTCAATAGATTTTCGGTACAAGTCAAAGTAAGATAGAGGGAAATAACAATACGTCAAATCATTATAAACAATAGTCATAATAAGATAAAATAATAATAGAAGTGTAAAAAATTATAAATATTAATTAACCAAACTCAAAGAACGAAAGAACGAACAGTACGAAAGTTATAACAACATAAAAAATAAAGAAAAACTTAACTATCTAATTAAGTTATTAGAGTGTCACTCTCAATAACGTAAACATTGTCTTTTAATATCTATTTTTCAATAGAAAGATAAAGAGGAAATATTAAACACAAACAGGATTAGGTAATTAATTGTCAGAGCATATAAACAACGGGTTCGATTAATATTTTTCTTTTTAATTTTAATTAACGATAAAAAAATAACTTTGAATTACTTTTTTTTTAAATAAAATAAAATGGTAGCTTGTTTTTGTACCACCTCGACTTAATTAATTTGATTTTAAAGCTTAGTATATACCATAAATATAATAAATCACATTTGAAATAAAATGAACAAAAATGAATAAACAAATTATTAGGCTAGAGGCTCGATATCTCGCTCTCAAGGAGCTGCTAGATTCAAGCTCAGTGCGGCATAATCTACACCAATCCAGTAGTATTATATTTGATTTGTCCTCTCCAGGATATAACAACCCAATAATGTCATACAATTCAAACAACTCCAGATCAGTTGAAGAGTCTAAACTCCAAAAAAGAACACTTTTCTTCAACATATATATATTCTCTTTTGCATAGTGAATATAATTGAAGACTTATAGAATCTTTTTCTATGTCTCTACTCTCTTTTTCACTATACTAATCTCAATATAAACACAACACAATACTAGTCATCTTTTTTACTCTATATTTTTTCCATATCTATTTACAGGTGATAAATTCTTCCTTGCAATGAATAGTAAAATAATGGATAGTAAATTGATCAATAAATGAATAGCTTATATATAGGTTACATAGGTTACAAGAACAAAAATAGATACTGGGTGAAATGAAGCGTCGATGGGTTACATAAATTACTAACAACGAAAGACTACTTTCTTTTATAATTGATGAAAATAAAAAAACACAATATAATGTAAACATAACATGATACATGATATATTTTTAATATATAGCACTACTCTAGGGATCTAATGCTCCTTATCGTTCTTTTCTTTTAATATAATATATTATTTTCTTTAGATCGATTATAATAAAAAATAAATTATATAAATTAAGACATATCAAAGTATTAAACAAACCTCCCCACGTTGATGAGCATTTGAGGATGACCAAAAACATAATATGATACTCTCTTTTTTAAAAGCCAGAAACTTAAAAATAGCTTTTTTCAAAAGCAATTTTGGATGTTGACCAAATATAAAATACTATTTTATTATATTAATTATAAGGTCAAGTTGTTTTCAGGGGTGTTAGTAAAGATAAAAGGAAGAGCCTATGCCTACGCATTGGATTAGGTCACGGTTTTCAATGTATCTTAGGTCACATTTAAATCAATTATTATTATGCTTAAAGCATATTCAAGCCACAATATTGATATTTTTGACTTTAACAAGACTCAATTCTATTGGACATTCAAATATTTTAACTCCACCATTGAGCTAAAAAGCTTTAATATCTTCTAGTGTGTTTTTATTCATTGTATGTGTCAAAAGCAACGTTTTATACAGGATAACTTTTGCAATAAATCTAACTAGGTTCCATAGCTATAATGTACGTGTTTACGGGCTATAGTTAAAGTTATTTTATTTGTATAATTTGCAGATTTATATAATTTATAAATTTATATAATTTGCGGATACATTTATATAAGTCAGTTATTTTTATATAAATTCAAAATAACAAATTCATACTATTAAAAACATCATAAGTGTACACAGTTATACAAATTTTGAATTATACAAAAGTTATACAAATTATATATACAAATTCTGGATTATACAAACATGTGAATTATACAAAACTAAAAAGTTGAGCCACATAATTATAACTAAAAGTAGGTCGCAAATTGTAATTAAAGTGAACTAGGCAACTTTCACATATAGCAAACATAAAATTCATATTTGTATGCGATAGCAAAGTTTACATAATTGCACTCCATAGCAAATATATATATGTATAATTCGCTATAAATATACAATTGAAGCGAATTATATAAAACAAAGTGTATAAAACGAGAAAGAGAAAGAGACTTGGGCAGAGAATTGTATAAAACGAAGTATATAAAATGAATTGTATAATTATAAATGTATAGGACGATTATATACAATTTGAATTCGTATAGAACGAGAAAGGGAGAAAGGCAAAAGAGACTTGGGCAGGAAATACAATTGAATCGAATTGTATAAAACGAAAAAGTTGAGCCACGTAATTATAACTAAAAGTAGGTCGCAAATTGTAATTAAAGTGAACTATAGTTATGTTAACTAATTAACTAGTATATGTTTGCTTATACGCGTATATATATATATATATATATATATATATATATATAGAGAGAGAGAGAGAGAGAGGGGCGGAGCCAACCTTCTGTTAATATTATTTATACATGGTTGTGTTTGATATTTTTTTTTTTATGTATATATATAATAGATGTTGAACCCCCTTCGATTAGTTTGTGTGATATTGAACACCTTTATTAAAAAATCCTAACTCCACCAATATATATATATATATATATATATATATATATATATATATATGTTAATCATAGTGTTAGGATCACTTCGCGGCCTCCTTTTTAGCTATAGATATTAAATAGGACAACTTTCACATATAGCAAACATAAAATTCATATTTGTATGCTATAGCAAAGTTTACATAATTGCACTCCATAGCAAATATATATATGTATAATTCGCTATAAATATACAATTGAAGCGAATTGTATAAAACAAAGTGTATAAAACGAGAAAGAGAAAGAGACTTGGGCAGAGAATTGTATAAAACGAAGTATATAAAATGAATTGTATAATTATAAATGTATAGGATGATTATATACAATTTGAATACGTATAGAACGAGAAAGGGAGAAAGACAAAAGAGACTTGGGTAGGGAATACAATTGAATCAAATTGTATAAAACGAAAAAGTTGAGCCACGTAATTATAACTAAAAGTAGGTCGCAAATTGTAATTAAAGTGAACTATAGTTATGTTAACTAATTAACTAGTATATGTTTGCTTATACGCGTATATATATATATATATATATATATATATATATATATATATATATATATATATATAGAGAGAGAGAGAGAGAGAGAGAGAGAGAGAGGGGGGCGGAGCCAACCTTCTGTTAATATTATTTATACATGGTTGTGTTTGATATTTATTTTTTTATGTATATATATAATAGATGTTGAACCCCCTTCGATTAGTTGTGTGATATTGAACACCTTTATTAAAAAATCCTAACTCCACCAATATATATATATATATATATATATATATATATATATATATATATATGTTAATCATAGTGTTAGGATCACTTCGCGGCCTCCTTTTTAGCTATAGATATTAAATAGGATAACTTTCACATATAGCAAACATAAAATTCATATTTGTATGCTATAGCAAAGTTTACATAATTGCACTCCATAGCAAATATATATATGTATAATTCGCTATAAATATACAATTGAAGCGAATTGTATAAAACAAAGTGTATAAAACGAGAAAGAGAAAGAGACTTGGGCAGAGAATTGTATAAAACGAAGTATATAAAATGAATTGTATAATTATAAATGTATAGGACGACTATATACAATTTGAATTTGTATAGAACGAGAAAGGGAGAAAGGCAAAAGAGACTTGGGCAGGGAATACAATTGAATCGAATTGTATAAAACGAGAAAGAGAGAAATTATATACAATTTGAATTTGTATAAAACGAGAAAGAGAAAAGACAAAAGAGACTTGGGCAGGGAAGTACTTTTATTGTATAATTATAAGTGTATAAAACGGAGATATATGTATTTGCATGTGTATATATAATTTTCTCTCCCTTTATACAATTCTATTGTATAAAGCGAGAGAGGCGAGCGAAAGAAGCGAGCGAGAGAGGGAGAGTGGCGAGCGATATGAGGGAGAGAGGGACTGACAAACAGTTTGCTATGGAACACAAATAAATCAAACGATAGCTATTATATTTATTTTATATTATTAATTTGTCATTTTATACAATTATCCCAATAAAATAACTAATTATATCCATTTAGAATAGGAAAAAAAAACACTAATATTTAATTATTATATTTATTGAAATTTGAATCTTATAATTCTCAATTAAATTTACTAAATCACTAGGTCACCCCTTAAATGTTGTCAAACTATATATTTTGGAGGAAATTTCAATAAAGAGTATTAGGATGAATTCAGATCTTCTTAACTATACTTTGACTTATTACAATCATAACTACATTAATTTCACTATATCACTAACTATTTGTGCTACAAGATTTTTTTTCTTTCTTCATAGTTTCACTATATCACTAACTATTACTTTTATAATATTAATACACAAAAATTTCTGATTTACAATTTTTTCACTTAAATACATTGCTACGACGTTGATAAAATACATTTCGGTGATGAATACACTAGAGAAATACTACATTGATACAAATATATAATAGTGAACAAATACAGTTGGATACATTAATACAAATTATAATAAATTGCAGATACACTTGAATGATACATAATGAATAAAGAGGAACAAATACCTTTGATGTACTAATACAAATGTATAATGAGTAATATAATTGATACAAGAAGTATAACAAGGACCAAATATACTTGAATAAATTGATATAAATTCATAATTAGTTGCATCATTATATATATATATATATTTTTTTTTTCTTTTTATCATCCCTTTTGAAAACCTAAAGTGATCCCAATTACTCTCATAAGAGTTTCATCAACATCTAGTAAGAACAAATGTCTAATGTTAATAATATTGATTGATAAATTACCCCTTTTCAATCAGTGCTGTAGTTATATTCATTTTTAGGTGTTCAGTTAAATATTATTATCAAAAAATTAAATATTTATATAAAAAAAACTAGTTATAAATTAGTTTTTGTTTGTTTTTATTAATTTTTTAATATTCTTCAACAAAAAAATTGAATTCGATACAACTTTCATTACATTATTCTACTTCATTGATGGGAGATAATATACCATCCAATTGAAAAAACTATCAAGAATTCAAATCTCTCCTTTTAATAGAAAATTTTCAAATTTTTTTCAACAATTTTCCAATCTTTTGTGAGACTATATATCACCACACTACACTTGGACACAAAGGAGAGAAAGTTCAATATTACACGGGAAAACTATGTATATTCATTCTTTAACATCCACAAAGAGAAAAAGGCAAAAAAAGTAAAACATGAATAATTTTGGTGTTACTAGATTAATGAGCATGTTCCATGAATCCTTATACGAATATATGTTATTTTATTTGTCATAATGTGATATTGATAGAATTTCAAAAGTCTATTAATTTTTGTATCGTCATTTAAATTTTAAATTTAATTTTTGTTTTGATTTATAATATTTTTTATATTAATTCAAATAATATATATTCTCATAATCCCAGGTCAATTAAGTGATACTGATAGAATTTTGAAAGTCAATCAAACTTTGTATATGACTTTTAAGTATCTTTAAGTTGCTAATTATTACTTTATTCGTCCACTTTTATTTGTCATATTGCGCTTTTTTCAAAAGTAAATTTGACTAATTTTTAAAGTTAAATTATATTACATTAATTTGATTTTGATTATGATTTCTAAAAATAAAAATAAAAGTTCTATTAAAAACGTCACTCTCATATATAGACTCTTGAATACCCGAATCAAAATTTAATCTAATTTCAATATTTTCTTAAAAAAACTCACTAGGAAAAGTTGGTAAATCAAACAAAAGGTTGGGGATTGGCAAGAGTCTTTTAAAACTAAGAATTTTATTTTTCAAGTTTTTTGCAATAAAATAAAAAAAGAATTAAAAAAATTGGTCTACGTGAAATGAATCAATCATTTTCACACAACAAAATTATGCCAAAAAACTTAAACCCTACCAAAATTCGCCGCCATTTTGACAGCCACATAATTCCCTTTCCCCACTATTCAACAAAAAGTGAATAAGTTAGAAAGATATTCTTTATGTTTTAATTTATTTGTTCTATTATATTTTTTATTATTTGAATAATTTTTATAATTTTAAAATTACAAAATTTAAAAGTCTTTTTCAATGTATTTTTTTTCTTTTCCTATAATATCTTAAGTTCATTAATTTGACTTTTTAAATTCATTGTCATGCTTATTGGGTACGAAAAAACAAAGTGATAAACGACGTGAAAAATATTTTAAAGATATTGTTCGTTATTTTTATAGAAAATATTTCTGAAAAGAATAAAAAGAGCTTGTCCATCCTTCCAAGTGATGTCGCTCATCTTAAACGGAAAAATAACAAAGATATTTAAGACGGAAATGATTGTGTCGCTTTTAACGTTGCTTTTTTAGGCTGTGTTTAGTAGTGTATTCATACTATATTGGATATTGATACCTTTAGTTGAGGATAAAAAAAATAATCATGAAGATTTTGTTTTTAAATTCTTTGGGACAAAATGACAATAATTATTAAGAGCCCACAATCACGCCTGCCTTGTACAAGTTGAATTGTGTGTATTTTGCATCACACATTGTAAGTTTGTAATGTGTTTTCGGTTTGCCCGAGTTAAAAAAATAAATATAGGGTTGTGATTTTTATGAAACGTTATATATAATTTCTATGAAAGATATTGTATCTTTTTTAAAAGTTTGTGACCATTCGAAAGTTTACACCTTTTTCAAATGGTTGAGATCTTTCTGAAATGTCATTCTTTTCTCAAGAGTTGTGACATTTCTGATAAGACACAATTAATATTTTTTTATTCATATTATCCTTTGTTGCTAATAAGTAGAGAGACTTTCTTTCATTTTTTTTTATCGAATTCTTTCCTTTTTCTGCATACATTTCTTACAAAAGAAATCGATCTGATCTTGTCTCTGTGTGCGATCTTGTTGCTGTGTATTTGAGTTTGTTGAAATTATCAAAATTTGAGATACCACTACTTCTTTAATAGTTAATCTGTTTTATCTTAGGAGGAATTAATCTACAATCCTAGGTACTTGGAGAATGAAATTTCTTAAGGACACACAGTAAATTTTATGAATTCAAATAGTCTTTTTTCTATTTCTTTTCATCTTTTATTATTTCTGGCCGATTTACTAATCTGAATAACAGAGTCAACAATAAGTACACTAGCTATCTAGAATAGTGCTTGAAACCACTAAAAAGATTATGCTATAACAGGCGTGACTAAAATTTATGGCAATATCTCATCCAAAAGAATAATAGTTGTCCTTTTCTATATATCCTTAGATTTATGGTGCATGCTAATTACTACATCTCATTCTTGCTCATGTGGTTTTAATTTTTATCCTTTAAACTATAAATAAAAAGTATTAATTCGAAATATTTATTTTTATCTTACAAATGATATCTACTTATGATTTTGTTCTACTTTGACAATAGCAATTGTTTAACCATGCTTTACATCTAATTCTTATTTCACCTCACATGAGGTGTAAAAAGTACAAAATACAAAATAAACGAAGACATAAAATTGACAAATAAGAAGCAAATATGTCCATTTTAAGTTACATTTTATTTTGTTACAATAAATTTAAAAGGCCCAAACTTCAAGAAAGATATGTAAAATTATTTTCAAAAAACATTTTCTGCCAAAACACAAGCATTGTCTTTTTTATTTTGTCTGAATAAAAGATTTGATTATCTTATCATGAAGCCGCAATATCTTTTGACATATATATTCCAAGATTTGAAAAATATATTTTGTGAAAAAGATCCCAAGAGAAAAGACAGCTGGAATTCCATTTAGTCACGTGATATTAATCTCAAGAGAAAATACTAGGATATACTCACCTCGTGATCAGCCTCACACGTGAAAAATACAAATATATTTTCGAATTATCATAAATAGTATATGAATATCCTTCATCATATTGTTGAATATTTATGTCTCTATCATTCAAAAACTAGAGTATATATACTTTTTATACTAGTTACTGAATGTCGAAACAAATGGAAGTGAAACAACAATCTAAGGCTGAAAAGCAAGTGGAGAAACAAGCACAAGTAGTTCTACAAAGTATGTGGCAAATGCACTGACAAATTCCCAACTTGTAAAGCAAGTAGAGGAACAAGAAAACTGCAAATAAACAAAGAAGAAATCGAGTTAATTCGAAGTATGAAGGTCAAATTAACTAATATTCGACGTAATATACAGATATAGAATCTTTAATTGTCCGAATTGTATTGAAACAGGAAGATCAATACAATGATATAATCATATACTTCCTAATTCCGTATATCAGTATATAAAAAGTCACATTCAATAAGTTTATTTTACAACAACAATAACACACTCCGTGATTTCACAAATGTGATCTGACAAGAATAAAGTGTACTATACGCAAGCCTTGATACATCAAACAGGATCCATGCTCAGGCATTCTTTTGGCTGTACAATCTTTTGGTTCTTTACAAGCCTATTGTGATACTAATTGGGGATCTTGCCTTATCCTAGGAGGTCCATAAAATTTGGGGACTCTTTACTTTCTTGGAAGTCAAAAAGCAATCCACTAAGACCGGGGCAGATCTACATCTAGCTAAGGGTGGTTAGATGAACAATTTTCGTCGATAATTTTTTTTTATGAGTATATACGTTAAATCTCGATATTTTTAATATATATCAATTGTTAAATACTCTTAACAAAGTAAAAAAACATATAGCCTAATGGTTAAGGCCGTTCAAATTCACCTTGGGCTTGGATTTGAGCCCATTTTGCTTATTTTTCTTTTAATTTAGTTATTTAAGTTAAAAAAGAGAACAAAAGTTTTATTTTTTTACTTGTCCTAAAGTATAAACACCTAAAGTATAAATATTTTTTACGAAAATTCTACCTCCGCCACTGCTCAAAGAGTAGAATACAGAAGCATGGCTTCTACTGTTGCTGAAGTTACATGGATAATTGGTATTTTTAATGAACTGGATATGCCTCTTGTCTTACATGTTATACATAGTGATAGCACTGCTGTCATCCATATTGCATCTAATCCTGTCTTCCATAAAAGAACCAAACATATTGACATTAATAATCATTTCAATAGAGAGAAGATTCAATAAAGTCTTGTATTCATTCAACATTTGGCCACTACTGAGCAACTTGCTAATGTATTAACCAAAGTCTTGGTTGTTTCAACCCGCAATCTGCTTCGTGCCACATTCAATTCGTAAAAAAATATTTCAACTGATATTTTGACAATGCACCGCATCGCTTCGCATAAGATTAAATCTGGCATGTTCTATTACCATCTGGCATCTTTATAATTGTCTAACAATTTTTCTTTTAAAAAATATAAATAACAAAAATTTCTTTTAATTTGTGATAGACTTTTATACTTTCTCTGAATCAAAAATGAAAAACTAACAAAATAATAATAATAATAATATTCTACAACATTGTATATAAGTGAGTAAATATTATAGCAATCCTAAAAGTTTTGAGATTAGAAAACAATGTCTCTGTTTATCTCTTGTATGATTTAATCTAAGGATTGTTATTGGCATATATTAAAATCATATGGTTTATTTCTAGCCATCAATTTAATATTAAGAGGATTTATTGTCTAGTTTAAAATGTATACCTATTAATACACATTTTGACGTATATATATACCTATGATTATTTTGGGTTTGGAACCACAAAAATGAGGATAAAAAATGCCCTCTTAAATAGTCATATAAGTGATCAAAATTTTTTTCCTACAAAACATTTGGATTATATAATTTTAGTTTGATTATGAAATTTAAAATATAACAAATATTTTTTAATCGTAATATGACATGACACATAAAAAATTATAATTAATTATCTTCTTTTTATATTGGGTAGTCGGAAAGTGGTATTAATGTAACAAAATTAGTTGTGGACGTTGGTCCTCGACGACCCAACGTGTGGCTAGTTGAAGCCAAATTAGTGTCCTATACCATGAATGTTCTTTTTTTTTTCCACTTTCCCATTGTCCTATTACTAATTATTATCTTCTTCTCCGATTACATAATAATATTTCTTTTTTCTCACCATAAATTTTAATAACTTGTTGGGTGGTTAAATGAAGAAGGAAAGAAAGATAAATGGAATACTGAAGGTATAAAAGCCCAAGGGAAATAAGGAATCAAATTAAGAGTGTTGCCATGAATATTTTTCCAAATTGTCTGTTGCTATAGAGATAATTATATATATATATATATATATATATATATATATAAAGTTTGTTTTAAGATTTGTAAAGTTAGCTTTGAAGTTTTCGGGTTTCCCAAAAGGGAAACTTCACTCTGTTCTAAATAATGTAAGTTTTCATATTTACGTTTCTAGTAAACATCCCATATATGTAAATTATGTGTGTTTTAAATATGATATGTTAATTGTTTTGTTTATGAATTTATTAATTTTATCATGAATCTATATTACTTAGTATATGGTTAGTCTCTTAGCCTCTTAAAAGTATCGATGGATTAACCTGTAAATTTCTAGGACATTGTTAGGTCAAATTGAATGTTCTTGAGAAAGAACTATGAATGACCATATCCAGGGTGTGGTTAAAGAAGAATGCTTTTAAGAACAAAAGTTAAGAGAAAGAGATGAACAATAATAATAGATTCATGAATGGACAGACTCAATAAAAAAAATAAAAAAATAAAAAAAATACATATATATATATATATATAAAAGGGAAGAAAACTAGAAACTAAAATGATAATTACATAATAGAACAAGAGAGTGAAGGAGTACTGAGTAGGATTGTACAACATAAAATTTTAACGAATTGAAAAATTTAAAAATTGAAATAGCCACTCTCATTTATATTTGGTATCAGAGCCAGAGATCTGAAAGACAATATATTATATGAAAAAAGATTATTATTCTAGAAAAACATTTGCATATCATAGAACTTTATTTTATAATAGACAACATTTAAAAATAGTTAAACTATATAAAAAATCATTAGAAAGCCATCTATTTACCTTAGATTTAAGATTATCTTTAACCTATACATATAAATATTCTGTAAAGACCCTTCGGGAAACTATTAGACAATCTCAAAACCAAATAAGTGAAGAATTAAATCAAGTAAATTTTGAAATTAAAGACACAGTAGAAAGAATTAAAACAATTAAAAATAATCCTTATTATTATAATTCTGTAGGATAATATATGAGAAGACCTTATAAAAATACTAGAGAATATAAAAAAGTTAAAAGAAAATTATTAAGTTTATATCTAGAAGCAGATAGATTATTAAAATAAATAAAAACAACAATCTCTAAAAAAGTAATAAGAGATAGATTAGATCATATATTTTTCTTAATCAAGATATTAGAACAAAAATTAGTAAGACATCTTATATCTAGAAATATTTCAATCAAAACATATATATGAAAAATTTCTTTTTGCTAAAATAATAAGAATAAATTATAAAAATATACATAGAGAAATAAAAGAAAAACAAAGATTAAAAAGAGTAGAAAAGGCAATAGAAGTATATATATATATATATATATATATATATACGAAAACGAATTCTTTAAACCAAAAAATTTCTATTTTGAATACGATATAAATAATGAAGAATATATAAATGCTGTAAAATGGGAATTACAAGGACTTAGGAGTGATATTGATAAGTATACTCAAAGAATAAAATTCTTTGGTGAATATTATAAACCAACTACTCTAGGATAAAATAATAAGAGTAACAATAGCTTCATTAAAAATTATAGAATATTTAGATTTACAGATTAATCTAGAAAAAAGATTTCAAAGATTAAAAGGAGATAGTATAATAAAGTGTAATTTTGAAAACGGAAACCATTGTTTGCATACAGAAGACGCTCAACACAATACTTTAATAGACTTAGTAATAAATCTTAGTGAAAAAGTAAAAGAATATAATAATAAAATTATAAAAATATTAAGTGAACAAGAAGAAACACAAAATAGACAAAACAATTCTTTAAAAAGATAGAAGATAATTTAGATTACCTTAAGGAACAAGGAGTAGAATTAAATAAAAAGCTAAACGAATTAAAAAATAAATCAAAAGAAGAGGTTAGTAATACATTAATAATAAAAATACAAGAAATAAAAACAGAATTGGCATCAATAAAAGAAATAGTTCTTTCATGATAGATTTAATAGAAACAGAAACATATAAAGAAGCAATAACATTAATAGAAAAAAGAATAGCCCTTCCATTAGATTATAAAGAATTTAATCCACCTTCAAAATCAGATCAAATTATCATAAAACAAAATAATATAATAATATCACTTTTAGTACAACTACATAATAAGATAGATAAAAACTTTAAAGAAAAATCAGAAGGTAAAAATATAAACACAACTGGAGTAGAAGAATTAATAGAAAAGTTAACTAAAATAGAAATTATTCCGCAAAAAGGTAAAATAATTAAAAAACAGAAAAAATGGACATTTTCCAACTAGATCAAGAGATAAAAGACAAGAAAGACCAAGAACAAGTTTCTCCCAGAATAGCATAAGTAATAATTTTTTGTCAAGAATATTAAATAGAAAGACAAAAAATAAAAATAATCAACAATTAGATGAAATAATAGATACAGATAAAGATATACAAATCTTTCAACAAACTTAATTAAACTTATTAAATCCAAAAGTTTTGTATAATACAAATTCAAAATCTCAACTATATAGACATTATAGAGAAGAACAATTATCAGTATTAGGAAAAAATTCTATATCTTTACCACTCATAAACTCTGAATCTGTAAAAGAAATAAAATATGTTAAAAAAGACTTAATGCATATGGGATTAATAGTTATAGGAATTAAAGGATTAACTAGAAAAAAACTTAGGAACAAAGACATTAATTACAATATATGATAATAGATGGTCAGACATAAAAAAGGCAATTATAGGATTAACAGAAGTAGATATGACCAATAATGGAGGAATTTTCTATATAAGTCCAGATTTTATGATGAATTTAAATGAATTTGGAACTCAAATTAGAATAGGAATACAAACTAAAGGATATGAGGAAATGCATAGTGGAAAGAATTTATTAATGTGTGTAGGATTTTTAGGAAAAATGACAGATAATAGTAATACAAGATTTAAATTGCAAATAAAAGATGTAGTAGAAGTAATGGGAAATAAAGGGATAAAATTAAATAAAACCTATAAAGATAAATCCTGAAGAATATGCAGGGTTAGAATGGAAATTAGGTGATTTCAAAGAAAAAAAAGCTTTAATACCAGAAGCTCATTTAGTATATACAAATTCTAAAGGAGAACCTTCAATTAGATTTACAGACTATAATTAAGAAGCTCAAAAAGACATTGAAGAAGAAAGTGTTATAGAAGAAATGCCTTTAGAAGGGATGAATATAGAAATAATATTAGAAGAAGATTTTGCAGTAGATTTGGCTATAGAAAAAACAAAAGAAATAAGTAAAAATAATAGGAATATATTATTTACATGCAAAGGATGTAAATTAAAAGACTTAAATTTAGAACAAGTAACATCTCATTTTAAAAGATGTGAAAAAAGAACACTATGGCTAGAAAAAAGTTTACAAGAAAAATTAGAAAAAGCTAATAACATAATGACAGAAATACAAAATAATGACAATGAAATATCTGAGTTAGAATCTATATTCAGTCAAAAAGAATTAATGGAAACAGCAAGTTCTAGTAGCCCATTCCAAAGAACAACAGAACAACCATATACTGCAGATAATAGTACAGGAAATATACCACGTAGAAGAGTATATAGACAAGGTGATACCCCAACAGTAGAAGTAAAACCAGTAGGAAAAAGAATGCCTATAAAAGAACCAATAAAACTACAAGAAGGAGAAAGTAAAGGAAAATTTTTAAATATAGCAGCACATGATCCACAAAGATGGAATTCAGTAATAGATTTATGGAAAGGAATAGTAGTAGCAGATTTTATAAAAAATTATACAGAAACTGATGCTGAAACAATGTATAAATACTTAGAAACATTTTTAGGAGAATCAACCAAAGCTCTATGGGAAGCTTATAAAGTAGAATTCCCATCAGAATTTCAGTATTTAGTATCATTAGGACCTAACCCATATAATTTTACAAATAAAATATATACATTAATAACAGGAGAAGACCCAAATAGTGGATTAGTAACCTTACAAAGAAATGCAGTAATAAAACTAGAACAACTAAGTATAAGTAATTGGTATTATATAATTTTTTTTAAAAATGATTATTTTTATTTTTGTACAATTAGTGGAAATATTTTTGATCAAGATTTAGGTAAAAAGTTATTTAATAAATTACCTGGAGCCTTAGGAAGAGAAATAGAAGATAGATGGATTAAAAGAGAAGGAGTATTACAAAATGCTCAAGCAAAATGGTCAATAGGACATAGAATACAACATATAATGGAAATACTACAAGAAAAATGTTACAAATACAAAAGCAATTAAAACAGAATGAGATGACTTTTTACAAAGATATAATATATACTACTCAAAGTTACGATAAAAATCAATACAAACGAAAAAAGTATAAAAAATACAAACCACAATATAATATGAGATATAAGAAAGGATATTTTCTTAGAAAATCTTCAGCTAGGAAACCATATTTAAATAGGGATAGACATGTTATAGAACAGATAGAAATTATAAAAATAAGTTAGAATGTTTTACATGTGGAAGTATAGAACATTTAACAAATACTTGTCCTAAAAGATATAATGCAAAGACTAGAAATGCCCAATTAGTAGAAGAATTTAATGAAGCATTATTAAATGTAGATGAATATATGTAAGATAATGAAAGTATCTACTCTATAGTAAGTATTGATATAGATGAGAATAATAAAGAAGAAAATTCTTCTAATTGAGAAGGAGAAGAATTAATTAATGAAATAGGAATAGAAAATAAATATAGATGATTTACAAATTAATTTTATGAATATAATAGAATGTGAACATAATTTTGAAAAAGATACAGGATTAGATAGTAATCCATGTAATGGTGTAAATGGTATCCAAGTAAATATAAAAGAGCTAAATGTAATAAATGTTTTATAGAAGGATGTATAAGTTGTATAGAAACACAGTTAGGAATAATAACTCAAAAAAGGAAAGAAATACATACAAATGAACCTTTAATAAATTTAAAAGTATCAGTATTAGAAGCAAAAGTTAAAGAATTAGAAGAAAGAATAGTAAGATTAGAAAAAGAAAAAAATATTGAAAAAGAACTACCATTAGATAATCAGGAATTAATGAATGAAGAATCTAATACTTTAATATGTAATGAAGATAAAAATATAAATACTGTTAAAGTATTAGCAAGACTTCAAATAGGAAAATATGAAATAGAGACTTTAGCATTAGTAGATTCAGGATGTACTAAAAGTATTCTTAACAAGAAAGTTGTACCCTCAGAATTAATAAAGACTTTAGAAAAACCACTTGCAGCTGTGCAAATGGATGGAACACATAATATATATAGATATTATATAGATAAAGCACAGGTTAGTTTTCTAAATGCATGCTCAGAATTTTATAAACCTACTTATAAAATGGATAAAATATGGGTAAGAGATTTAGATATAAGAGTAGACTTTGTCTTAGGATTAGATTTTATACATTATAATAAAGGAGGTACCCTAATAACAAATGATGAAATACTTTTCTTAAAAAATGTTACTTATACTTCAGTTTTAACTAATAAAATTAATACTAAAATAGAACATAAACTAAAAGAAAAATGTTGTGATAACTGTGAAAATAATAAAACATGTACTAAGCTAGGATGTAATATAGTATCTGAAAATATATCAGAATTAGAAGAACTAAACGAATTAGATGAATTAGAGAAAAATTACGTCTTAATAGAAATAGCAACAAAATTATATAATTTCAAAACGGGAATTCAAAAAATAGGACAAATAAAAGATCAACAGGATTTAGATAATATTATTAAAATTTTAGACCAAATAGAAATAATAGGAGAACAACCCTTAAAACATTGGGAAAATAATAAAATTGTATGTAAATTAGATATTATAAATCCTGAATATATAATAAAAACCACCTCAATAGAAGCAACAAATCAAGACTTAGAAGATTTTAGTATACAAATTAAAGAATTATTACAGTTAGGAGTAATAAGAAGGTCAACATCAAAACATAGATCAGCGGCATTCATGGTAAGAAATCATAGTGAAATAGTTAGAGGAAAGGCTAGAATGGTAATAAATTATAAACGATTAAATGATAATACTAGAACAGATGGATATAAATTACCAGATAAAATAGAATTAATAAATAGGATACAAGGTAAATATGAATTTGGATAACCTTGATAAAAGATATACCTTTGCACTACATAAAAATAATCATTAGCGGCAATTAAAAATTTGATTATTAGCGATAATTAAAAATTAATTGTTGCTAAATATGTATTTTTAGCGGCAATTAACAGTCTTTGTAGATGTTTCTAAAAAGCGATACATTTTAATGACACTTAACTAATGCAGATAAAAACTTTAGCACTCTATATTAATATCCATATTTATTGCCGCTAAAAGTTGTTTTTGTTGTTGACGCAATGATAGTTGGTGTCCATTCAAACTCGAAAGTTCCGGTTCAACCCTTAAACAGCCACACACCATTATTCTTGGTCGAGACTTATCTTATCAAAGATTAGTAGGAAGATTGCTATATCTCACCATATCCATGCCCAACATTGCCTATGTAGTCAACTTATGCACAAACTAAAAGTGTCTCACATGAGTAATATTCCTCTCAAATTCATTAAAAGTGTACATGTTTAGGCCTGCTCATGTCATCACAATAGGATCACCAGATTTTTTATGTTATATGTTCATACTAATATTTTATGAACGCGCCAAACATATTGGCATAAATCATTAATTGGTGAGGAAGAAAGTAAGACTCGTCATGTTAGAACAAAGGAATAACTAAAGTAAGACATATAATAAATTGAAATAGAGAGTGTATATATGAATTCGTTTGGAAAATATAACAATTCAACTGAGACAATCAAAAGGGTAAATAATACTCACAAAATATCTTAATTTCATTCTCCGTTATAGTATTGGCTCATTCATATTTTTGCCATTTCAATTAGTCTATTCTTAAACAAACAATTTCACAAATGCGGTTTGGAGAGGATAGAGTATACGCATGCCTTGTTATCACTTCGAGAAAGACCCTCGACTCAATTTTAGGTATTAACAAAAAAATAAAACATAATAACTAATAAGTAAAACGATGCAAAGCCTACCGGAAAAGAAAATAAACAATAGAAGAATAATACAATAGCGCAAAACACAAGAACCAAACGAAGATAGATATCAAAAACCAGAACTAACCCATCAGTCCATAATATATATATATATATATATATATATATATATATATATATATATATATATATATATATATATATATATATATATATATATATATATATATATATATAATATTGTAAGGAATTAAGAAACTGAACAAAGTATAATAGGATCGACACCTGGATGATTTTCTATGTAACAAAGAAAATCCCATGTTGGGGCATATGCTGTACTAAAATCATGTTAATCAATTAAATATATCAAAGAACAAACACTAAGCAACTGGAGTGATGAAGACAATTTTGAAAATGAACATGAAGAAATTGTAGGAGATATGCTTTGAAGTTGACCTTGTACAGTGGCGGAGTCGGGAGTATGTTCGTTTGAAGTTGACCTTGTCTTGTATATGAGTTTACATTAAAATTAAATCGGTAGATAAGCCAGCAGCATGACTTTGTGCTAGAGGTTCTTCATGACCTTAATTCACATCCTAACACGCTTCCCACCAATGGTGGAGCTATAGCCACCCAAGGGTGTGGACACCCTTCGATGGAAATTTTCGTTGTATATATATGTTAAATTCTGTATTGAAAAAAGCTATGCCTTTGGCTCAGAGATAATGAGTGTCCATTCAAACCTGAAGTTCCGGTTCAAACCCCACTGAAGACTTGACCTTTACCTAGATACAATCAACTTAATTGAGCTCAGGTAATGTTACATACGTAGAATGGTTCAAATCTTTGTTGACTTTTGTATCAAATAAGCAAATCAGAAATAATAAAAGATGAAAAGAAAAAACAAATAACCACAACCTTTCAAACGATCACAACCCTTTAAAAAGGGCACAACCTTTCATAAAGGTCACAATCTTTCGGCATACTTACAACCCTTCAGGAGAGTCAGAACCCTTCATTTCCTGCTCACACCTTTAAAATCCAACAATCTTATCCTGAAAGTCCGAGTTGTTACAACTTTTATCATTGATCTTGTCATTAATCTGCATCCTTGTTGTCATTATCTCCTCCTCATCCACTGTGAATCCATCACATTTACCATATAGTGTGGAGGCTTTTCACTTTGATAAAGCTACACAAATTAGCTTATCTCACTATATTCATGCCCAACATTGGCTATGTAGTCAATTTATGCACAAACTAAGAGTGTCTCACATGAGTAATATTCCTCTCAAATTCATCAGAAGTGTACTTGTTTAGGCCTGCTCATGTCATCATCATAATAGGATCACCACATTTTATGTCATTTTTCATAACCACAAACCCGGATATCGATGACTAGATACACTCTTAAGTTTGGTTATTCATTGGTGTCATAGAGATTGCAAAAAGGGCTGATTAAAAAGACTCTTCATGTTAGAACAAAGGAACAACTCAAAGACTTACTCGTTAAACGCCTAGGGAAGGCACAACATGTGTGTTTAGCCTCCGCGTTGAGCAAGCTAACCGAGAAGTGGTGATCAAAGGTTAAGAAATAAAAAAAATGATAAACACTCTTAATTCTAACATTGAGAGTTTAGCACAGATAACTGTCAACAACAACAAAAAAAAAGTGGACTATTATCATAAAATACAAACCAAATTCTTTGTTAAAACAAGCTTAAATGAATTACTATTCCTTACACTATCAGAGTATACAAGTTATACAATATATTAAGTGAAAACTTCAGAATTTACAAGATTTAGAAGACCATATAATTGAGAACCTATGTTGTTCAGACTCTCCAAAACAATATATATTATGAGATAACACACACACCCCGTGAGATTTTTGAAGAGTCTGAGAACCCCTTTCTTTTATACTCTCCTTCGTGCGAACATTCCCTTTTGTGCAAATTTTGTTCTTCTACTCACTCGAATGTGATCATCGATAGGATCATTTTTGAACTTCTTCTTCTTGTGGTGATGGATTGAATCATTAACAACTTGGACTTGCATATGATGACTTTTTGGCCTCAAAGACTTTCTTATATGATCTTTTCTATGTTCCCTCATTGATTTTCTTCTTTTACTGTCATCAAATTTATTAGAGCCTTGTGATTCACTAGAAATATCAACAAGTGCTTCTTCAATATCTTTTTGATGTCTTCTTCTTCTATTATGCCTAGGTGTAAGAAGAGTTTTTGAATGTTGAAACAAATGCAAGTGCAACAACAATCTAAGGCTGAAAAGCATGTGGAAAAACAAGCCCAAGTTGTTCTACAAAGTATGTAACAAATACACTGACAAACTCCCAACTTGTAAAGCAAGTAGAGGAACAAGAAAACTGCAAATAAAAAAAAGAGAAATCTAAGTTAGTTCCAATTTGTTTGACTTGATTCGGAGTACGAGAGTCAAACTAACTAATGTTTGATGTAAATACAGACATAGAATCTTCAACTTTTTTGAAATAAAATTTAAATATTCTTTGGCTATCCAAATAGTAACTAAGACACATCAATGAAACAAATAGTAACCAAGACAAATAGAAATTAAAATTAAAATTTATATATTCCTTGATATCATTTTACTTTAACATTAAAAACCTTCTCCATAAGAAGTCACATTCAATCAGTCTAATTTTCCATCAACAAACGCAATGAAATTTCACAAATAGGGTCTGGAGAGGATAGAGTATACGCAGGGGTCCTTGCTATCACCTCGACGAAGACCCTCGACTCAATTGCAACAATATTAGGTATTAAAAAAAACAAAAAAAAACATAACAACTAATAAGAGAAACGGTGCAAACCCAACCGAAAAAGAAAATAAACAACAACAGAATAATACAATAGCGCAAAATTAAGAAACTAACCAAAGTATAATAGGATTGACACCATGACTGATTTCAAGAGTTGTGGGATGCAAAAATTTTCTATGTAACAAAGAAAATCCCATGTTGGGGCACATGCTGTACTGAAATCATGTTAATCAATTAATTAAGTATGTTAAAATATGATTAAAAAAAAAGAATGAATATGAGAAATTTTTGCCCAAAATAGTTACATAACTACAAGATTTTCCATACAAAAAATCAAGTGGATGACCATACAATTTGCCAACAATAACACCAAATCCTGATAATAATGTACCCATCACATTCCCCATTCTCCACTAATAATAACAAACTCATCATTTTCCTGCAATTAAATAAATTATCATTCACTAATTAACAAATTATTAATGAATTCAACAAAGGATATTTAATCTTACTATACTAATTAATTAGTAAAACTGAAAAGGAAAAAAGGAAAACTTACAGGAAGTTGATTTTTCTTGAGACAGTGCATCGAATAAATTAATTAGGCATTCTGCCAACACTGAATAACTGCTACATTTCACGTTTGTTTCATGTGTTTTATAAAAAACAGTAAATACGAGAAATTATTAACTAGTAAAGTCATTAAATTTTATTTTATATTAAAAAAGGATTTTTTATTTAAAAAAAAAATGCTTTACACCTTAACATTTTGAATTTGAGTAACTATTATACCTCTTTAGACATTTTGAGATGTTAAATCAATTGTTCGAAAATGAATTGATTTATTGTATATGTTTTTAAAATGTAAAAATTAATGGCCTTCAGTTAATGAGTGAAAAGTGTGTAATATAAATAAAATTTGAAAAACATTAAGCAATAATATCATTAAAAAAAATTAAATTTCATACTTTTTACCCCTTAATTTCTTTCTTTTTACCCTTAAAGAGAAACTTGAAAATTAACATACCTACACAAGCCTTTTCAGATGAAAAATCACGGGGATGCAGAGAAGGAGATAGGTGAGAGTTTATCGATTCGGACAAATTCACTAAAACTTTTCGTATATTCTATATTTGTATTAAAAAATTAAATAAATAATGTGTATTATCTTATAAACGAGAAATTATACATCAAAGTCATTAATTTTTTTCCTAACAAAATTGCTCAATCAAATTTGCTATTAGAAAAAGCCCACTTTAATTTACACCCTCAACGTTTTGAATTTGAGAAACTATACATCTTTCACATTTTATATTAAATGTAATAATAGACCACTTGATGTTAAATCAATTATTAGAAATAAGTTGATTTATTATATATTTTTTAAAAGTGTAAAAAGTGGCGTTTAATTAATATGAATTAGAAATGTATAATACGAATGACAATAATCATAATGTAATAAAATCATAAAAGTATTAAATTTCATACTTTTTTCCTTTAATTTCTTTCTTTTGACATTTAAACTTTTTTTTTTTTGCACAATTTCATATTATTCTTTCAATTTATTTATTTTATCTCATGTTTAGGTTCTCTTCAATCATTTTTTTTTTCATTTTCAAGGAGCACATCTTTCTTTTGTGAATATAAACAAAGGATGTTAAAATAAAACTAATTGATAAATTTTGAACACTATTGAAATGACCAAATAGTAATAAAAGTTTTTTTTTTTTTGAGTTATGGATTCAAAAATAAATTTATGCTACAACATGCCTTAGCTTTGTAATTCTGATTTGGAAATTTTCGTTGTATATATATGTTAAATTCTGTATTAAAAAAAGCTATGCCTTTGGCTCAGAGATAATGAGTGTCCATTCAAACCTGAAGTTCCGATTCAAACCCCAATGAAGACTTGACCTTTACCTAGATACAATCAACTTAATTTAGTTCAGGTCATGTTACATACGTAGAATGGTTCAAATCTTTGTTGACTTTTGTATCAAATAAGCAAATCAGAAATAATAAAAGATGAAAAGAAAAAACAAATAACCACAACCTTTCAAACGATCACAACACTTTAGAAAGGGCATAACCTTTCATAAAGGTCACAATCTTTCGGCATACTTACAACCCTTCAGGAGAGTCAGAACCCTTCATTTCCTGCTCACACCTTTAAAATCCAACAATCTTATACTGAAAGTCCGAGTTGTTACAACTTTTATCATTGATCTTGTCATTAATCTGCATCCTTGTTATCATTATCTCCTCCTCATCCACTGTGAATCCATCTCATTTACCATATAGTGTGGAGGCTTTTCACTTTGATAAAGCTACACAAATTAGCTTATCTCACTATATTCATGCCCAACATTGGCTATGTAGTCAATTTATGCACAAACTAAGAGTGTCTCACATGAGTAATATTCCTCTCAAATTCATCAGAAGTGTACTTGTTTAGGCCTGCTCATGTCATCATCATAATAGGATCACCACATTTTATGTCATTTTTCATAACCACAAACCCGGATATCGATGACTAGATACACTCTTAAGTTTGGTTATTCATTGGTGTCATAGAGATTGCAACAAGGGCTGATTAAAAAGACTCTTCATGTTAGAACAAAGGAACAAGTCAAAAACTTACTCGTTAAATGCCTAGGGAAGGCACAACATGTGTGTTTAGCCTCCGCGTTGAGCAAGCTAACCGAGAAGTGGTGATCAAAGGTTAAGAAATAAAAAAAATGATAAACACTCTTAATTCTAACATTGAGAGTTTAGCACAGATAACTGTCAACAACAAAAAAAAAAAAAGTGGACTATTATCATAAAATACAAACCAAATTCTTTGTTAAAACAAGCTTAAATGAATTACAATTCCTTACACTATCAGAGTATACAAGTTATACAATATATTAAGTGAAAACTTCAGAATTTACAAGATTTAGAAGACCATATAATTGAGAACCTATGTTGTTCAGACTCTCCAAAACTATATATATTATGAGATAGCACACACACCCCGTGAGATTTTTGAATAGTCTGAGAACCCCTTTCTTTTATACTCTCCTTCGTGCGAACATTCCCTTTTGTGAAAATTTTGTTCTTCTACTCACTCGAATGTGATCATCGATAGGACCATTTTGAACTTCTTCTTCTTGTGGTGATGGATTGAATCATTAACAACTTGGACTTGCATATGATGACTTTTTGGCCTCAAAGACTTTCTTATATGATCTTTTCTATGTTCCCTCATTGATTTTCTTCTTTTACTGTCATCAAATTTATTAGAGCCTTGTGATTCACTAGAAATATTAACAAGTGCTTTTTCAATATCTTTTTGATGTCGTCTTCTTCTATTATGCCTAGGTGTAAGAAGAAGTTTTTGAATGTTGAAACAAATGCAAGTGCAACAACAATCTAAGGCTGAAAAGCATGTGGAAAAACAAGCCCAAGTTGTTCTACAAAGTATGTGACAAATACACTGACAAATTCCCAACTTGTAAAGCAAGTAGAGGAACAAGAAAACTGCAACTAAACAAAGGAGAAATCTAAGTTAGTTCCAATTTGTTTGACTTGATTCGGAGTACGAGAGTCAAATTAACTAATGTTTGATGTAAATACAGACATCGAATCTTCAACTTTTTTGAAATAAAATTTACATATTCTTGGGCTATCCAAATAGTAACTAAGACACATAAATGAAACAAATAGTAACCAAGACAAATAGAAATTAAAATTAAAATTTATATATTCCTTGATATCATTTTACTTTAACATTAAAAACCTTCTCCATAAGAAGTCACATTCAATCAGTCTAATTTTCCATCAACAAACGCAATGAAATTTCACAAATAGGGTCTGGAGAGGATAGAGTATACGCAGGAGTCCTTGTTATCACCTCGACAAAGACCCTCGACTCAATTGCAACAATATTAGGTATTAAAAAAAACAAAAAAAAACATAACAACTAATAAGAGAAACGGTGCAAACCCAACCGAAAAAGAAAATAAACAACAACAGAATAATATAATAGCGCAAAATTAAGAATCTAACCAAAGTATAATAGGATTGACACCATGACTGATTTCAAGAGTTGTGGGATGCAAAAATTTTCTATGTAACAAAGAAAATCCCATGTTGGGGCACATGCTGTACTGAAATCATGTTAATCAATTATTTAACTATGTTAAAATATGATTAAAAAAAAGAATGAATATGAGAAATTTTTGCCCAAAATAGTTACATAACTACAAGATTTTCCAGACAAAAAATCAAGTGGATGACCATACAATTTGCCAACAATATCACCAAATCCTGATACTAATGTACCCATCACATTCCCCATTCTCCACTAATTATAACAAACTCATCATTTTCCTGCAATTAAATAAATTATCATTCACTAATTAACAAATTATTAATGAATTCAACAAAGGATATTTAATCTTACTATACTAATTAATTAGTAAAACTGAAAAGGAAAAAAGAAAAACTTACAGGAAGTTGATTTTTCTTGAGACAGTGCATCGAATAAATTAATTAGGCATTCTGCCAACACTGAATAACTGCTACATTTCACGTTTGATTCATGTGTTTTATAAAAGACAGTAAATACGATAAATTATTAACTAGTAAAGTCATTAAATTTTATTTTATATTAAAAAATGATTTTTTATTTAAAAAAAAAATGCTTTACACCTTAACATTTTGAATTTGAGTAACTATTATACCTCTTTAGACATTTTGAGATGTTAAATCAATTGTTCGAAAATGAATTGATTTATTGTAGATGTTTTTAAAATGTAAAAATTAATGGCCTTCAGTTAATGAGTGAAACGTGTGTAATATAAATAAAATTTTAAAAACATTAAGCAATAATATCATAAAAAAATAATTAAATTTCATACTTTTTACCCCTTAATTTCTTTCTTTTTATCCTTAAGAGAAATTTTTGCCTTGAAAATTAACATACCTACACAAGCCTTTTCAGATGCAAAATCACGGGGATGCAGAGAAGGAGATAGGTGATAGTTTATCGATTCGGACAAATTCACTAAAACTTTTCGTAAATTCTATATTTGTATTAAAAAATTAAATAAATAATGTGTATTATCTTATAAACGAGAAATTATACATCAAAGTCATTAATTTTTTTCCTAACAAAATTGCTCAATCAAATTTGCTATTAAAAAAATCCCACTTTAATTTACACCCTCAACGTTTTGAATTTGAGAAACTATACCTCTTTCACATTTTATATTAAATGTAATAATAGACCACTTGATGTTAAATCAATTATAAGAAATAAGTTGATTTATTATATATTTTTTAAAAGTGTAAAAAGTGGCGTTTAATTAATATGAATTAGAAATGTATAATACGAATGACAATAATCATAATGTAATAAAATCATAAAAGTATTAAATTTCATACTTTTTTTCCTTTAATTTCTTTCTTTTGACATTTAAACTTTTTTTTTTTTGCACAATTTCATATTATTCTTTCAATTTATTTATTTTATCTCATGTTTAGGTTCGCTTCAATCATTTTTTTTATTTTCAAGGAGCACATGTTTCTTTTTGTGAATATAAACAAAGGATGTTAAAATAAAATTAATTGATAAATTTTGAACACTATTGAAATGACCAAATAGTAATAAAAGTTTTTTTTTGTTGAGTTATGGATTCAAAAATAAATTTATGCTACAACATGCCTTAGCTTTGTAATTCTGATTTGGAAATTTTCGTTGTATATATATGTTAAATTCTGTATTGAAAAAAGCTATGCCTTTGGCTCAGAGATAATGAGTGTCCATTCAAACCTGAAGTTCCGGTTCAAACCCCACTGAAGACTTGACCTTTACCTAGATACAATCAACTTAATTTAGTTCAGGTCATGTTACATACGTAGAATGGTTCAAATCTTTGTTGACTTTTGTATCAAATAAGCAAATCAGAAATAATAAAAGATGAAAAGAAAAAACAAATAACCACAACCTTTCAAACGATCACAACCCTTTAGAAAGGGCATAACCTTTCATAAAGGTCACAATCTTTCGGCATACTTACAACCCTTCAGGAGAGTCAGAACCCTTCATTTCCTGCTCACAACTTTAAAATCCAACAATCTTATCCTGAAAGTCCGAGTTGTTACAACTTTTATCATTGATCTTGTCATTAATCTGCATCCTTGAATGAGTAAGATTCCTCTCAAATTCATCAGAAGTGTACTTGTTTAGGCCTGCTCATGTCATCATCATAATAGGATCACCACATTTTATGTCATTTTTCATAACCACAAACCCGGATATCGATGACAGATACACTCTTAAGTTTGGTTATTCATTGATGTCATAGAGATTGCAACAAGGGCTGATTAAAAAGACTCTTCATGTTAGAACAAAGGAACAACTCAAAAACTTACTCGTTAAACGCCTAGGGAAGGCACAACATGTGTGTTTAGCCTCCGCGTTGAGCAAGCTAACCGAGAAGTGGTGATCAAAGGTTAAGAAATAAAAAAAATGATAAACACTCTTAATTCTAACATTGAGAGTTTAGAACAGATAACTATCAACAACAACAACAAAAAAGTGGACTATTATCATAAAATACAAACCAAATTCTTTGTTAAAACAAGCTTAAATGAATTACAATTCCTTACACTATCAGAGTATACAAGTTATACAATATACTAAGTGAAAACTTCAGAATTTACAAGATTTAGAAGACCATATAATTGAGAACCTATGTTTTTCAGACTCTCCAAAACTATATATATTATGAGATAAAACACACACCCCGTGAGATTTTTGAAGAGTCTGAGAACCCCCGTCTTTTATACTCTCCTTCGTGCGAACATTCCCTTATGTGCAAATTTTGTTCTTCTATTCACTCGAATGTGATCATCGATAGGACCATTTTTGAACTTCTTCTTCTTGTGGTGATGGATTGAATCATTAACAACTTGGACTTGCATATGATGACTTTTTGGCCTCAAAGACTTTCTTATATGATCTTTTCTATGTTCCCTCATTGATTTTCTTCTTTTACTATCATCAAATTTATTAGAGCCTTGTGATTCACTAGAAATATCAACAAGTGCTTCTTCAATATCTTTTTGATGTCTTCTTCTTCTATTATGCCTAGGTGTAAGAAGAAGTTTTTGAATGTTGAAACAAATGCAAGTGCAACAACAATCTAAGGCTGAAAAGCATGTGGAAAAACAAGCCCAAGTTGTTCTACAAAGTATGTGATAAATACACTGACAAATTCCCAACTTGTAAAGCAAGTAGAGGAACAAGAAAACTGCAAATAAACAAAGGAGAAATCTAAGTTAGTTCCAATTTGTTTGACTTGATTCGGAGTACGAGAGTCAAACTAACTAATGTTTGATGTAAATACAGACATAGAATCTTCAACTTTTTTGAAATAAAATTTAAATATTCTTTGGCTATCCAAATAGTAAATAAGACACATAAATGAAACAAATAGTAACTAAGACAAATAGAAATTAAAATTAAAATTTATATATTCCTTGATATCATTTTACTTTAACATTAAAAACCTTCTCCATAAGAAGTCACATTCAATCAGTCTAATTTTCCATCAACAAACGCAATGAAATTTCACAAATAGGGTCTGGAGAGGATAGATTATACGCAGGAGTCCTTGCTATCACCTCGACAAAGACCCTCGACTCAATTGCAATTTTAGGTATTAAAAAAAACAAAACAAAAACATAACAACTAATAAGAGAAACGGTGCAAACCCAACCGAAAATTAAATAAACAACATAATAATACAATAGCGCAAAATTAAGAAACTAACCAAAGTATAATAGGATTGACACCATGACTGATTTCAAGAGTTGTGGGATGCAAAAATTTTCTATGTAACAAAGAAAATCCCATGTTGGGGCACATGCTGTACTGAAATCATGTTAATCAATTAATTAACTATGTTAAAATATGATTAAAAAAAAGAATGAATATGAGAAATTTTTGCCCAAAATAGTTACATACCGACAAGATTTTCCAGACAAAAAATCAAGTGGATGACCAAACAATTTGCCAACAATATCACCAAATCCTGATAATAATGTACCCATCACATTCCCCATTCTCCATTAATTATAACAAACTCATCATTTTCCTGCAAGTAAATAAATTATCATTCACTAATTAACAAATTATTAATGAATTCAACAAAGGATATTTAATCTTACTATACTAATTAATTAGTAAAACTGAAAAGGAAAAAAGGAAAACTTACAGGAAGTTGATTTTTCTTGAGACAGTGCATCGAATAAATTAATTAGGCATTCTGCCAACACTGAATAACTGCTACATTTCACGTTTGTTTCATGT
The DNA here is from genome assembly GCA_016801875.1 of Solanum sitiens. Lineage (NCBI taxonomy): Eukaryota > Viridiplantae > Streptophyta > Magnoliopsida > Solanales > Solanaceae > Solanum > Solanum sitiens. The sequence goes on along the minus strand of JABWTJ010000092.1, from coordinate 4,035,965 downwards.
GTTTTATAAAAGACAGTAAATACGATAAATTATTAACTAGTAAAGTCATTAATTTTATTTTATATTAAAAAAGGATTTTTTATTTTTAAAAAAAAATGCTTTACACCTTAACATTTTGAATTTGAGTAACTATTATACCTCTTTACATATTTTGAGATGTTAAATCAATTGTTCGAAAATGAATTGATTTATTGTATATGTTTTTAAAATGTAAAAATTAATGGCCTTCAGTTAATGAGTGAAAAGTGTGTCATATAAATAAAATTTTAAAAACATTAAGCAATAATATCATAAAAAAATTAAATTTCATACTTTTTACCCCTTAATATCTTTCTTTTTATCCTTAAGAGAAATTTTTGCCTTGAAAATTAACATACCTACACAAGCCTTTTCAGATGCAAAATCAAGGGGATGCAGAGACGGAGATAGGTGATAGTTTATCGATTCGGACAAATTCACTAAAACTTTTCGTAAATTCTATATTTGTATTAAAAAATTAAATAAATAATGTGTATTATCTTATAAACGAGAAATTATACATCAAAGTCATTAATTTTTTTCCTAACAAAATTGCTCAATCAAATTTGCTATTAAAAAAATCCCACTTTAATTTACACCCTCAACGTTTTGAATTTGAGAAACTATACCTCTTTCACATTTTATATTAAATATAATAATAGACCACTTGATGTTAAATCAATTATAAGAAATAAGTTGATTTATTATATATTTTTTAAAAGTGTAAAAAGTGCCGTTTAATTAATATGAATTAGAGATGTATAATACGAATGACAATAATCATAATGTAATAAAATCATAAAAGTATTAAATTTCATACTTTTTTTTCCTTTAATTTCTTTCTTTTGACATTTAAACTTTTTTTTTTTTTCACAATTTCATATTATTCTTTCAATTTATTTATTTTATCTCATGTTTAGGTTCGCTTCAATCATTTTTTTTATTTTCAAGGAGCACATGTTTCTTTTTGTGAATATAAACAAAGGATGTTAAAATAAAACTAATTGATAAATTTTGAACACTATTGAAATGACCAAATAGTAATAAAAGTTTTTTTTTGTTGAGTTATGGATTCAAAAATAAATTTATGCTACAACATGCCTTAGCTTTGTAATTCTGATTTGGAAATTTTCGTTGTATATATATGTTAAATTCTGTATTGAAAAAAGCTATGCCTTTGGCTCAGAGATAATGAGTGTCCATTCAAACCTGAAGTTCCGGTTCAAACCCCACTGAAGACTTGACCTTTACCTAGATACAATCAACTTAATTGAGTTCAAATCTTTGTTGACTTTTGTATCAAATAAGCAAACAGAAATAATAAAAGATGAAAAGAAAAAACAAATAACCACAACCTTTCAAACGATCACAACCCTTTAGTAAGGGCACAACCTTTCATAAAGGTCACAATCTTTCGGCATACTTACAACCCTTCAGGAGAGTCAGAACCCTTCATTTCCTGCTCACACCTTTAAAATCCAACAATCTTATCCTGAAAGTCCGAGTTGTTACAACTTTTATCATTGATCTTGTCATTAATCTGCATCCTTGTTATCATTATCTCCTCCTCATCCACTGTGAATCCATCTCATTTACCATATAGTGTGGAGGCTTTTCACTTTGATAAAGCTACACAAATTAGCTTATCTCACTATATTCATGCCCAACATTGGCTATGTAGTCAATTTATGCACAAACTAAGAGTGTCTCACATGAGTAATATTCCTCTCAAATTCATCAGAAGTGTACTTGTTTAGGCCTGCTCATGTCATCATCATAATAGGATCACCACATTTTATGTCATTTTTCATAACCACAAACCAGGATATCGATGACTAGATACACTCTTAAGTTTGGTTATTCATTGGTGTCATAGAGATTGCAACAAGGGCTGATTAGAAAGACTCTTCATGTTAGAACAAAGGAACAACTCAAAGACTTACTCGTTAAACGCCTAGGGAAGGCACAACATGTGTGTTTAGCCTCCGCGTTGAGCAAGCTAACCGAGAAGTGGTGATCAAAGGTTAAGAAATAAAAAAAATGATAAACACTCTTAATTCTAACATTGAGAGTTTAGCACAGATAACTGTCAACATAAAAAAAAACGACTATTATCATAAAATACAAACCAAATTCTTTGTTAAAACAAGCTTAAATGTATTACAATTCCTTACACTATCAGAGTATACAAGTTATACAATATATTAAGTGACAAATTCTGAATTTACAAGATTTAAAAGACCATATAATTGAGAACTTATGTTGTTCAGACTCTCCAAAACTATATATATTATGAGATAACACACACACCCCGTGAGACTTTTGAAGAGTCTGAAAACCCCCGTCTTTTATACTCTCCTTTGTGCGAACATTCCCTTTTGTGCAAATTTTGTTCTTCTACTCACTCGAATGTGATCATCGATAGGACCATTTTTGAACTTCTTCTTCTTGTGGTGATGGATTGAATCATTAACAACTTGGACTTGCAAATGATGACTTTTTGGCCTCAAAGACTTTCTTATATGATCTTTTCTATGTTCCCTCATTGATTTTCTTCATTTACAGTCATCAAATTTATTAGAGCCTTGTGATTCACTAGAAATATCAACAAGTGCTTCTTCAATATCTTTTTGATGTCTTCTTCTTCTATTATGCCTAGGTGTAAGAAGAAGTTTTTGAATGTTGAAACAAATGCAAGTGCAACAACAATCTAAGGCTGAAAAGCATGTGGAAAAACAAGCCCAAGTTGTTCTATAAAGTATGTGACAAATACACTGACAAATTCCCAACTTGTAAAGCAAGTAGAGGAACAAGAAAACTACAAATAAACAAAGGAGAAATCAAGTTAGTTCCAATTTGTTTGACTTGATTCGGAGTACGAGAGTCAAACTAACTAATGTTTGATGTAAATACAGACATAGAATCTTCAACTTTTTTGAAATAAAATTTAAATTCTTTGGCTATCCAAATAGTAACTAAGACACATAAATGAAACAAATAGTAACTAAGACAAATAGAAATTAAAATTAAAATTTATATATTCCTTGATATCATTTTACTTTAACATTAAAAACCTTCTCCATAAGAAGTCACATTCAATCAGTCTAATTTTCCATCAACAAACGCAATGAAATTTCACAAATAGGGTCTGGAGAGGATAGATTATACGCAGGAGTCCTTGCTATCACCTCGACAAAGACCCTCGACTCAATTGCAACAATTTTAGGTATTAAAAAAAACAAAAAAAAACATAACAACTACTAAGAGAAACGGTGCAAACCCAACCGAAAAAGAAAATAAACAACAACAGAATAATACAATAGCGCAAAATTAAGAAACTTACCAAAGTATAATAGGATTGACACCATGACTGATTTCAAGAGTTGTGGGATGCAAAAATTTTCTATGTAACAAAGAAAATCCCATGTTGGGGCACATGCTGTACTGAAATCATGTTAATCAATTAATTAACTATGTTAAAATATGATTTAAAAAAAAGAGAATGAATATGAGAAATTTTTGCCCAAAATAGATACATACCGACAAGATTTTCCAGACAAAAAATCAAGTGGATGACCAAACAATTTGCCAACAATATCACCAAATCCTGATAATAATGTACCCATCACATTCCCCATTCTCCACTAATTATAACAAACTCATCATTTTCCTGCAAGTAAATAAATTATCATTCACTAATTAACAAATTATTAATGAATTCAACAAAGGATATTTAATCTTACTATACTAATTAATTAGTAAAACTGAAAAGGAAAAAAGGAAAACTTACAGGAAGTTGATTTTTCTTGAGACAGTGCATCGAATAAATTAATTAGGCATTCTGCCAACACTGAATAACTGCTACATTTCACGTTTGTTTCATGTGTTTTATAAAAGACAGTAAATACGATAAATTATTAACTAGTAAAGTCATTAAATTTTATTTTATATTAAAAAGGGATTTTTTATTTAAAAAAAAAACGCTTTACACCTTAACATTTTGAATTTGAGTAACTATTATACCTCTTTACACATTTTGAGATGTTAAATCAATTGTTCGAAAATGAATTGATTTATTGTATATGTTTTTAAAATGTAAGAATTAATGGCCTTCAGTTAATGAGTGAAAAGTGTGTAATATAAATAAAATTTTAAAAACATTAAGCAATAATATCATAAAAAAAATTAAATTTCATACTTTTTACCCCTTAATTTCTTTCTTTTTATCCTTAAGAGAAAGTTTTGCCTTGAAAATTAACATACCTACACAAGCCTTTTCAGATGAAAAATCAAGGGGATGCAGAGACGGAGATAGGTGAGAGTTTATCGATTCGGACAAATTCACTAAAATTTTTCGTAGATTCTATATTTGTATTAAAAAATTAAATAAATAATGTGTATTATCTTATAAACGAGAAATTATACATCAAAGTCATTAATTTTTTTCCTAACAAAATTGCTCAATCAAATTTGCTATTAGAAAAACCCCACTTTAATTTACACCCTCAACGTTTTGAATTTGAGAAACTACACCTCTTTCACATTTTATATTAAATGTAATAATAGACCACTTGATGTTAAATCAATTATTAGAAATAAGTTGATTTATTATATATTTTTTAAAAGTGTAAAAAGTGGCGTTTAATTAATATGAATTAGAAATGTATAATACGAATGACAATAATCATAAAGTAATAAAATCATAAAAGTATTAAATTTCATACTTTTTCCCCCTTTAATTTCTTTCTTTTGACATTTAAACTTTTTTTGTTTTGCACAATTTCATATTATGCTTTCAATTTATTTATTTTATCTCATGTTTAGGTTCTCTTCAATCATTTTTTTTTCATTTTCAAGGAGCGCGTCTTTCTTTTTGTAAATATAAACAAAGGATGTTAAAATAAAACTAATTGATAAATTTTGAACACTATTGAAATGACCAAATAGTAATAAAAGTTTTTTTTTTGAGTTATGGATTCAAAAATAAATTTATGCTACAACATGCCTTAGCTTTGTAATTCTGATTTGGAAATTTTCGTTGTATATATATGTTAAATTCTGTATTGAAAAAAGCTATGCCTTTAGCTCAGAGATAATGAGTGTCCATTCAAACCTGAAGTTCCGGTTCAAACCCCACTGAAGACTTGACCTTTACCTAGATACAATCAACTTAATTGAGTTCAGGTCATGTTACATACGTAGAATAGTTCAAATCTTTGTTGACTTTTGTATCAAATAAGCAAATCAGAAATAATAAAAGATGAAAAGAAAAAACAAATAACCACAATCTTTCAAACGATCACAACCCTTTAGAAAGTCCATAACCTTTCATAAAGGTCACAATCTTTCGGCATACTTACAACCCTTCAGGAGAGTCAGAACCCTTCATTTCCTGCTCACACCTTTAAAATCCAACAATCTTATCCTGAAAGTCCGAGTTGTTACAACTTTTATCATTGATCTTGTCATTAATCTGCATCCTTGTTATCATTATCTCCTCCTCAGCCACTGTGAATCCATCGCATTTACCATATAGTGTGGAGGCTTTCACTTTGATAAAGCTACACAAATTAGCTTGTCTCACTATATTCATGCCCAACATTGGCTATGTAGTCAATTTATGCACAAACTAAGAGTGTCTCACATGAGTAATATTCCTCTCAAATTCATCAGAATTATACTTGTTTAGGCCTGCTTATGTCATTATCATAATAGGATCACCACATTTTATGTCATTTTTCATAACCACAAACCAGAATATCGATGGCTAGATACACTCTTAAGTTTGGTTATTCATTGGTGTCATAGAGATTGCAACAAGGGCTGATTAAAAAGACTCTTCATGTTAGAACAAAGGAATAACTCAAAGACTTACTCGTTAAACGCCTAGGGAAGGCACAACATGTGTGTTTAGCCTCCGCGTTGAGCAAGCTAACCGACAAGTGGTGATCAAAGGTTAAGAAATAAAAAAAATGATAAACACTCTTAATTCTAACATTGAGAGTTTAGCACAGATAACTGTCAACAAAAAAAAAAGTGGACTATTATCATAAAATACAAACCAAATTCTTTGTTAAACCAAGCTTAAATGAATTATAATTCCTTACACTATCAGAGTATAAAAGTTATACAATATACTAAGTGAAAACTTCAGAATTTACAAGATTTAGAAGACCATATAATTGAGAACCTATGTTTTTCAGACTCTCCAAAACTATATATATTATGAGATAAAACACACACCCCGTGAGATTTTTGAAGAGTCTGAGAACCCCCGTCTTTTATACTCTCCTTCGTGCGAACATTCCCTTTTGTGCAAATTTTGTTCTTCTACTCACTCGAATGTGATCATCGATAGGACCATTTTTGAACTTCTTCTTCTTGTGGTGATGGATTGAATCATTAACAACTTGGACTTGCATATGATGACTTTTTGGCCTCAAAGACTTTCTTATATGATCTTTTCTATGTTCCCTCATTGATTTTCTTCTTTTACTATCATCAAATTTATTAGAGCCTTGTGATTCACTAGAAATATCAACAAGTGCTTCTTCAATATCTTTTTGATGTCTTCTTCTTCTATTATGCCTAGGTGTAAGAAGAAGTTTTTGAATGTTGAAACAAATGCAAGTGCAACAACAATCTAAGGCTGAAAAGCATGTGGAAAAACAAGCCCAAGTTGTTCTACAAAGTATGTGACAAATACAGTGACAAATTCCCAACTTGTAAAGCAAGTAGAGGAACAAGAAAACTGCAAATAAACAAAGGAGAAATCAAGTTAGTTCTAATTTGTTTGACTTGATTCGGAGTACGAGAGTCAAACTAACTAATGTTTGATGTAAATACAGAAATAGAGTCTTCAACTTTTTTGAAATAACATTTAAATATTCTTTGGCTATCCAAATAGTAACTAAGACACATAAATGAAACAAATAGTAACTAAGACAAATAGAAATTAAAATTAAAATTTATATATTCCTTCATATCATTTTACTTTAACATTAAAAACCTTCTCCATAAGAAGTCACATTCAATCAGTCTAATTTTCCAACAACGAATGCAATGAAATTTCACAAATAGGGTCTGGAGAGGATAGAGTATAAGCAGGAGTCCTTGCTATCACCTCGACAAAGACCCTCGACTCAATTGCAATAATTTTAGGTATTAAAAAAAACAAAAAAAAACCATAACAACTAATAAGAGAAACGGTGCAAACCCAACCGAAAAAGAAAATAAACAACAACAGAATAATACAATAGCGCAAATTTAAGAAACTAACCAAAGTATAATAGGATTGACACCATGACTGATTTCAAGAGTTGTGGGATGCAAAAATTTTCTATGTAACAAAGAAAATCCCATGTTGGGGCACATGCTGTACTGAAATCATGTTAATCAATTAATTAACTATGTTAAAATATGATTAAAAAAAAGAATGAATATGAGAAATTTTTGCCCAAAATAGTTACATACCTACAAGGTTTTCCAAACAAAAATTCAAGTGGATGACCAAACAATTTGCCAACAATATCACCAAATCCTGATAATAATGTACCCATCACATTCCCCATTCTCCACTAATTATAACAAACTCATCATTTTCCTGCAATTAAATAAATTATCATTCACTAATTAACAAATTATTAATGAATTCAACAAAGGATATTTAATCTTACTATACTAATTAATTAGTAAAACTGAAAAGGAAAAAAGGAAAACTTACAGGAAGTTGTTTTTTCTTGAGACAGTGCATCGAATAAATTAATTAGCCATTCTGCCAACACTGAATAACTGCTACATATCACGTTTGTTTCATGTGTTTTATAAAAGACAGTAAATACGAGAAATTATTAACTAGTAAAGTCATTAAATTTTATTTTATATTAAAAAAGGATTTTTTATTTAAAAAAAAACGCTTTACACCTTAACATTTTGAATTTGAGTAACTATTATACCTCTTTACACATTTTGAGATGTTAAATCAATTGTTCGAAAATGAATTGATTTATTGTATATGTTTTTAAAATGTAAAAATTAATGGCCTTCAGTTAATGAGTGAAAAGTGTGTAATATAAATAAAATTATAAAAATATTAAGCAATAATATCATAAAAAAAATTAAATGTCATACTTTTTAACCCTTAATTTCTTTCTTTTTACCCTTAAGAGAAATTTTTGCCTTGAAAATTAACATACCTACACAAGCCTTTTCAGATGAAAAATCAAGGGGATGCAGAGACGGAGATAGGTGAGAGTTTATCAATTCGGACAAATTCACTAAAATTTTTCGTAGATTCTATACTTGTATTAAAAAATTAAATAAATAATGTGTATTATCTTATAAACGAGAAATTATACATTAAAGTCATTAATTTTTTTCCTAACAAAATTGCTCAATCAAATTTGCTATTAGAAAAACCCACTTTAATTTACACCCTCAACGTTTTGAATTTGAGAAACTATACCTCTTTCACAATTTATATTAAATGTAATAATAGACCACTTGATGTTAAATCAATTATTAGAAATAAGTTGATTTATTATATATTTTTTAAAAGTGTAAAAAGTGGCGTTTAATTAATATGAATTAGAAATGTATAATACGAATGACAATAATCATAATGTAATAAAATCATAAAAGTATTAAATTTCATACTTTTTTTCCTTTAATTTCTTTCTTTTGACATTTAAACTTTTTTTTTTGCACAATTTCATATTATTCTTTTAATTTATTTATTTTATCTCATGTTTAGGTTCTCTTCAATCATTTTTTTTTCATTTTCAAGGAGCATGTCTTTCTTTTTGTGAATATAAACAAAGGATGTTAAAATAAAACTAATTGATAAATTTTGAATACTGTTGAAATGACCAAATAGTAATAAAAGTTTTTTTTTTGAGTTATGGATTCAAAAATAAATTTATGCTACAACATGCCTTAGCTTTGTAATTCTGATTTGGAAACTTTCGTTGTATATATATGTTAAATTCTGTATTGAAAAAAGCTATGCCTTTAACTCAGTGATAATGAGTGTCCATTCAAACCTGAATTTCCGATTCAAACCCCACTGAAGACTTGACCTTTACCTAGATACAATCAACTTAATTGAGTTGAGGTCATGTTACATACGTAGAATGGTTCAAATCTTTGTTGACTTTTGTATCAAATAAGCAAATCAGAAATAATAAAAGATGAAAAGAAAAAACAAATAACCACAACCTTTCAAACGATCACAACCCTTTAGAAAGGGCACAACCTTTAATAAAGGTCACAATCTTTCGGCATACTTACAACCCTTCAGGAGAGTTAGAACCCTTCATTTCCTGCTCACACCTTTAAAATCCAACAATCTTATCCTTAAAGTCCGAGTTGTTACAACTTTTATCATTGGTCTTGTCATTAATCTGCATCCTTGTTATCATTATCTTCTCCTCATCCACTGTGAATCCATCTCATTTACCATATAGTGTGGAGGCTTTTCACTTTGATAAAGCTATACAAATTAGCTTATCTCACTATATTCATGCCCAACATTGGCTATGTAGTCAATTTATGCACAAACTAAGAGTGTCTCACATTAGTAATATACCTCTCAAATTCATCAGAAGTGTACTTGTTTAGGCCTGCTTATGTCATCATCATAATAGGATCACCACATTTTATGTCATTTTTCATAACCACAAACCAGGATATCGATGACTAGATACACTCTTAAGTTTGGTTATTCATTGGTGTCATAGAGATTGCAACAAGGGCTGATTAAAAAGACTCTTCATGTTAGAACAAAGGAACAACTCAAAGACTTACTCGTTAAACGCCTAGGGAAGGCACAACATGTGTGTTTGGCCTCCGCGTTGAGCAAGCTAACCGAGAAGTGGTGATCAAAGGATAAGAAATAAAAAAAATGATAAACACTCTTAATTCTAACATTGAGAGTTTAGCACAGATAACTGTCAACAAAAAAAAAAGTGGACTATTATCATAAAATACAAACCAAATTCTTTGTTAAAACAAGCTTAAATGAATTACAATTCCTTACACTATCAGAGTATACAAGTTATACAATATACTAAGTGAAAACTTCAGAATTTACAAGATTTAGAAGACCATATAATTGAGAACCTATGTTGTTCAGACTCTCCAAAACTATATATATTATGAGATAACACACACACCCCGTGAGATTTTTGAAGAGTCTGAGAACCCCCGTCTTTTATACTCTCCTTCGTGCGAACATTCCCTTTTGTGCAAATTTTGTTCTTCTACTCACTCGAATGTGATCATCGATAGGACCATTTTTGAACTTCTTCTTCTTGTGGTGGTGGATTGAATCATTAACAACTTGGACTTGCATATGATGACTTTTTGGCCTCAAAGACTTTCTTATATGATCTTTTCTATGTTCCCTCATTGATTTTCTTCTTTTACTGTCATCAAATTTATTAGAGCCTTGTGATTCACTAGAAATATCAACAAGTGCTTCTTCAATATCTTTTTGATGTCTTCTTCTTCTATTATGCCTAGGTGTAAGAAGAAGTTTTTGAATGTTGAAACAAATGCAAGTGCAACAACAATCTAAGGCTGAAAAGCCTGTGGAAAAACAAGCCCAAGTTGTTCTACAAAGTTTGTGACAAATACACTGACAAATTCCCAACTTCTAAAGCAAGTAGAGGAACAAGAAAACTGCAAATAAACAAAGGAGAAATCAAGTTAGTTACAATTTGTTTGACTTGATTCGGAGTACGAGAGTCAAACTAACTAATGTTTGATGAAAATACAGACATAGAATCTTCAACTTTTTTGAAATAAAATTTAAATATTCTTTGGCTATCCAAATAGTAACTAAGACACATAAATGAAACAAATAGTAACTAAGACAAATAGAAATTAAAATTAAAATTTATATATTCCTTGATATCATTTTACTTTAACATTAAAAACTTTCTCCATAAGAAGTCACATTCAATCAGTCTAATTTCCAACAACAAACGCAATGAAATTTCACAAATAGGGTCTGTAGAGGATAGAGTATACGCAGGAGTCCTTGCTATCACCTCGACAAAGACCCTCGACTCAATTGCAACAATTTTAGGTATTAAAAAAACATAACAACTAATAAGAGAAACGGTGCAAACCCAACCGAAAAAGAAAATAAACAACAACAGAATAATACAATAGCACAAAATTAAGAAACTAACGAAAGTATAATAGGATTGACACCATGACTGATTTCAAGAGTTGTGGGATGCAAAAAGTTTCTATGTAACAAAGAAAATCCCATGTTGGGGCACATGCTGTACTGAAATCATGTTAATCAATTAATTAACTATGTTAAAATATCATTAAAAAAAAAGAATGAATATGAGAAATTTTTGCCCAAATTTTTTACATACCTACAAGGTTTTCCAAACAAAAATTCAAGTGGATGACCAAACAATTTGCCAACAATATCACCAAATCCTGATAATAATGTGCCCATCACATTCCCCATTCTCCACTAATTATAACAAACTCATTATTTTCCTGCAATTAAATAAATTATCATTCACTAATTAACAAATTATTAATGAATTCAACAAAGGATATTTAATCTTACTATACTAATTAATTAGTAAAACTGAAAAGGAAAAAAGGAAAACTCACAGAAAGTTGATTTTTCTTGAGACAGTGCATCGAATAAATTAATTAGGCATTCTGCCAACACTGAATAACTGCTACATATCACGTTTGTTTCATGTGTTTTATAAAAGACAGTAAATACGAGAAATTATTAACTAGTAAAGTCATTAAATTTTATTTTATATTAAAAAAGGATTTTTTATTTAAAAAAAAACGCTTTACACCTTAACATTTTGAATTTGAGTAACTATTATACCTCTTTACACATTTTGAGATGTTAAATCAATTGTTCGAAAATGAATTGATTTATTGTATATGTTTTTAAAATGTAAAAATTAATGGCCTTCAGTTAATGAGTGAAAAGTGTAATATAAATAAAATTTGAAAAACATTAAGCAATAATATCATTAAAAAAAATTAAATTTCATACTTTTTACCCCTTAATTTCTATCTTTTTACCCTTAAAGAGAAATTTTTGCCTTGAAAATTAACATACCTACACAAGCCTTTTCAGATGAAAAATCAAGGGGATGCAGAGACGGAGATAGGTGAGAGTTTATCGATTCGGACAAATTCACTAAAATTTTTCGTAGATTATATATTTGTATTAAAAAATTAAATAAATAATGTGTATTATCTTATAAACTAGAAATTATACATCAAAGTCATTAATTTTTTTCCTAACAAAATTGCTCAATCAAATTTGCTATTAGAAAAAGCCCACTTTAATTTACACCCTCAACGTTTTGAATTTGAGAAACTATACCTCTTTCACATTTTATATTAAATGTAATAATAGACCACTTGATGTTAAATCAATTATTAGAAATAAGTTGATTTATTATATAGTTTTTAAAAGTGTAAAAAGTGGCGTTTAATTAATATGAATTAGAAATGTATAATACGAATGACAATAATCATAAAGTAATAAAATCATAAAAGTATTAAATTTCATACTTTTTTTCCTTTAATTTCTTTCTTTTGACATTTAAACTTTTTTTTTTTTGCACAATTTCATATTATTCTTTCAATTTATTTATTTTATCTCATGTTTAGGTTCTCTTCAATCATTTTTTTTTTCATTTTCAAGGAGCACGTCTTTCTTTTTGTGAATATAAACAAAGGATGTTAAAATAAAACTAATTGATAAATTTTGAACACTATTGAAATGACCAAATAGTAATAAAAGTTTTTTTTTTTTGACTTATGGATTCAAAAATAAATTTATGCTACAACATGCCTTAGCTTTGTAATTCTGATTTGGAAATTTTCGTTGTATATATATGTTAAATTCTGTATTGAAAAAAGCTATGCCTTTGGCTCAGAGATAATGAGTGTCCATTCAAACCTGAAGTTCCGGTTCAAACCCCACTGAAGACTTGACCTTTTCCTAGATACAATCAACTTAATTTAGTTCAGGTCATGTTACATACGTAGAATTGTTCAAATCTTTGTTGACTTTTGTATCAAATAAGCAAATCAGAAATAATAAAAGATGAAAAGAAAAAACAAATAACCACAACCTTTCAAACGATCACAACCCTTTAGAAAGGGCACAACCTTTCATAAAGGTCACAATCTTTCGGCATACTTACAACCCTTCAGGAGAGTCAGAACCCTTCATTTCCTGCTCACACCTTTAAAATCCAACAATCTTATTTACAACTTTTATCATTGATCTTGTCATTAATCTGCATCCTTGTTATCATTATCTCTTCCTCATCCACTGTGAATCCATCTCATTTACCATATAGTGTGGAGGCTTTTCACTTTGATAAAGCTACACAAATTAGCTTATCTCACTATATTCATGCCCAACATTGGCTATGTAGTCAATTTATGCACAAACTAAGAGTGTCTCACATTAGTAATATTCCTCTCAAATACATCAGAAGTGTACTTGTTTAGGCCTGCTCATGTCATCATCATAATAGGATCACCACATTTTATGTCATTTTTCATAACCACAAACCAGGATATCGATGACTAGATACACCCTTAAGTTTGGTTATTCATTGGTGTCATAGAGATTGCAAACAAGGGCTGATTAGAAAGACTCTTCATGTTAGAACAAAGGAATAACTCAGAGACTTACTTGTTAAACGCCTAGGGAAGGCACAACATGTGTGTTTAGCCTCCGCGTTGAGCAAGCTAACCGAGAAGTGGTGATCAAAGGTTAAGAAATAAAAAAAATGATAAACACTCTTAATTCTAACATTGAGAGTTTAGCAAAGATAACTGTCAACAACAAAATAAAAAAGTGGACTATTATCATAAAATACAAACCAAATTCTTTGTTAAAACAAGCTTAAATGAATTACAATTCCTTACACTATGAGAGTATACAAGTTATACAATATATTAAGTGAAAACTTCAGAATTTACAAGATTTAGAAGACCATATAATTGAGAACCTATGTTGTTCAGACTCTCCAAAACTATATATATTATGAGATAACACACACACCTCGTGAGATTTTTGAAGAGTCTGAGAACCCCCGTCTTTTATACTCTCCTTCGTGCGAACATTCCCTTTTGTGCAAATTTTGTTCTTCTACTCACTCGAATGTGATCATCGATAGGACCATTTTTGAACTTCTTCTTCTTGTGGTGATGGATTGAATCATTAACAACTTGGACTTGCATATGATGACTTTTTGGCCTCAAAGAATTTATCTTGGGGGGTTTACATATACTGATAATTGTTGTTATAATTATTATTAATAATTAAAATTGAGAAGGATTTTTTGATTGCAAAAATCCAGACTTTCTTATATGATCTTTTCTATGTTCCCTCATTGATTTTCTTCTTTTACTGTCATCAAATTTATTAGAGCCTTGTGATTCACTAGAAATATCAACAAGTGCTTCTTCAATATCTTTTTGATGTCTTCTTCTTCTTTTATGCCTAGGTGTAAGAAGAAGTTTTTGAATGTTGAAACAAATGCAAGTGCAACAACAATCTAAGGCTGAAAAGCATGTGGAAAAACAAGCCCAAGTTGTTCTACAAAGTATGTGACAAATACAGTGACAAATTCCCAACTTGTAAAGCAAGTAGAGGAACAAGAAAACTGCAAACAAAGAAAGGAGAAATCTAAGTTAGTTCTAATTTGTTTGACTTGATTCGGAGTACGAGAGTCAAACTAACTAATGTTTGATGTAAATACAGACATAGAATCTTCAACTTTTTTGAAATAGAAGTTAAATATTCTTTGGCTATCCAAACAGTAACTAAGACACATAAATGAAACAAATAGTAACTAAGACAAATAAAAATTAAAATTAAAATTTATATATTCCTTGATATCATTTTACTTTAACATTAAAAACCTTCTCCATAAGAAGTCACATTCAAACAGTCTAATTTTCCAACAACAAACGCAATGAAATTTCACAAATAGGGTCTGGAGAAGATAGAGTATACGCAGGAGTCCTTGCTATCACCTCGACAAAGACCCTCGACTCAATTGCAACAATTTTAGGTATTAAAAAAAACAAAAAAAAAAACATAACAACTAATAAGAGAAACGGTGCAAACCCCACCGAAAAAGAAAATAAACAACAACAGAATAATATAATAGCGCAAAATTAAGAAACTAACCAAAGTATAATAGGATTGACACCATGACTGATTTCAAGAGTTGTGGGATGCAAATATTTTCTATGTAACAAAGAAAATCCCATGTTGGGGCACATGCTGTACTGAAATCATGTTAATCAATTAATTAACTATGTTAAAATATCATTAAAAAAAAAGAATGAATATGAGAAATTTTTGCCCAAAATAGTTACATACCTACAAGTTTTTCCAGACAAAACTTCAAGTGGATGACCAAACAATTTGCCAACAATATCACCAAATCCTGATAATAATGTGCCCATCACATTCCCCATTCTCCACTAATTATAACAAACTCATCATTTTCCTGCAATTAAATAAATTATCATTCACTAATTAACAAATTATTAATGAATTCAACAAAGGATATTTAATCTTACTATACTAATTAATTAGTAAAACTGAAAAGGAAAAAGGAAAACTTACAGGAAGTTGATTTTTCTTGAGACAGTGCATCGAATAAATTAATTAGGCATTCTGCCAACACTGAATAACTGCTACATTTCACGTTTGTTTCATGTGTTTTATAAAAGACAGTAAATACGAGAAATTATTA
This sequence comes from Solanum sitiens, assembly GCA_016801875.1. NCBI lineage: Eukaryota > Viridiplantae > Streptophyta > Magnoliopsida > Solanales > Solanaceae > Solanum > Solanum sitiens. The sequence goes on along the minus strand of JABWTJ010000092.1, from coordinate 4,020,156 downwards.
ACTAGTAAAGTCATTAAATTTTATTTTATATTAAAAAAGGATTTTTTATTTAAAAAAAAACGCTTTACACCTTAACATTTTGAATTTGAGTAACTATTATACCTCTTTACACATTTTGAGATGTTAAATCAATTGTTCGAAAATGAATTGATTTATTGTATATGTTTTTAAAATGTAAAAATTAATGGCCTTCAGTTAATGAGTGAAAAGTGTGTAATATAAATAAGATTTTAAAAACATTAAGCAATAATATCATAAAAAAAATTAAATTTTATACTTTTTAACCCTTAATTTCTTTCTTTTTACCCTTAAGAGAAATTTTTGCCTTGAAAATTAACATACCTACACAAGCCTTTTCAGATGAAAAATCAAGGGGATGCAGAGACGGAGATAGGTGAGAGTTTATCGATTCGGACAAATTCACTAAAACTTTTCGTAGATTCTGTATTTGTATTAAAAAATTAAATAAATAATGTGTATTATCTTATAAACTAGAAATTATACATCAAAGTCATTTATTTTTTTCCTAACAAAATTGCTCAATCAAATTTGCTATTAGAAAAAGCCCACTTTAATTTACACCCTCAACGTTTTGAATTTGAGAAACTATACCTCTTTCACATTTTATATTAAATGTAATAATAGACAACTTGATGTTAAATTAATTATTAGAAATAAGTTGATTTATTATATATTTTTTAAAAGTGTAAAAAGTGGCGTTTAATTAATATGAATTAGAAATGTATAATACGAATGACAATAATCATAAAGTAATAAAATCATAAAAGTATTAAATTTCATACTTTTTTTCCTTTAATTTCTTTCTTTTGACATTTAAACTTTTTTTTTTTGCACAATTTCATATTATTCTTTCAATTTATTTATTTTATCTCATGTTTAGGTTCTCTTCAATCATTTTTTTTTTCATTTTCAAGGAGCACGTCTTTCTTTTTGTGAATATAAACAAAGGATGTTAAAATAAAACTAATTGATAAATTTTGAACACTATTGAAATGACCAAATAGTAATAAAAGTTTTTTTTTGTTGAGTTATGGATTCAAAAATAAATTTATGCTACAACATGCCTTAGCTTTGTAATTCTGATTTGGAAATTTTCGTTGTATATATATGTTAAATTCTGTATTGAAAAAAGCTATGCCTTTGGCTCAGAGATAATGAGTGTCCATTCAAACCTGAAGTTCCGGTTCAAACCCCACTGAAGACTTTACCTTTACCTAGATACAATCAACTTAATTTAGTTCAGGTCATGTTACATACGTAGAATGGTTCAAATCTTTGTTGACTTTTGTATCAAATAAGCAAATCAGAAATAATAAAAGATGAAAAGAAAAAACAAATAACCACAACCTTTCAAACGATCACAACCCTTTAGAAAGGGCATAACCTTTCATAAAGGTCACAATCTTTCGGCATACTTACAACCCTTCAGGAGAGTCAGAACCCTTCATTTCCTGCTCACAACTTTAAAATCCAACAATCTTATCCTGAAAGTCCGAGTTGTTACAACTTTTATCATTGATCTTGTCATTAATCTGCATCCTTGAATGAGTAATATTCCTCTCAAATTCATCAGAAGTGTACTTGTTTAGGCCTGCTCATGTCATCATCATAATAGGATCACCACATTTTATGTCATTTTTCATAACCACAAACCCGGATATCGATGACAGATACACTCTTAAGTTTGGTTATTCATTGATGTCATAGAGATTGCAACAAGGGCTGATTAAAAAGACTCTTCATGTTAGAACAAAGGAACAACTCAAAAACTTACTCGTTAAACGCCTAGGGAAGGCACAACATGTGTGTTTAGCCTCCGCGTTGAGCAAGCTAACCGAGAAGTGGTGATCAAAGGTTAAGAAATAAAAAAAATGATAAACACTCTTAATTCTAACATTGAGAGTTTAGAACAAATAACTATCAACAACAACAACAAAAAAGTGGACTATTATCATAAAATACAAACCAAATTCTTTGTTAAAACAAGCTTAAATGACTTACAATTCCTTACACTATCAGAGTATACAAGTTATACAATATACTAAGTGAAAACTTCAGAATTTACAAGATTTAGAAGACCATATAATTGAGAACCTATGTTTTTCAGACTCTCCAAAACTATATATATTATGAGATAAAACACACACCCCGTGAGATTTTTGAAGAGTCTGAGAACCCCCGTCTTTTATACTCTCCTTCGTTCGAACATTCCCTTTTGTGCAAATTTTGTTCTTCTACTCACTCGAATGTGATCATCGATAGGACCATTTTTGAACTTCTTCTTCTTGTGGTGATGGATTGAATCATTAACAACTTGGACTTGCATATGATGACTTTTTGGCCTCAAAGACTTTCTTATATGATCTTTTCGATGTTCCCTCATTGATTTTCTTCTTTTACTGTCATCAAATTTATTAGAGCCTTGTGATTCACTAGAAATATCAACAAGTGCTTCTTCAATATCTTTTTGATGTCTTCTTCTTCTTTTATGCCTAGGTGTAAGAAGAAGTTTTTGAATGTTGAAACAAATGCAAGTGCAACAACAATCTAAGGCTGAAAAGCATGTGGAAAAACAAGCCTAAGTTGTTCTACAAAGTATGTGACAAATACACTGACAAATTCCCAACTTGTAAAGCAAGTAGAGGAACAAGAAAACTGCAAATAAACAAAGGAGAAATCTAAGTTAGTTCTAATTTGTTTGACTTGATTCGGAGTACGAGAGTCAAACTAACTAATGTTTGATGTAAATACAGACATAGAATCTTAAATTTTTTTGAAATAAAATTTAAATATTTTTTGGCTATCCAAACAATAACTAAGACACATAAATGAAACAAATAGTAACTAAGACAAATAAAAATTAAAATTAAAATTTATATATTCCTTGATATCATTTTACTTTAACATTAAAAACCTTCTCCATAAGAAGTCACATTCAATCAGTCTAATTTTCCAACAACAAACGCAATGAAATTTCAAAAATAGGGTCTGGAGAGGATAGAGTATACGCAGGAGTCCTTGCTATCACCTCGACAAAGACCCTCGACTCAATTGCAACAATTTTAGGTTTTAAAAAAAACAAAAAAAAAACATAACAACTAATAAGAGAAACGGTGCAAACCCAACCGAAAAAGAAAATAAACAACAACAGAATAATACAATAGCGCAAAATTAAGAAACTAACCAAAGTATAATAGGATTGACACCATGACTGATTTCAAGAATTGTGGGATGCAAAAATTTTCTATGTAACAAAGAAAATCCCATGTTGGGGCACATGCTGTACTGAAATCATGTTAATCAATTAATTAACTATGTTAAAAAATGATTAAAAAAAAGAATGAATATGAGAAATTTTTGCCCAAAATAGTTACATACCTACAAGTTTTCCAGACAAAAATCAAGTGGATGACCAAACAATTTGCCAACAATATCACCAAATCCTGATAATAATGTACCCATCACATTCCCCATTCTCCACTAATTATAACAAACTCATCATTTTCCTGCAATTAAATAAATTATCATTCACTAATTAACAAATTATTAATGAATTCAACAAAGGATATTTAATCTTACTATACTAATTAATTAGTAAAACTGAAGGAAAAAAGGAAAACAAATAGCATCGAATAAATTAATTAGGCATTCTGCCAACACTAAATAACTGCTACATTTCACGTTTGTTTCATGTGTTTTATAAAAGACAGTAAATACGAGAAATTATTAACTAGTAAAGTCATTAAATTTTATTTTATATTAAAAAAGGATTTTTTAAATTAAAAAAAAAATGCTTTACACCTTAACATTTTGAATTTGAGTAACTATTATACCTCTTTACACATTTAGAGATGTTAAATCAATTGTTCGAAAATGAATTGATTTATTGTATATGTTTTAAAAATGTAAAAATTAATGTTCTTCAGTTAATGAGTGAAAAGTGTGTAATATAAATAAAATTTGAAAAACATTAAGCAATAATATCATTAAAAAAATTAAATTTCATACTTTTTACCCCTTAATTTCTTTCTTTTTACCCTTAAGAGAAATTTTTGCCTTGAAAATTAACATACCTACACAAGCCTTTTCAGATGAAAAATCAAGGGGATGCAGAGACGGATGATAGGTGAGAGTTTATCGATTCGGACAAATTCACTAAAAAATTTCGTAGATTCTATATTTATATTAAAAAATTAAATAAATAATGTGTATTATCTTATAAACGAGAAATTATACATCAAAGTCATTAATTTTTTTCCTAACAAAATTGCTCAATCAAATTTGCTATTAGAAAAACCCCACTTTAATTTACACCCTCAACGTTTTGAATTTGAGAAACTATACCTCTTTCACATTTTATATTAAATGTAACACTTGATGTTAAATCAATTATTAGAAATAAGTTGATTTATTATATATTTTTTTAAAAGTGTAAAAAGTGGGTTTAATTAATATGAATTAGAAATGTATAATACGAATGACAATAATCATAAAGTAATAAAATCATAAAAGTATTAAATTTCATACTTTTTTTCCTTTAATTTCTTTCTTTTGACATTTAAACTTTTTTTTTTGCACAATTTCATATTATTCTTTCAATTTATTTATTTTATCTCATGTTTAGGTTAGCTTCAATCATTTTATTTTTTCATTTTCAAGGAGCACGTCTTTCTTTTTGTGAATATAAACAAAGGATGTTAAAATAAAACTAATTGATAAATTTTGAACACTATTGAAATGACCAAATAGTAATAAAAGTTTTTTTTTTTTTGAGTTATGGATTCAAAAATAAATTTATGCTACAACATGCCTTAGCTTTGTAATTTTGATTTGGAAATTTTCATTGTATATATATGTTAAATTCTGTATTGAAAAAAGCTATGCCTTTGGCTCAGAGATAATGAGTGTCCATTCAAACCTGAAGTTCTGGTTCAAACCCCACTGAAGACTTGACCTTTACCTAGATACAATCAACTTAATTAAGTTCAGGTCATGTTACTGTCACGACTGGAATCTAGACCCCAGACGAGACCGGCGTCGTTGACCTCTCAGAGGTCGCAAACAAGCCTACTTACGTCATACTTACTTTACATAGGTTAATTTTAGCGAAAAATTTGAAACTTTTTGTTCTTTAAACATGCTTGCCAAACATTCTTAAAATTTTATAATCGTTCATCATCAACCATCTAATATTAAAGAGATAAACAACTGAAAGAAATAGTTCATAAGTCTTAATTGTATAATTGCCAAAATGGCCCAAATACAAAATCTGAATAAAGAGCAGGAAAGAAACGCTAGTGGAACATGCTCCACTAGCTCAACTCTAAAACTACGCTAGAATATAAAACAGTAGTATCCTCGAAAGCATGGGGACCTACCAAACTCCGGATGAATGCTGACGTCCGAATAGCTGCAACAATGATCCTACAACTCTATCGACCACCTGTGCCTGCACCTAAAATAGTATAGATGTATAGGGGTTAGTACACACTTGTACTAAGTATGGGTACATGCAAGCACACACCACGGACATGCATGAGAAAGAATAGCTCTTTCCTAACAACATGATTTTTGGAAGTCAAGTTAGTGGACTTGCCAATTTGAGATTAGGAAGGTCATGCCATGAGAGTAACATGCATCATATTAAATATCGCATTGCACACAACACATATCATCTTCATATAGCACATATCATAACACATATCATGGACTTAATATTAAGACTTTCCAAAATGAGGGCTCAACATATGGGACCTTAACTAGGGAGTCTTCATTAGCAAACACAGAGTCTGCTTCATTCATTCATACGTACTTCATTGCATTTCATTCATAGGCCAGTGTGAACACCAGCTATACCTAGGGTGTAGTTTAAGACTTTCGTCGGGTTTGCTGTTCAATGATCAGGAATAACCTAATGTCATTACCTGAGTCTAGCTCACCTCTTGATTATCCTATCCTAACACCTTCGGTATCATTCAATTCTTTATGTGCTTCATTTGAGGCTGACCTCATTCATTTATTGGGAACTTTAACTTTAACTGACATAGATCATGTGAGCATCATGAAATCCAATGTCTCCCCCACACCGAAAAGAGGTGGAATCACCGGCCAAAGTGACCCAATAACATGCTAGCGTACATGGGAATTTAACCCCGCCAGGTTCCTATGTTGGCAGTATAGGTTCAAAGACTAGGAGATATATGGAGACCCATATCCGGCAGGCCGGACAGTCTCATCTCGTGAGAGTTACGTGAACCTTCGCCCTTCCCGAAAGAAGGCATCACCGCTCATATCTAGTCTATCGGTGCTCAGTATAAAGTTCCATTTCATTCATCTCATACGTCATGGAAGCTGGCTTCTAGTATAAGGACATTATAGCTCATTAGATGATTTCTCATCTCATAATTAGTATTAAGTGTGTTAAGCTCAATACTTTCATTAGAGTGTTCATAGAGACTGGTCTCTTCATTATCTTACACTCTCATAGGTGAGTCCGCTTTAATAACATTTACTTAGACTCATTTGAGATTGCTCTCATCATTTACATTATCCTCACATCATGTTGTCACCACATTCTTCATTATTAGCACTTTACTTTTCATAGTTACTCACCTCTTATTACGTGAATGTTCATTTCATCATATGCCAATGCACTTGGCCTTTTAGTGTATCTTACACACATACTTAACCCTTCTAGGGTTCGTCATTTCATTACATACATCTTAGGTTCACTTACTTTTGAACGTATGTTAGACTTATGTGTCTATACATACAAGCCATGGGCTTCATTCATAATTCGTTAAGTGATTCTTACTTTCCTAAAATTATGTAGTACAATACTTATGTATCTTGTATATATGCCAAGATCTTAATTATTATTTTTTTATCAAAGTAGATGACATTATTTTTGGGATAATTTACTCACGTATGACTTATGCATCAATACGGAATTTTGGGCAAGGAAACCCAAATCTTGAATCACTTGGATATCATTTATATTTTTTATTAATTTTATTTCTAATATTCATAACATTAAACTTTAAATTAAAACTCAACATTTGTAGGATAAATTTTCTAGTTTAATTTCCCTCTTAATTAATCAAAGGGGTGAGGGTTCAAGCCCCCACAACCTCTTAAATTTTCAACTAAATAAAAATTCAATACTATGGGGAGGTTGTGGGTTCGAACCCCCACAGCCCCCTTTATTTTTGTCAAATTTCGCTGAAGGGGGACTGTGAGGTGGTGGGTTCGAACCCCCACAACCCCCTTTATTGTTTTTTTGTTTTAAATTCGCTGAAAGGGGGAGCTGGTCGCGAGTTCGACTCCCCCAGCCCCCCTCTTTTTTTTTTCTTTTTTTCTTTTTCCTCTTCGCGCGCACTGGGAGGTCGTGGGTTCGAATCCCACGCCTCCTCTTTAATTTTCTTTTCCTTTTCGCGAACCTCAGGGACCCAATGGTCACGAGTTCGATTCCCCGCCTCCTCCCTTATTTCTTTCATTTTTTCGCGAACTCCAGTGACCAAACGGTCACGAGTTCGATTCCCCGCCCCTCCCTTATTTTTTTATTTCACTTTCGCGAATACGGGGCTGGGGCGCGAGTTCGATTCCCCCAGCCCCCCCTTTTTTCTTCTTTTTCTTCTTTTCCTAGCGACTGCTAAGAAGGAGGTCACAGGTTCGAAACCTGATGGCCTCACTTCTTTAAAAGTGTGCAAATTTCCAGATTTCTGGGGATTTTCTTCTCTTTATTTTGTTATCCGTTTTTGAGTCAAATATTTCATGAGTTTACTTAGTTAAAAGAGTGTTATTACACCCAACATTTTTCATTATCATAACCACCACATTACACACACGTTACATACATAAAATACACCAAATATACCCATGAAAAATCGACCCAAAATAGTGGCTAAAGCCACTGCCACGATGCACACACATACACACATTTTTGAACTTCGAATATCGTTTCGTAATTTCCCTCACATAAAACATGTTTGCATTTAATATAAATACGTAAATTAGTCCTAATTCTAACAGCACAACATACCCATCCTATGGAATCGTTTGGGAGCTAAGGACAAGGACATACGAAGGGGAACAACCTTAGTTTCAAGAGTTTAAGAAACGTTCGAAAGAAAATACTCTTGGAGAAAGAATTCCATGAGAGAAACCCATACCTTTTGACGTTGTTCAAGCTTGAAGCTGCTGCCCGAAAACTCCTCCAAACCACGCCAAATTTACTTCAACACACACCCTACTCGATGAACCTCTCTTAGCCTTGTCGTTTTGATTCCTTTGTCTTTACTTAAAAAAAAAAATTCTAGTGAGTTCTTCAAGTGTGAAGAACTCTTGATGTATTTTTCTGCTTTTCTTGTTGTTCTTGGCAGAACTAACGTGAGAAAGAGATTGAGAACGTGAGAGAGTTGAGAAACGTGAGGGAGAGAGTTGGTTTAGGATTAGGAGACTAAATTTAAGACTTAGTCAAAAGTTAGGATTTTTAATTAACTAAAATAAATAAATAAATAAATCTGATTTTTTTTCTTTTTTATTAATCAGATTAATAATGATCAATTAATTAAATTAATTTATCAACCTTAAATCTTGACACCCTAAGTCTTGATCCTATTCATTTTAGGGTTGTTACAGTTACATACGTAGAATGGTTCAAATCTTTGTTGACTTATGTATCAAATAAGTAAATCAGAAATAATAAAAGATGAAAAGAAAAAACAAATAACCACAACCTTTCAAACGATCACAACCCTTTAGAAAGGGCACAACCTTTCATAAAGGTCACAATCTTTCGGCATACTTACAACCCTTCAGGAGAGTCAGAACCCTTCCTTTCCTGCTCACACCTTTAAAATCCATAAATCTTATCCTTAAAGTCCGAGTTGTTACAACTTTTATCATTGATCTTGTCATTAATCTGCATCCTTGTTATCATTATCTCCTCCTCATCCATTGTGAATCCATCTCATTTACCATATAGTGTGGAGGCTTTTCACTTTGATAAAGCTACACAAATTAGCTTATCTCACTATATTCATGCCCAACATTGGCTATGTAGTCAATTGATGCACAAACTAAGAGTGTCTCACATGAGTAATATTCCTCTCAAATTCATCAGAAGTGTACTTGTTTAGGCCTGCTCATGTCATCATCATAATAGGATCATCACATTTTATGTCATTTTTCATAACCACAAACCAGGATATCGATGACTAGATACACTCTTAAGTTTGGTTATTCATTGGTGTCATAGAGATTGCAACAAGGGCTGATTAAAAAGACTCTTCATGTTAGAACAAAGGAACAACTCAAAGACTTACTCGTTAAACGCCTAGGGAAGGCACAACATGTGTGTTTAGCCTCCGCGTTGAGCAAGCTAACCGAGAAGTGGTGATCAAAGGTTAAGAAATAAAAAAAAAGATAAACACTCTTAATTCTAACATTGAGAGTTTAGCACAGATAACTGTCAACAAAAAAAAAAGTGGACTATTATCATAAAATACAAACCAAATTCTTTGTTAAAACAAGCTTAAATGAATTACAATTCCTTACACTATCAGAGTATACAAGTTATACAATATATTAAGTGAAAAATTCAGAATTTACAAGATTTAGAAGACCATATAATAGAGAACCTATGTTGTTCAGACTATCCAAAACTATATATATTATGAGATAACACACACACACCGTGAGACTTTTGAAGAGTCTGAGAACCCCCGTCTTTTATACTCTCCTTCGTGCGTACATTCCCTTTTGTGCAAATTTTGTTCTTCTACTCACTCGAATGTGATCATCGATAGGACCATTTTTGAACTTCTTCTTCTTGTGGTGATGGATTGAATCATTAACAACTTGGACTTGCATATGATGACTTTTTGGCCTCAAAGACTTTCTTATATGATCTTTTCTATGTTCCCTCATTGATTTTCTTCTTTTACTGTCATCAAATTTATTAGAGCCTTGTGATTCACTAGAAATATCAACAAGTGCTTCTTCAATATCTTTTTGATGTCTTCTTCTTCTATTATGCCTAGGTGTAAGAAGAAGTTTTTGAATGTTGAAACAAATGCAAGTGCAACAACAATCTAAGGCTGAAAAGCATGTGGAAAAACAAGCCCAAGTTGTTCTACAAAGTATGTGACAAATACACTGACAAATTCCCAACTTGTAAAGCAAGTAGAGGAACAAGAAAACTGCAAATAAACAAAGGAGAAATCTAAGTTAGTTCCAATTTGTTTGACTTGATTCGGAGTACGAGAGTCAAACTAACTAATGTTTGATGTAAATACAAACATAGAATCTTCAACTATTTTGAAATAAAATTTAAATATTCTTTGGCTATCCAAATAGTAACTAAGACACATAAATGAAACAAATAGTAACTAAGACAAATAAAAATTAAAATTAAAATTTATATATTCCTTGATATCATTTTACTTTAACATTAAAAACCTTCTCCATAAGAAGTCACATTCAAACAGTCTAATTTTCCAACAACAAACGCAATGAAATTTCACAAATAGGGTCTGGAGAGGATAGAGTATACGCAGGAGTCCTTGCTATCACCTCGACAAAGACCCTCGACTCAATTGCAACAATTTTAGGTATTAAAAAAAACAAAAAAAAAACATAACAACTAATAAGAGAAACGGTGCAAACCCAACCGAAAAAGAAAATAAACAACAACAGAATAATACAATAGCGCAAAATTAAGAAACTAACCAAAGTATAATAGGATTGACACCATGACTGATTTCAAGAGTTGTGGGATGCAAAAATTTTCTATGTAACAAAGAAAATCCCATGTTGGGGCACATGCTGTACTGAAATCATGTTAATCAATTAATTAACTATGTTAAAATATGATTAAAAAAAAGAATGAATATGAGAAATTTTTGCCCAAAATAGTTACATACCTACAAGTTTTTCCAGACAAAAAATCAAGTGGATGACCAAACAATTTGCCAACAATATCACCAAATCCTGATAATAATGTACCCATCACATTCCCCATTCTCCACTAATTATAACAAACTCATCATTTTCCTGCAATTAAATAAATTATCATTCACTAATTAACAAATTATTAATGAATTCAACAAAGGATATTTAATCTTACTATACTAATTAATTAGTAAAACTGAAAAGGAAAAAAGGAAAACTTACAGGAAGTTGATTTTTCTTGAGACAGTGCATCGAATAAATTAATTAGGCATTCTGCCAACACTGAATAACTGCTACATTTCACGTTTGTTTCATGTGTTTTATAAAAGACAGTAAATACGAGAAATTATTAACTAGTAAAGTCATTAAATTTTATTTTATATTAAAAAAGGATTTTTTATTTTTAAAAAAAAACGCTTTACACCTTAACATTTTGAATTTGAGTAACTATTATACCTCTTTACACATTTTGAGATGTTAAATCAATTGTTCGAAAATGAATTGATTTATTGTATATGTTTTTAAAATGTAAAAATTAATGGCCTTCAGTTAATGAGTGAAAAGTGTGTAATATAAATAAAATTTTAAAAACATTAAGCAATAATATCATAAAAAAATTAAATTTCATACTTTTTACCCCTTAATTTCTTTTTTTTTACCCTTAAGAGAAATTTTTGCCTTGAAAATTAACATACCTACACAAGCCTTTTCAGATGAAAAATCAAGGGGATGCAGAGACGGAGATAGGTGAGAGTTTATCGATTCGGACAAATTCACTAAAAAATTTCGTAGATTCTATATTTGTATTAAAAAATTAAATAAATAATGTGTATTATCTTATAAACGAGAAATTATACATCAAAGTCATTAATTTTTTTCCTAACAAAATTGCTCAATCAAATTTGCTATTAGAAAAACCCCACTTTAATTTACACCCTCAACGTTTTGAATTTGAGAAACTATACCTCTTTCACATTTTATATTAAATCTAATAATAGACCACTTGATATTAAATCAATTATTAGAAATAAGTTGATTTATTATATATTTTTTAAAAGTGTAAAAAGTGGCGTTTAATTAATATGAATTAGAAATGTATAATACGAATGACAATAATCATAAAGTAATAAAATCATAAAAGTATTAAATTTCATACTTTTTTTCCTTTAATTTCTTTCTTTTGACATTTAAACTTTTTTTTTTGCACAATTTCATATTATTCTTTCAATTTATTTATTTTATCTCATGTTTAGGTTCTCTTCAATCATTTTTTTTTTCATTTTCAAGGAGCACGTCTTTCTTTTTGTGAATTTAAACAAAGGTTGTTAAAATAAAACTAATTGATAAATTTTGAACACTATTGAAATGACCAAATAGTAATAAAAGTTTTTTTTTTTGAGTTATGGATTCAAAAATAAATTTATGCTACAACATGCCTTAGCTTTGTAATTCTGATTTGGAAATTTTCGTTGTATATATATGTTAAATTCTGTATTGAAAAAAGCTATGCCTTTGGCTCAGAGATAATGAGTGTCCATTCAAACCTGAAGTTCCGGTTCAAACCCCACTGAAGACTTGACCTTTACCTAGATACAATCAACTTAATTGAGTTCAGGTCATGTTACATACGTAGAATGGTTCAAATCTTTATTGACTTTTGTATCAAATAAGCAAATCAGAAATAATAGAAGATGAAAAGAAAAAACAAATAACCACAACCTTTCAAACGATCACAACCCTTTAAAAATGGCACAACCTTTCATAAAGGTCACAATCTTTCGGAATACTTACAACCCTTCAGGAGAGTCAGAACCCTTCATTTCCTGCTCACACCTTTAAAATCCAACAATCTTATCCTTAAAGTCTGAGTTGTTACAACTTTTATCATTGATCTTGTCATTAATCTGCATCCTTGTTATCATTATCTCCTCCTCATCTACTGTGAATCCATCTCATTTACCATATAGTGTGGAGGCTTTTCACTTTGATAAAGCTACACAAATTAGCTTATCTCACTATATTCATGCCCAGCATTGGCTATGTAGTCAATTGATGCACAAACTAAGAGTGTCTCACATGAGTAATATTCCTCTCAAATTCATCAGAAGTGTACTTGTTTAGGCCTGCTCATGTCATCATCATAATAGGATCACCACATTTTATGTCATTTTTCATAACCACAAACCAGGATATCGATGACTAGATACACTCTTAAGTTTGGTTATTCATTGGTGTCATAGAGATTGCAACAAGGGTTGATTAAAAAGACTCTTCATGTTAGAACAAAGGAACAACTCAAAGACTTACTAGTTAAACGCCTAGGGAAGGCACAACATGTGTGTTTAGCCTCCGCGTTGAGCAAGCTAACCAAGAAGTGGTGATCAAAGGTTAACAAATTAAAAAAATGATAAACACTCTTAATTCTTACATTGAGAGTTTAGCACAGATAACTGTCAACAAAAAACAAAGTGGACTATTATCATAAAATACAAACCAAATTCTTTGTTAAAACAAGCTTAAATGAATTACAATTCCTTACACTATCAGAGTATACAAGTTATACAATATATTAAGTGAAAACTTCAGAATTTATAAGATTTAGAAGACCATATAATTGAGAACCTATGTCGTTCAGACTATCCAAAACTATATATATTATGAGATAACACACACACCCCGTGAGATTTTTGAAGAGTCTGAGAACCCCCGTCTTTTATACTCTCCTTCGTGCGAACATTCCCTTTTGTGCAAATTTTGTTCTTCTACTCACTCGAATGTGATCATCGATAGGACCATTTTTGAACTTCTTCTTCTTGTGGTGATGGATTGAATCATTAACAACTTGGACTTGCATATGATGACTTTTTGGCCTCAAAGACTTTCTTATATGATCTTTTCTATGTTCCCTCATTGATTTTCTTCTTTTACTGTCATCAAATTTATTAGAGCCTTGTGATTCACTAGAAATATCAACAAGTGCTTCTTCTATATCTTTTTGATGTCTTCTTCTTCTATTATGCCTAGGTGTAAGAAGAAGTTTTTGAATGTTGAAACAAATGCAAGTGCAACAACAATCTAAGGCTGAAAAGCATATGGAAAAACAAGCCCAAGTTGTTCTACAAAGTATGTGACATATACACTGACAAATTCCCAACTTGTAAAGCAAATAGAGGAACAAGAAAACTGCAAATAAACAAAGGAGAAATCAAGTTAGTTCCAATTTGTTTGACTTGATTCGGAGTACGAGAGTCAAACTAACTAATGTTTGATGTAAATACAAACATAGAATCTTCAACTATTTTGAAATAAAATTTAAATATTCTTTGGCTATCCAAATAGTAACTAAGACACATAAATGAAACAAATAGTAACTAAGACAAATAAAAATTAAAATTAAAATTTATATATTCCTTGATATCATTTTACTTTAACATTAAAAACCTTCTCCATAAGAAGTCACATTCAAACAGTCTAATTTTCCAACAACAAACGCAATGAAATTTCACAAATAGGGTCTGGAGAAGATAGAGTATACGCAGGAGTCCTTGCTATCACCTCGACAAAGACCCTCGACTCAATTGCAACAATTTTAGGTTTTAAAAAAAACAAAAAAAAAAACATAACAACTAATAAGAGAAACGGTGCAAACCCAACCGAAAAAGAAAATAAACAACAACAGAATAATACAATAGCGCAAAATTAAGAAACTAACCAAAGTATAATAGGATTGACACCATGACTGATTTCAAGAGTTGTGGGATGCAAAAAATTTCTATGTAACAAAGAAAATTCCATGTTGGGGCACATGCTGTACTGAAATCATGTTAATCAATTAATTAACTATGTTAAAATATGATTAAAAAAAAAAGAATGAATATGAGAAATTTTTGCCCAAAATAGTTACATACCTACAAGTTTTTCCAGACAAAAAATCAAGTGGATGACCAAACAATTTGCCAACAATATCACCAAATCCTGATAATAATGTACCCATCACATTCCCCATTCTCCACTAATTATAACAATCTCATCATTTTCATGCAATTAAATAAATTATCATTCACTAATTAACAAATTATTAATGAATTCAACAAAGGATATATAATCTTACTATACTAATTAATTAGTAAAACTGAAAAGGAAAAAAGGAAAACTTACAGGAAGTTGATTTTTCTTGAGCCAGTGCATCGAATAAATTAATTAGGCATTCTGCCAACACTGAATAACTGCTACATTTCACGTTTGTTTCATGTGTTTTATAAAAGACAGTAAATACGAGAAATTATTAACTAGTAAAGTCATTAAATTTTATTTTATATTAAAAAAGGATTTTTTAAATTAAAAAAAAATGCTTTACACCTTAACATTTTGAATTTGAGTAACTATTATACCTCTTTACACATTTAGAGATGTTAAATCAATTGTTCGAAAATGAATTGATTTATTGTATATGTTTTTAAAATGTAAAAATTAATGTTCTTCAGTTAATGAGTGAAAAGTGTGTAATATAAATAAAATTTGAAAAACATTAAGCAATAATATCATTAAAAAAATTAAATTTTATACTTTTTACCCCTTAATTTCTTTCTTTTTACCCTTAAGAGAAATTTTTGCCTTGAAAATTAACATACCTACACAAGCCTTTTCAGATGAAAAATCAAGGGGATGCAGAGACGGATGATAGGTGAGAGTTTATCGATTCGGACAAATTCACTAAAAAATTTCGTAGATTCTATATTTATATTAAAAAATTAAATAAATAATGTGTATTATCTTATAAACGAGAAATTATACATCAAAGTCATTAATTTTTTTCCTAACAAAATTGCTCAATCAAATTTGCTATTAGAAAAACCCCACTTTAATTTACACCCTCAACGTTTTGAATTTGAGAAACTATACCTCTTTCACATTTTATATTAAATGTAATAATAGACCACTTGATGTTAAATCAATTAATAGAAATAAGTTGATTTATTATATATTTTTTAAAAGTGTAAAAAATGGCGTTTAATTAATATGAATTAGAAATGTATAATACGAATGACAATAATCATAATGTAATAAAATCATAAAAGTATTAAATTTCATACTTTTTTTCCTTTAATTTCTTTCTTTTGACATTTAAATTTTTTTTTTTTTGCACAATTTCATATTATTCTTTCAATTTATTTATTTTATCTCATGTTTAGGTTCTCTTCAATCATTTTTTTTTCATTTTCAAGGAGCACGTCTTTCTTTTTGTGAATTTAAACAAAGGATGTTAAAATAAAACTAATTGATAAATTTTGAACACTATTGAAATGACCAAATAGTAACAAAGGAACAACTCAAAGACTTACTCGTTAAACGCCTAGGGAAGGCACAACATGTGTGTTTAGCCTCCGCGTTGAGCAAGCTAACCGAGAAGTGGTGATCAAAGGTTAAGAAATAAAAAAATGATAAACACTCTTAATTCTAACATTGAGAGTTTAGCACAGATAACTGTCAACAAAAAAAAAAGTGTACTATTACCATAAAATACAAACCAAATTCTTTGTTAAATCAAGCTTAAATGAATTACAATTCCTTACACTATCAGAGTATACAAGTTATACAATATATTAAGTGAAAACTTCAGAATTTACAAGATTTAGAAGACCATATAATTGAGAACCTATGTCGTTCAGACTCTCCAAAACTATATATATTATGAGATAACACACACACACCGTGAGACTTTTGAAGAGTCTGAGAACCCCCGTCTTTTATACTCTCCTTCGTGCGTACATTCCCTTTTGTGCAAATTTTATTCTTCTACTCACTCGAATGTGATCATCGATAGGACCATTTTTGAACTTCTTCTTCTTGTGGTGATGGATTGAATCATTAACAACTTGGACTTGCATATGATGACTTTTTGGCCTCAAAGACTTTCTTATATGATCTTTTCTATGTTCCCTCATTGATTTTCTTCTTTTACTGTCATCAAATTTATTAGAGCCTTGTGATTCACTAGAAATATCAACAAGTGCTTCTTCAATATCTTTTTGATGTCTTCTTCTTCTATTATGCCTAGGTGTAAGAAGAAGTTTTTGAATGTTGAAACAAATGCAAGTGCAACAACAATCTAAGGCTTAAAAGCATGTGGAAAAACAAGCCCAAGTTGTTCTACAAAGTATGTGACAAATACACTGACAAATTCTCAACTTGTAAAGCAAGTAGAGGAACAAGAAAACTGCAAATAAACAAAAGAGAAATCTAAGTTAGTTCCAATTTGTTTGACTTGATTCGGAGTACAAGAGTCAAACTAACTAATGTTTGATGTAAATACAGACATTGAATCTTCAACTTTTTTGAAATAAAATTTAAATATTCTTTGGCTATCCAAATAGTAACTAAGACACATTAATGAAACAAATAGTAACTAAGACAAATAGAAATTAAAATTAAAATTTATATATTCCTTGATATCATTTTACTTTAACATTAAAAACCTTCTCCTTAAGAAGTCACATTCAATCAGTCTAATTTTCCAACAACAAACGCAATGAAATTTCACAAATAGGGTCTGGAGAGGATAGAGTATACGCAGGAGTCCTTGCTATCACCTCGACAAAGACCCTCGACTCAATTGCAACAATTTTAGGTATAAAAAAAACAAAAAAAAAACATAACAACAAATAAGAGAAACGGTGCAAACCCAACCGAAAAAGAAAATAAACAACAACAGAATAATACAATAGCGCAAAATTAAGAAACTAACCAAAGTATAATAGGATTGACACCATGACTGATTTCAAGAGTTGTGGGATGCAAAAATTTTCTATGTAACAAAGAAAATCCCATGTTGGGGCACATGCTGTACTGAAATCATGTTAATCAATTAATTAACTATGTTAAAATACGATTAAAAAAAAGAATGAATATAAGAAATTTTGGCCCAAAATAGTTACGTACCTACAAGTTATTCCAGACAAAAAATCAAGTGGATGACCAAACAATTTGCCAACAATATCACCAAATCCTGATAATAATGTACCCATCACATTCCCCATTCTCCACTAATTATAACAAACTCATCATTTTCCTACAATTAAATGAATTATCATTCACTAATTAACAAATTATTAATGAATTCAACAAAGGATATTTAATCTTACTATACTAATTAATTAGTAAAACTGAAAAGGAAAAAAGGAAAACTTACAGGAAGTTGATTATTCTTAAGACAGTGCATCGAATAAATTAATTAGGCATTCTGCCAATACTGAATAACTGCTACATTTCACGTTTGTTTCATGTGTTTTATAAAAGACAGTAAATACGAGAAATTATTAACTAAGAAAGTCATTAAATTTTATTTTATATTAAAAAAGGATTTTTTATTTAAATAAAAACACTTTGCACCTTAACATTTTGAATTTGAGTAACTATTATACCTCTTTACACATTTTGAGATGTTAAATCAATTGTTCGAAAATGAATTGATTTATTGTATATGTTTTTAAAATGTAAAAATTAATGGCCTTCAGTTAATGAGTGAAAAGTGTGTAATATAAATAAAATTTTAAAAACATTAAGCAATAATATCATAAAAAAAATTAAATTTCATACTTTTTACCCCTTAATTTCATTCTTTTTACCCTTAAGAGAAATTTTTGCCTTGAAAATTAACATACCTACACAAGCCTTTTCAGATGAAAAATCAAGGGGATGCAGAGACGGAGATAGGTGAGAGTTTATCGATTCGGACAAATTCACTAAAAATTTTCGTAGATTCTATATTTGTATTAAAAAATTAAATAAATAATGTGTATTATCTTATAAACGAGAAATTATACATCAAAGTCATTAATTTTTTTCTTAATAAAATTGCTCAATCAAATTTGCTATTAGAAAAACCCAACTTTAATTTACACCCTCAACGTTTTGAATTTGAGAAACTATACCTCTTTCACATTTTATATTAAATGTAATAATAGACCACTTGATGTTAAATCAATTATTAGAAATAAGTTGATTTATTATATATTTTTTAAAAGTGTAAAAAGTGGCGTTTAATTAATATGAATTAGAACTGTATAATACGAATGACAATAATCATAATGTAATAAAATCATAAAAGTATTAAATTTCATACATTTTTCCTTTAATTTCTTTCTTTTGACATTTAAACTTTTTTTTTTGCACAATTTCATATTATTCTTTCAATATATTTATTTTATCTCATGTTTAGGTTCTCTTCAATCATTTTTTTTTTCATTTTCAAGGAGCACGTCTTTCTTTTGTGAATATAAACAAAGGATGTTAAAATAAAACTAATTGATAAATTTTGAACACTATTGAAATGACCAAATAGTAATAAAAGTTTTTTTTTTTTTTGAGTTATGGATTCAAAAATAAATTTATGCTACAACATGCCTTAGCTTTGTAATTCTGATTTGGAAATTTTCGTTGTATATATATGTTAAATTCTGTATTGAATAAAGCTATGCCTTTGGCTCAGAGATAATGAGTGTCCATTCAAACCTGAAGTTCCGGTTCAAACCCCACTGAAGACTTGACCTTTCCCTAGATACAATCAACTTAATTGAGTTCAGGTCATGTTACATACGTAGAATGGTTCAAATCTTTGTTGACTTTTGTATCAAATAAGCAAATCAGAAATAATAAAAGATGAAAAGAAAAAACAAATAACCACAACCTTTCAAACGATCACAACCCTTTAGAAAGGGCACAACCTTTCATAAAGGTCACAATCTTTCGGCATACTTACAACCCTTCAGGAGAGTCAGAACCCTTCATTTCCTGCTCACACCTTTAAAATCCAACAATCTTATCCTGAAAGTCCGAGTTGTTACAACTTTTATCATTGATCTTGTCATTAATCTGCATCCTTGTTATCATTATCTCCTCCTCATCCACTCTTAATCCATCTCATTTACCATATAGTGTGGAGGCTTTTCACTTTGATAAAGCTACACAAATTAGCTTATCTCACTATATTCATGCCCAACATTGGCTATGTAGTCAATTTATGCACAAACTAAGAGTGTCTCACATGAGTAATATTCCTCTCAAATTCATCAGAAGTGTACTTGTTTAGGCCTGCTCATGTCATCATCATAATAGGATCACCACATTTTATGTCATTTTTCATGACCACAAACCAGAATATCGATGACTAGATACACTCTTAAGTTTGGTTATTCATTGGTGTCATAGAGATTGCAACAAGGGCTGATTAAAAAGACTCTTCATGTTAGAACAAAGGAACAACTCAAAGACTTACTCGTTAAACGCCTAGGGAAGGCACAACATGTGTGTTTAGCCTCCGCGTTGAGCAAGCTAACCGAGAAGTGGTGATCAAAGGTTAAGAAATAAAAAAAATGATAAACACTCTTAATTCTATCATTGAGAGTTTAGCACAGAGAACTGTCAACAAAAAAAAAAAAGTTGACTATTATCATAAAATACTAACCAAATTCTTTGTTAAAACAAGCTTAAATGAATTACAATTCCTTACACTATCAGAGTATACAAGTTATACAATATATTAAGTGAAAACTTCAGAATTTACAAGATTTAGAAGACCATATAATTGAGAACCTATCTTTTTCAGACTCTCCAAAACTATATATATTATGAGAGAGTCTGAGAACCCCCGTCTTTTATACTCTCCTTCGTGTGAACATTCCCTTTTGTGCAAATTTTGTTCTTCTACTCACTCGAATGTGATCATCGATAGGACCATTTTTGAACTTCTTCTTCTTGTGGTGATGGATTAAATCATTAACAACTTGGACTTGCATATGATGACTTTTTGGCCTCAAAGACTTTCTTATATGATCTTTTCTCTGTTCCCTCATTGATTTTCTTCTTTTACTGTCATCAAATTTATTAGAGCCTTGTGATTCACTAGAAATATCAACAAGTGCTTCTTCAATATCTTTTTGATGTCTTCTTCTTCTATTATGCCTAGGTGTAAGAAGAAGTTTTTGAATGTTGAAACAAATGCAAGTGCAACAACAATCTAAGGCTGAAAAGCATGTGGAAAAACAAGCCCAAGTTGTTCTACAAAGTATGTGACAAATACACTGACAAATTCCCAACTTGTAAAGCAAGTAGAGGAACAAGAAAACTGCAAATAAACAAAGGAGAAATCTTAAGTTAGTTCCAATTTGTTTGACTTGATTTGGAGTACGAGAGTCAAACTAACTAATGTTTGATATAAATACAGACATCGAATCTTCAACTTTTTTGAAATAAAATTTAAATATTCTTTGGCTATCCAAATAGTAACTAAGACACATAAATGAAACAAATAGTAACTAAGACAAATAGAAATTAAAATTAAAATTTATATATTCCTTGATATCATTTTACTTTAACATTAAAAACCTTCTCCATAAGAAGTCACATTCAATCAGTCTAATTTTCCAACAACAAACGCAATGAAATTTCACAAATAGGGTCTGGAAAGGATAGAGTATACGCAGGAGTCCTTGCTATCACCACGACAAAGACCCTCGACTCAATTGCAACAATTTTAGGTATAAAATAAAACAAAAAAAAACATAACAACAAATAAGAGAAACGGTGCAAACCCAACCGAAAAAGAAAATAAACAACAACAGAATAATACAATAGCGCAAAATTAAGAAACTAACCAAAGTATAATAGGATTGACACCATGACTGATTTCAAGAGTTGTGGGATGCAAAAATTTTCTATGTAACAAAGAAAATCCCATGTTGGGGCACATGCTGTACTGAAATCATGTTAATCAATTAATTAACTATGTTAAAATACGATTAAAAAAAAAAGAATGAATATGAGAAATTTTTGTTTAAAATAGTTACATACCTACAAGTTTTTCCAGACAAAAAATCAAGTGGATGACCAAACAATTTGCCAACAATATCACCAAATCCTAATAATAATGTACCCATCACATTCCCCATTCTCCACTAATTATAACAAACTCATCATTTTCCTACAATTAAATGAATTATCATTCACTAATTAACAAATTATTAATGAATTCAACAAAGGATATTTAATCTTACTATACTAATTAATTAGTAAAACTGAAAAGGAAAAAAGGAAAACTTACAGGAAGTTGATTTTTCTTAAGACAGTGCATCGAATAAATTAATTAGGCATTCTGCCAACACTGAATAACTGCTACATTTCACGTTTGTTTCATGTGTTTTATAAAAGACAGTAAATACGAGAAATTATTAACTAGTAAAGTCATTAAATTTTATTTTATATTAAAAAAGGATTTTTTATTTTTAAAAAAAAAGCTTTACACCTTAACATTTTGAATTTGAGTAATACCTCTTTACACATTTTGAGATGTTAAATCAATTGTTCGAAAATGAATTGATTTATTGTATATGTTTTTAAAATGTAAAAATTAATGGCCTTCAGTTAATGAGTGAAAAGTGTGTAATATAAATAAAATTTTAAAAATATTAAGCAATAATATCATAAAACAATTAAATTTCATACTTTTTACCCCTTAATTTCTTTCTTTTTACCCTTAAGAGAAATTTTTGCCTTGAAAATTAACATACCTACACAAGCCTTTTCAGATGCAAAATCAAGGGGATGCAGAGACGGAGATAGGTGAGAGTTTATCGATTCGGACAAATTCACTAAAAAATTTCGTAGATTCTATATTTGTATTAAAAAATTAAATAAATAATGTGTATTATCTTATAAACGAGAAATTATACATCGTCATTAATTTTTTTCCTAACAAAATTGCTCAATCAAATTTGCTATTAGAAAAACCCCACTTTAATTTACACCCTCAACGTTTTGAATTTGAGAAACTATATCTCTTTAACATTTTATATTAAATGTAATAATAGACCACTTGATGTTAAATCAATTATTAGAAATAAGTTGATTTATTATATATTTTTTAAAAGTGTAAAAAGTGGCGTTTAATTAATATGAATTAGAAATGTATAATACGAATGACAATAATCATAAAGTAATAAAATCATAAAAGTATTAAATTTCATACTTTTTTTCCTTTAATTTCTTTCTTTTGATATTTAAACTTTTTTTTTTTTGCACAATTTCATATTATTCTTTCAATTTATTTATTTTATCTCATGTTTAGGTTCTCTCAAATCATTTTTTTTTTTCATTTTCAAGGAGCACGTCTTTCTTTTTGTGAATATAAACAAAGGATGTTAAAATAAAACTAATTGATATATTTTGAACACTATTGAAATGACCAAATAGTAATAAAAGTTTTTTTTTTTTGAGTTATGGATTCAAAAATAAATTTATGCTACAACATGCCTTAGCTTTGTAATTCTGATTTGGAAATTTTCGTTGTATATATATGTTAAATTCTGTATTGAAAAAAGCTATGCCTTTGGCTCAGAGATAATGAGTGTCCATTCAAACCTGAAGTTCCGGTTCAAACCCCACTGAAGACTTGACCTTTTCCTAGATACAATCAACTTAATTGAGTTCAGGTCATGTTACATACGTAGAATGGTTCAAATCTTTGTTGACTTTTGTATCAAATAAGCAAATCAGAAATAATAAAAGATGAAAAGAAAAAACAAATAACCACAACCTTTCAAACGATCACAACCCTTTAGAAATGGCACAACCTTTCATAAAGGTCACAATCTTTTGGCATACTTACAACCCTTCAGGAGAGTCAGAACCCTTCATTTCCTGCTTACACCTTTAAAATCCAACAATCTTATCCTGAAAGTCCAAGTTGTTACAACTTTTATCATTGATCTTGTCATTAATCTGCATCCTTGTTATCATTATCTCCTCCTCATCCACTGTGAATCCATCTCATTTACCATATAGTGTGGAGGCTTTCACTTTGATAAAGCTACACAAATTAGCTTATCTCACTATATTCATGCCCAACATTGGCTATGTAGTCAATTTATGCACAAACTAAGAGTGTCTCACATGAGTAATATTCCTCTCAAATTCATCAGAAGTGTACTTGTTTAGGCCTGCTCATGTCATCATCATAATAGGATCACCACATTTTATGTCATTTTTCATAACCACAAACCAGGATATCGATGACTAGATACACTCTTAAGTTTGGTTATTCATTGGTGTCATAGAGATTGCAACAAGGGCTGATTAAAAAGACTCTTCATGTTAGAACAAAGGAACAACTCAAAGACTTACTCGTTAAACGCCTAGGGAAGGTACAACATGTGTGTTTAGCCTCCACGTTGAGCAAGCTAACCGAGAAGTGGTGATCAAAGGTTAAGAAATAAAAAAAATGATAAACACTCTTAATTCTAACATTGAGTGTTTAGCACAGATACCTGTCAACAAAAAAAAAAAGTAGATTATTATCATAAAAGACAAACCAAATTCTTTGTTAAAACAAGCTTAAATGAATTACAATTCCTTACACTATCAGAGTATACAAGTTATACAATATATTAAGTGAAAACTTCAGAATTTACAAGATTTAGAAGACCATATAATTGAGAACCTATCTTTTTCAGACTCTCCTAAACTATATATATTATGAGATAACACACACACCCCGTGAGATTTTTCAAGAGTCTGAGAACCCCCGTCTTTCATACTCTCCTTCGTGCGAACATTCCCTTTTGTGCAAATTTTGTTCTTCTACTCACTCGAATGTGATCATCGATAGGACCATTTTTGAACTTCTTCTTCTTGTGGTGATGGATTGAATCATTAACAACTTGGACTTGCATATGATGACTTTTTGGCCTCAAAGACTTTCTTATATGATCTTTTCTATGTTCCCTCATTGATTTTCTTCTTTTACTGTCATCAAATTTATTAGAGCCTTGTGATTCACTAGAAATATCAGCAAGTGCTTCTTCAATATCTTTTTGATGTCTTCTTTTTCTATTATGCCTAGGTGTAAGAAGAAGTTTTTGAATGTTGAAACAAATGCAAGTGCAACAATAATCTAAGGCTGAAAAGCATGTGGAAAAACAAGCCCAAGTTGTTCTACAAAGTATGTGACAAATACACTGACAAATTCCCAACTTGTAAAGCAAGTAGAGGAACAAGAAAACTGCAAATAAATAAAGGAGAAATCTAAGTTAGTTCCAATTTGTTTGACTTAATTCGGAGTACGAGAGTCAAACTAACTAATGTTTGATGTAAATACAGACATCGAATCTTTAACTTTTTTGAGATAAAATTTAAATATTCTTTGGCTATCCAAATAATAACTAAGACACATAAATGAAACAAATAGTAACTAAGACAAATAGAAATTAAAATTAAAATTTATATATTCCTTGATATCATTTTACTTTAACATTTAAAACCTTCTCCATAAGAAGTCACATTCAAACAGTCTAATTTTCCAACAACAAACGCAATGAAATTTCACAAATAGGGTCTGGAGAGGATAGAGTATATGCAGGAGTCCTTGCTATCACCTCGACAAAGACCCTCGACTCAATTGCAACAATTTTAGGTATAAAAAAAAAACATAACAACAAATAAGAGAAACGGTGCAAACCCAACCGAAAAAGAAAATAAACAACAACAGAATAATACAATAGCGCAAAATTAAGAAACTAACCAAAGTATAATAGGATTGACACCATGACTGATTTCAAGAGTTGTGGGATGCAAAAAATTTCTATGTAACAAAGAAAATCCCATGTTGGGGCACATGCTGTACTGAAATCATGTTAATCAATTAATTAACTATGTTAAAATACGATTAAAAAAAAAGAATGAATATGAGAAATTTTTGTCCAAAATAGTTACATACCTACAAGTTTTTCCAAACAAAAAATCAAGTGGATGACCAAACAATTTGCCAACAATATCACCAAATCCTGATAATAATGTACCCATCACATTCCCCATTCTCCACTAATTATAACAAACTCATCATTTTCCTGCAATTAAATGAATTATCTTTCACTAATTAACAAATTATTAATGAATTCAACAAAGGATATTTAATCTTACTATACTAATTAATTAGTAAAACTGAAAAAGAAAAAAGGAAAACTTACAGGAAGTTGATTTTTCTTGAGACAGTGCATCGAATAAATTAATTAGGCATTCTTCCAACACTGAATAACTGCTACATTTCATATTTGATTCATGTGTTTTATAAAAGACAGTAAATACGAGAAATTATTAACTAGTAAAGTCATTAAATTTTATTTTATATTAAAAAAGGATTTTTTATTTAAAAAAAAACGCTTTACACCTTAACATTTTGAATTTGAGTAACTATTATACCTCTTTACACATTTTGAGATGTTAAATCAATTGTTCGAAAATGAATTGATTTATTGTATATGTTTTTAAAATGTAAAAATTAATGGCCTTCAGCTAATGAGTGAAAAGTGTGTAATATAAATAAAATTTTAAAAACATTAAGCAATAATATCATAAAAAAAATTAAATTTCATACTTTTTACCCCTTAATTTCTTTCTTTTTACCCTTAAGAGAAATTTTTGCCTTGAAAATTAACATACCTACACAAGCCTTTTCAGATGAAAAATCAAGGGGATGCAGAGACGGAGATAGGTGAGAGTTTATCGATTCGGACAAATTCACTAAAAAAATTCGTAGATTCTATATTTGTATTAAAAAATTAAATAAATAATGTGTATTATCTTATAAACGAGAAATTATACATCAAAGTCATTAATTGTTTTCCTAACAAAATTGCTCAATCAAATTTGCTATTAGAAAAACCCCACTTTAATTTACACCCTCAACGTTTTGAATTTGAGAAACTATACCTCTTTCACATTTTATATTAAATGTAATAATAGACCACTTATTATATAGTTTTTAAAAGTGTAAAAAGTGGCGTTTAATTAATATGAATTAGAAATGTATAATACGAATGACAATAATCATAATGTAATAAAATCATAAAAGTATTAAATTTCATACTTTTTTCCTTTAATTTCTTTCTTTTGACATTTAAACTTTTTTTTTTTTGCACAATTTCATATTATTCTTTCAATTTATTTATTTTATCTCATGTTTAGGTTCTCTTCAATCATTTTTTTTTTCATTTTCAAGGAGCACGTCTTTCTTTTTGTGAATATAAACAAAGGATGTTAAAATAAAACTAATTGATAAATTTTGAACACTATTGAAATGACCAAATAGTAATAAAAGTTTTCTTTTTTTGACTTATGGATTCAAAAATAAATTTATGCTACAACATGCCTTAGCTTTGTAATTCTGATTTGGAAATTTTCGTTGTATATATATGTTAAATTCTGTATTGAAAAAAGCTATGCCTTTGGCTCAGAGATAATGAGTGTCCATTCAAACCTGAAGTTCCGGTTCAAACCCCACTGAAGACTTGACCTTTTCCTAGATACAATCAACTTAATTGAGTTCAGGTCATGTTACATACGTAGAATTGTTCAAATCTTTGTTGACTTTTGTATCAAATAAGCAAATCAGAAATAATAAAAGATGAAAAGAAAAAACAAATAACCACAACCTTTCAAACGATCACAACCCTTTAGAAAGGGCACAACCTTTCATAAAGGTCACAATCTTTCGGCATACTTACAACCCTTCAGGAGAGTCAGAACCCTTCATTTCCTGCTCACACCTTTAAAATCCAACAATCTTATCCTGAAAGTCCGAGTTGTTACAACTTTTATCATTGATCTTGTCATTAATCTGCATCCTTGTTATCATTATCTCCTCCTCATCCACTGTGAATCCATCTCATTTACCATATAGTGTGGAGGCTTTACACTTTGATAAAGCTACACAAATTAGCTTATCTCACTATATTCATGCCCAACATTGGCTATGTAGTCAATTTATGCACAAACTAAGAGTGTCTCACATGAGTAATATTCCTCTCAAATTCATCAGAAGTGTACTTGTTTAGGCCTGCTCATGTCATCATCATAATAGGATCACCACATTTTATGTCATTTTTCTTAACCACAAACCAGGATATCGATGACTAGATACACTCTTAAGTTTGGTTATTCATTGGTGTCATAGAGATTGCAACAAGGGCTGATTAAAAAGACTCTTCATGTTAGAACAAAGGAACAACTCAAAGACTTACTCGTTAAACGCCTAGGGAAGGCACAACATGTGTGTTTAGCCTCCGCGTTGAGCAAGCTAACCGAGAAGTGGTGATCAAAGGTTAAGAAATAAAAAAAATGATAAACACTCTTAATTCTAACATTGAGAGTTTAGCACAGATAACTGTCAACAAAAAAAAAAGTGGACTATTATCATAAAATACAAACCAAATTCTTTGTTAAAACAAGCTTAAATGAATTACAATTCCTTACACTATCAGAGTATACAAGTTATACAATATATTAAGTGAAAACTTCAGAATTTACAAGATTTAGAAGACCATATAATTGAGAACCTATGTTGTTCAGACTCTCCAAAACTATATATATTATGAGATAACACACACACACCGTGAGATTTTTGAAGAGTCTGAGAACCCCCGTCTTTTATACTCTCCTTCGTGCGAACATTCCCTTTTGTGCAAATTTTGTTCTTCTACTCACTCGAATGTGATCATCGATAGGACCATTTTTGAACTTCTTCTTCTTGTGGTGATGGATTGAATCATTAACAACTTGGACTTGCATATGATGACTTTTTGGCCTCAAAGACTTTCTTATATGATATTTTCTATGTTCCCTCATTGATTTTCTTCTTTTACTGTGACCAAACTTATTAGAGCCTTGTGATTCACTAGAAATATCAACAAGTGCTTCTTCAATATCTTTTTGATGTCTTCTTCTTCTATTATGCCTAGGTGTAAGAAGAAGTTTTTGAATGTTGAAACAAATGCAAGTGCAACAACAATCAAAGGCTGAAAAGCATGTGGAAAAACAAGCCCAAGTTGTTCTACAAAGTATGTGACAAATACACTGACAAATTCCCAACTTGTAAAGCAAGTAGAGGAACAAGAAAACTGCAAATAAACAAAGGAGAAATCAAGTTAGTTCCAATTTGTTTGACTTGATTCGGAGTACGAGAGTCAAACTAACTAATGTTTGATGTAAATACAGACATAGAATCTTCAACTTTTTTGAAATAAAATTTAAATATTCTTTGGCTATCCAAATAGTAACTAAGACACATAAATGAAACAAATAGTAACTAAGACAAATAGAAATTAAAATTAAAATTTATATATTCCTTGATATCATTTTACTTTAACATTAAAAACCTTGTCCATAAGAAGTCACATTCAATAAGTCTAATTTTCCAACAACAAATGCAATGAAATTTCACAAATAGGGTCTGGAGAGGATAGAGTATACGCAGGAGTCCTTGCTATCACCTCGACAAAGACCCTCGACTCAATTGCAACAATTTTAGGTATAAAAAAAACAAAAAAAAAATATAACAACTAATAAGAGAAACGGTGCAAACCCAACCGAAAAAGAAAATAAACAACAACAGAATAATACAATAGCGCAAAATTAAGAAACTAACCAAAGTATATTAGGATTGACTCCATGACTGATTTCAAGAGTTGTGGGATGCAAAAATTTTCTATGTAACAAAGAAAATCCCATGTTGGGGCACATGCTGTACTGAAATCATGTTAATCAATTAATTAACTATGTTAAAATATGATTTAAAAAAAAAGAATGAATATGAGAAATTTTTGCCCAAAATAGTTACATACCTACAAGTTTTTCCAGACAAAAAATCAAGTGGATGACCAAACAATTTGCCAACAATATCACCAAAGCCTGATAATAATGTACCCATCACATTCCCCATTCTCCACTAATTATAACAAACTCATCATTTTCCTGCAATTAAATAAATTATCATTCACTAATTAACAAATTATTAATGAATTCAACAAAGGATATTTAATCTTACTATACTAATTAATTAGTAAAACTGAAAAAGAAAAAAAGAAAACTTACAGGAAGTTGATTTTTCTTGATACAGTGCATCGAATAAATTAATTGGCATTCTGCCAACACTGAATAACTGCTACATTTCACGTTTGTTTCATGTGTTTTATAAAAGCAGTAAATACGAGAAATTATTAACTAGTAAAGTCATTAAATTTTATTTTATATTAAAAAAGGATTTTTATTTTTAAAAAAAACGCTTTACACCTTAACATTTTAAATTTGAGTAACTATTATACCTTTTTACACATTTTGAGATGTTAAATCTATTGTTCGAAAATGAATTGATTTATTGTATATGTTTTTAAAATGTAAAAATTAATGGCCTTCAGTTAATGTTAAATTTCATACTTTTTACCCCTTAATTTCTTTAATTTTACCCTTAAGAGAAATTTTTGCCTTGAAAATTAACATACCTACACAAGCCTTTTCAGATAAAAAATCAAGGGGATGCAGAGACGGAGATAGGTGAGAGTTTATCGATTCGGACAAATTCACTAAAAAATTTCATAGATTCTATATTTGTATTAAAAAAATTAAATAAATAATGTGTATTATATTATAAATGAGAAATTATACATCAAAGTCATTAATTTTTTTCCTAACAAAATTGCTCAATCAAATTTGCTATTAGAAAAACCCCACTTTAATTTACACCCTCAACGTTTTGAATTTGAGTAACTATACCTCTTTCACATTTTATATTAAATGTAATAATAGACCACTTGATATTAAATCAATTATTAGAAATAAGTTGATTTATTATATATTTTTTAAAAGTGTAAAAAGTGGCGTTTAATTAATATGAATTAGAAATGTATAATACGAATGACAATAATCATAAAGTAATAAAATCATAAAAGTATTAAATTTCATACTTTTTTCCTTTAATTTCTTTCTTTTGACATTTAAACTTTTTTTTTTTTTTGCACAATTTCATATTATTCTTTCAATTTATTTATTTTATCTCATGTTTAGGTTCTCTTCAATCATTTTTTTTTCATTTTCAAGGAGCACGTCTTTCTTTTTGTGAATATAAACAAAGGATGTTAAAATAAAACTAATTGATAAATTTTGAACACTATTGAAATGACCAAATAGTAATAAAAAATTTTTTTTTTTTTGGAGTTATGGATTCAAAAATAAATTTATGCTACAACATGCCTTAGCTTTGTAATTCTGATTTTATTTTCTCAAAAGTAAAATATTATCGAAAGAAGAGAAAATAATAAATAGCAACAAACGATTAATCGAAACAAAAAAAATAATTATGATTTTATCAAAAGAAATGGGTTTAACAGTTATAACTTATAATTGTCTGATAGATTCAAAAAATAATCTTTTGTTGTAAAATTAAAGAACAAAAGAACAATATTAAGATGAAGACACGAAGAATATAAGACAAGAGGAATAATATAAGATCACTTTCTTTTTTTCAAGTATTTATCAAATATTTAAGTGTATACTGTTATATCATAATTTTACTATCTTTAGAAAAATCACTTTTGAAATGTTCTAAGTATAAAAATATTTAAAGAAAAATAGAACATACTCTCCACTTAATTTTTTTTTAAAAGAAATTAAGAAAATTTAATTTAAAAAGACTCTAACAGATTAAGGCCTCAATTGTTTGCACTTAATGGAGATCTGAATCTTAATCATCCAGATTCAGCCCATTAAGTACATTTGATTTTTAGGTCTGAATCTGAATGATTCAGATTCAGTCAATTATGTTCATTTGTTTTATTTTTTTAAAAAACTCTTAATGGGTCTGAAGAGGTCTGAATGAATCAGATCTGTAGTAGACTCTTAACAACACTCATACTCATTTGATAAGTTATCAAATAATAAATCATAACTCTTTTGATGTGCTATCTAATAAATAAAAACTCTCTTTCTCACTTTTCTCAATCAAACACCATTTTTCCCAAACGGATAAGTTTTCATAAATCCTTTCAAGTAATGTTTTTAATATTAATAATTTTCTTGTATTGATGTGTGTCAAGAATACTGGTTGCAATAATATTTTTGGTGTATTGTTGTTTATCAAGGTTTTTTAATGAAAAAATAGTACTCCAAATCATGATTATTAAAACTTTTAAAACTTTTTTTTAAATCAAAAGTTATATATTTTGTTGAAATGAAAAATTTATAATATTTTATTAATATAATGTTTAATTTTACTTCTACATCCAGATATTGAACACAAACAACATTAATTATTTAGTGTTCAGATTTAGAGATCACCTCTTAATATTCAGATGTGTATTCAGATCAAAACAATCAGATCTTTATGCAAATCTTAATATTCAGATGTGCATTCAGATTCAGACCTCTTAATCTTAATGGAAACAAATGAGGCCTAAGTCTTTAAAAA
The DNA here is from genome assembly GCA_016801875.1 of Solanum sitiens. Taxonomy (NCBI): domain Eukaryota; kingdom Viridiplantae; phylum Streptophyta; class Magnoliopsida; order Solanales; family Solanaceae; genus Solanum; species Solanum sitiens. The sequence goes on along the minus strand of JABWTJ010000092.1, from coordinate 3,987,896 downwards.
CTTAGAGATTAAGAGGTTCTTATTACTACTTTAAGAAGGTATTAGCACTTAAAGCATTTGCTAACTTGTGGTTATCATACGACTTAGGTTAAATATTTGACTAACTTTGAGAAAAAAATTAATTAAGTGTAGAAAAGAAGATTTTTTTTCTTTATTGGGGTTTTAAAGAAAATGAAACTAATTTAATTATTTGAAAGTAACCAAAACTTCTAAAAGAATAGGTTAAGATTAGCACTTAAAAAATGACCTTAAGATTAACATTTTAAAGACGAGATAAACATTAAAACTTTATTTTTAAGAAAATAATATATTATGTAAGAATTTATTTAAATCACTTTACAGATAATAGTTTACATCAATTTGGTCAATTAAATCATGATAAACTATTTTAAATTAATTGATGAATAGATAAAAGTTTTGACTAAAGATTATCAAATAAAGTATAAGAAATAAAAATAAATAAAATTGTATTAAAATAAACTAACATAAAAAATATAGCTTATCTTTTAGAGAATTTAATTAAATTAAACCAAATCAAATAAAGGATTAGAGTTAAACAAACATATCACAAATAAGCAATAAATATAAGTCAAATAACTAAGGAAATAATTGGCTTAGACCCAAATTTAGTTATTGTAAAGGACTTGTGCTTCAGCCCAAATTAAACCTCAAAAACTGATGCAATTGGGCCTCTTTGCTCAATTCCCGTTTTTGTATACATCAGATGTATACCGGTGTATATTAGATGTATACTGACTCGTTGTTATGCCTTTCAAATCTGTACCAACTATATTATAACATGTCGTGACTTCTCTTTATTTTGTATCAACTTTCTAAACTTGGAAACAATGGCAAAGTTGACTCGAAGAAGGATGAATGTTGGGTTTCAATCAAACTTGAGATGCAAGGAGTGAAGGAGAGAGTCTCCAAATTGAACCTGAACAAGAGATTCATTCCAGAAAAATAAACAAAACATTAGAATGGTAATTCAAACAACTTAAAACTATTCACAACTAATAATGGGAGACACATTACAAGAAGCAATTAATAAGTCATAACAAAATAAATTAACAGATAAAGCTAAATACCCTCTAGTAACAAGTCAAACATTTACTAATTAAGAATAAGTAGTTGCTGGTAAACATATGTATAGTAGCCAATGCATAAAAAAATAAAAATTATAATAATAATAAAAAAATAAAAAATATAAGAGGAGTTGCTACGTTAACAATCAATAGATTATCCAATAACTATTTCATCAGATAGAAGAGTAGCACTTAGTCATATTCAAATGTTAAAACCATAGCATTAAGGAAATCAGAAAATAAACAACGCCAACATAAACACAAAATTGATAATTTCCAAAAAAAAAAAACTTAGCAAAGGATATGAAAAATTACCTTTTTAGGGTAGGAACTGGGACAACGAGCTTAACCACCACTGTGAGCCAATTTTGATGAGCTCCAGGAAAAATAAAACAACTTCGAATTCGAATTGGAGAGACTCAAAACTCTCTGTTTCTTGTCCTCTTTCTAGCTTATGTTTTTATACCTATTTTTTCTTTTCTCTGTCTCTATTTTTTTTTCTCCACCCTTGAGTTCTTTTCAATTCTCCGAACTTCTCTTAATCCTATCTCTCTTTTCCGTCTTTTTTCTTTCTTTCTCTTTAGTGTCTCCACTTTCCTAAATGGCATCAATATCATGTATTTATAGAAAAAATAAAGGCTTGAATTCAAAAACTATTTTAGCGGGAGATGAAAGATTGATTGAAAATAATGGAGGAGAAAATGAGTGAGAGGTAAACATACCCCTAAAATCTGAATTCGATGTGATCTCTTCCGATTCGAATTAGATTTTGATGAGATTTATCTAACCTTAAGTCAAAAATTTGGGCTAGTGGTTTGTAATCTTTGACTATGGAGGGAGGGATTGTCAATGGTCATGGGTAGTGTAGTTGGATGGAGAAATCATGATGTTTTCTTTGCTTGACTTTTGTGTCTTTGGGAAGAAAAGTGAGAAGAACGTGTCTTTGTTTAGAGGTGAATTTAGAAAAAGAAAAGAGAGAGGAGAGTGTGTTTCTGTGTATGTATGATGTGCAAGAAAAATGACCATTATATTTAAAATTTGACCAGTTTAGTTTCTATTCTAATCAAATTAAATTAAGATATAGCCAAATTGAGTCAAGTAACTAATTCGGCCAAAATTAAAATAAGATGAATAATCATCGATTAATTAATTGAGCTTCTTAATTCAAACAAGACAAAATAATTATCAAGACTTATTCATCACTTAAATATAGAACTAATTATACAAAATAACAAAATTCACTAATTCAAAGAAATAAATGCGTAATTATGCTAAACACTATTTTAGGCTATTATTAAATATTTATATAAAACATGAAAATTGTAAAAACCAATATGTAAAGTTATATAGATAATTCTGATAAATAATAACCAAAATTAACTAGAAAAATATTTTAAAATATATATATTTTTTAAGGATTTTTCAAAGGCGATTATTTCAAATTGTTTGAAATTGAAGAAGCTCGATAGCTAACTCGAATTGCATAGGGTCAAAATTGGGTGTCAACATATACAATAATAACTCTTATACCTCTATTTATAGTGTAACATAAAGGCATACAAAAGATTAGTCATAAACATGACATTAAAGAAGGAGATTATGGAGGTGAAATGTTACATATATAATTATCAAAAAGGTGAAGGTTATCTTCATAATGGAGGGAACTAATGTAGTAACCTTTTGGTGTAGTGGACATTCACAATATATTGTTTTATAACACTCTCTCTTGCCCCTTGGATGTCCACAGATAATATGCCTCGTTAAAACCTTACTAGGAAAAAACTCGATGGGAAAAACTTCTACTGTAGGAAAAAGGCTACACATATCTTTTGGTACGCTTTGAATGTTGTCTCGTTAAAAACCTTACTAGAAAAATCCAATTGGGACAAAATCATGATTAAGAAAAAGAGTTCTACGCATATTTTTCTCCCCCTGATAAAAAATTTACTTGATATCTTGAAAACAATGCATTCCAATCTTGTATCACAACTCAAATATTGATGTTGCAATCTTTAGTGAAATAGTTTACGAGATTATTACTTGAATGAATCTTTGAACCTCAATCTCACCATTTTGTTGATGATCACGTATGAAGACTTTTGGTGAAATATGTTTGGTCCAATATCCTTTGCTTCCTTCAATTGAGTTATATATTACTTTTGTATATGGTGGCTGGAATATTCTTATCAAAAGAAAATCACATATTTTCTGAATATGACAGATGATGATTCCAACCAAATACACTACCGGCTTACTTTATAGATCAATATTATTTCTGCACGATTTGATTCTTTGAATGCCAAGATTGTGCCTCCATATGTAAATAAACAGTTCGTTTGCGATCGATCTTTATGCAGATCAAATAAATATTCTGCATCTACATAATCAAATCAGACCTGACTCGGGGATTGATTATTTCAATTTTATTGAAGCTCGTGTTTTCTTCTGAAATAAAATCACACATCTTTTATGTGTTGAGTCACTTAGATTCTTGTCATAACTTGAATGATAATATGACGTATAATTTTCGTTATGTAAATCAAATATGACATTATTTTTGTGTTGATTCAATTATGTAAATATACAGTTAAATTATTATACACGATTTCAAGGGGGGGGTGTTTTTCATGACATAACGTAACTAACAACGAAAACTGTTAAGTCCTGCCGAATTATAGCAAACAAATGTTATAACAACAAATTTACAATACGACCTCGCCCTTACATGATTTACAACAAAACACAAAGTTGTGTGACCCATCACTAAGTATGGCGTACTGAATTAGAAAATACAAAGTCATATTATAACGACTGAAATACATAGTATCTATAAAATTCTCCATGTATAGGGATGTCAAGACTTGGCATACACGTCGAATTCATGAACACCTCACCTTACCATACACTGATTCAGCAACAAACAAATAGCCAGTATCACAAAAAAACATCCAAATTCACCAATAAACGAATAGTTATGCCCTCTTACATTCTCAAGGGCATGTTACTGGCTTAGAAAGACCTTTCAACCCGCATTTGTGAAATTCAGAAACAGATCTTCAAATGGTCCTGAAACACTCCCAGCAGTGCCACATGGGTTGTAAAACACAACTGGACAATATGTGCCTACTATCACATTTTCAAAATACACCCGCCCCTGCAAAAGTAAAATAATAATATATCTTTGCACCTGCAAAGATACGATTCCCACAGAGAAATTTGCAGTTGCGACTAAAAACATCCACAACAGTAGACGGACTATAGTGAAGTCCAAAGTTAATTGTGACAAATACAGTAGTAATTATGCTAAACAATATTTTAGGCTATTATTAAATATTTATATAAAACATGAAAATTTTAAAAACCAATATGTAAAGTGATATAGTTAATTCTGATAAATAATAACCAAAATTAATTAGAAAAATATTTTAAAATATATATATTTTTTAAGGATTTTTCAAAGGCGATTATTTCAAATTGTTTGAAATTGAAGAAGCTCGATAGTTAACTCGATTTGCATAGGGTCAAAATTGGGTGTCAACATATACAATAATAACTCTTATACCTCTATTTATAGTGTAACATAAAGGCATACAAAAGATTAGTCATAAACATGACATTAAAGAAGGAGATTATGGAGGTGAAATGTTACATATATAATTATCATAAAGGTGAAGGTTATCTTCATAATGGAGGGAACTAATGTAGTAACCTTTTGGTGTAGTGGACATTCACAATATATTGTTTTATAAAACTCTCTCTTGCCCCTTGGATATCCACAGATAATATGCCTCGTTAAAACCTTACTAGGAAAAAATTCGATGGAAAAAAATTCTAGTGTAGAAAAAAGGCTACACATATCTTTTAGTACGCTTTGAATGTTGTCTCGTTAAAAATCTTACTAGAAAAATCCAATTGGGACAAAATCATGATTAAGGAAAAGAGTTCTATGCATATTTTTCTCCTCCTGATAAAAAATTTACTTGATATCTTGAAAACAATGCATTCCAATCTTGTATCACAACTTCTCAAATATTGATGTTGGCAATCTTTAGTGAAATAGTTTACGAGATTATTACTTGAATGAATCTTTGAACCTCAATCTCACCATTTTGTTGATGATCACGTATGAAGACTTTTGGTGAAATATGTTTGGTCCAATATCCTTTGCTTGTATCCTTCCTTCAATTGAGTTATATATTACTTTTGTATATGGTGGCTGGAATATTCTTACCAAAAGAAAATCACATATTTTCTGAATATGACAGATGATGATTCCAACCAAATACACTACCGGCTTACTTTATAGATCAATATTATTTCTGCAATATTTGATTCTTTGAATGCCAAGATTGTGCCTCCATATGTAAATAAACAGTTCGTTTGCGATCGATCTTTATGCAGATCAAATAAATATTCTGCATCTACATAATCAAATCAGACCTGACTCGGGGATTGATTATTTCAATTTTATTGAAGCTCATGTTTTCTTCTGAAATAAAATCACACATCTTTTATGTGTTGAGTCACTTAGATTCTTGTCATAACTTGAATGATAATATGACGTATAATTTTCGTTATGTATATCAAATAATCATCTAGCATTAGTATAACCAACAATCTGTAAGTGCACCAATTGCACTAATATGTGTCATTTTAAATCATTTTCATGAGATCAAAAAGATTCTTTCTCTGTGTTAAGCAGTCTCAAAATCATTGGGCACTCAATGAAATTGCTTTAAGATATTTTAAATCCTTCAAGGATTTTCATATAAATTTAATCATTTAGTTAGACATGATAATCATTCATTATATATATTCAAGAATTTCATCTATTGACAGACTGAAACAAGTCTCATTGCATCCACCAACCACTAGAGAATATGTCTCCACTTAATAATGTCAAGATTTTTGCGAAAACCTTTTATTCCCTGAAGCACAAACCGCACTTTATATCTTACGATCATACTTTCACACAATCACTGACATTATATTTTGATCCATGAATTATAAAATCAATAACATCACTTTTCTAAGTGAGACAAAATATACTTGAATAGTGCATTTTATTTGGCCAATCATTTATCTGTCCACATTATATGACAAATTAGAATTTAAGATCCTCGTAATCATTTATAGCATTGAGTGTTACTTCATATCAAAAATATCGTCGACGGTCATTTTAATTCGATTTCAATTCGACATAACTTATCGAGATCTCTTCATTTTTCATCTTTTTCGGGTACCTGAACCTTTGCCAAGGTTTCATGAAGTGTTATGTCATATAGTGCTCTTTCAAAGCACTTATCTATTACCATGACCATTTTGATAATTTGCTCCTCTCCTTCTTCAAAGAGTTTTACGTTTGAAATCGATTGGTCTATCATGCTTCTGGTATACCATAGACTCTGTCCTTCAAGGGCTATTTATTGGAGCATTTACAGCTTATTTAAAATATTGGGTCAGCAAATACATCTGCCAAATGAATTATCTCTTGAACTTCAAGTTCACATTTTTCTTAACAAGGATCTAGATAATTCACCTCTCACATAATTTCAGCTACTAAACATATCGCCCCCTAATGTTAGGAAATCTAACATTTACACCCAACCTCATTTGGGGATCCATTTTTGTGCGTGGTGGAGCAAAAAAATCATATGTTCACACATCAAACTTTTAGATGGAAATTATTTGGTTCCTGACCCTAAACCAATTGTGATGGGAGAACCTTGTTGGTTTGATGCATACATATTAAAAAAATTCATCTCATACAAAATTTTATTTGAGAGATTTGTTCTCATAATCTATGGTCTAATTATAATTGGAGACAAACAATATCTGTTAAACCAACCAGTATTATAATTTTATAATTTGGAATTGTTCTCTTAATTTAACAATTTGAGCCAATAGCCTTATGAAAACCAATTTGTAAGTTAATACAAACGCACATATGACCATACGATAGATGCACTATTAAATTATAATAGTAAGCGATCTACATGGTAGGTGAACGACCCATATTGATCTTTTTATGTGTTCCAAATAATTTCAGGAGATACACTCTCAACCTTAGCTGGTACAATGATCATTTTATCATGAGAACGAGCAACACAAGAGAATTCTTGAAGAATGTTTTATTTCTTCAGACATATAGCCACATGAATTCTCAATTTCTTTTGCATCACACTTGAATCGGAACGGTCAACCGATTATACCAACTGATATTTATTCTAGTAAATTTCTGGTTTACTTTTGCATGTGATTTCATCATTATGCCCATATTTGTATACAACAAACAACAGGAACATAAATGGATAATCTTATACGTAAATATTTATAACCGACTTTGATTGTAGTAATTTGAAGATATTAAATCTTTCCATAATTTATAGTCTCAACATAATATTTTTTCAGTTCTTCCGAAATTTAAAAATTTCTTTTGAAACTGATTACAACCCCAATATTATGAACAATTTCATTCCTCCGAATAATAACAAATCAGCCTTTTCGAAACTCTTAACTTATTTTGTGTGCTTCCACAAATTTCACAACGCCATTCTTCTAGTGACCATCTCCTTCAAGGAGAAAGCTATTGTTATTTTCATTAATAAAATTATCACATGCAAGACTTATTTCTTGACAACTAATGACAAATTTGTCTGGACATAGCCAAACCTTTATAGGAAAGAATTTTTTCTTTCTTTTGTCCTTCAATAGTTCATAATTTAACATACCACAATATTTGTGTAGTACTTAGGGGCCGTTTGGTTACTGGTTAGAATTATGCAGGTATTAGTTATGCAGGGTTAAGTTATGCAGGTATTAGTTATGCAGGTTTAAGTTATGCAAGTATTAGTTATGCAGGGTTTAGTTATGTAGGTATTAGTTATGTAGGTATTAATTATGCAGGGTCTAGTTATGCATGGTTTAGTTATGTTGAGTTTAATTATGCGAGTATTAGTTATCTAGGTATTATCTTGCTATGTAAAGATTATAATACATGAATTATTAACTATTGAATATTAAACTTGTTGTAAATTATTAATATATATTATTTACAAAATAATAATACATGCTAATAATATGTGAAATATATTTAATAATATATAATGCTAATATTTGATTAGCATATGTACCGTCAAAAAATATAAAATCAAATTTTTAATATTAAAAAATATTTATATTTACATAAATAAATAAAAATGGTAAGTATATAAAAAGAAATGAAAATATATATATAATAGGAAAACAGTAAAGTTTCCAATTAATTTTTTTTAAAAAAAATGAAAATGGTCTATATATAAAAAAGAAATAAAAAAACATATATAGGAAAACAGTAAAGTTGCCAATTAAAAAAAAATAAAATAAATTTATAGGGTAAATCTATAATTTATCATTTTAATACATGTATAATTAATACCCACATAACTTATTCCAACTTCTACCCTGCATAACTTTATACATAGATTTTCTCATAAGTTATGTTGGTATTAATTATGTAGGACTACAAAAATGCAACCAAACACCGTATAAATTAATACATGAATAACTTTTATACAATATTTAAATTCTTACCAACCAAACATGGTATAAGTTATGTTAACTTTTATACCTAACACAAAACTTCTACCAAACATAGTAAAATTAATGTAACTTTTAATACATGTATAAGATGTTTCTTATACAATAACCAAACGGCTCCTTAAAGTATACGACTAAATGACCATTTATGTCAAAATATTTCTTTTCAATCTCTCAAACCTCCCGTGGAGGTGATCGATGTGACATTTATCCAACAATACATGAACTTGTTCTTATCCATAAGAACACAAGTCACATTTTCTTTAAGATATGGACCGTAAGCATTTGAAAATGTTCCATAAGTTCTTATTAGAAATTCATTGTCATTGTCACGATCGGGGAGCACCCCCTAGACGTAAACGGCGGCAGCGGCCTCGTAGAGGACTAAGACTAGCCTCTTAGCGTTCGTCATTGCATATCATAGGCTAAAAATGCGTAAAAATTAAAACTTTTCATATACATCTATATAGTGAGGTTTACATAGACCTCTCACATACTACTTATGGAATTTACATAGACTCCTCACATAGGAAGCTTACATAGGCTTCGACTTTTAGATAACATAATCAATACATAAGAATTTGTCTAATACTCCATCTCATATTGAACCATTTAAACGAATACAAATCTTGGACATAGCCAATATGAAGTCAACATGCCAATATAGGCTTACATTAATATCCAAATGAAAGAGGAATGAACAATGTCTTTATGACAATTTTAAAGCTAGAATGTGGAACAAGGTAACATACCCGAACATGAGGACGTACCAACACTTGGGGAATAGGATCCAAGTCTTCTTCAATCGGCCTTCTAAGAACTCAATGAACAGAACCTACATAATTGTAGAAATATAAAGGAAATGGGTTAGTACACCACTTGTACTAAGTATGGAAATATATGCACAAACATTTGAAACCATGCTAAGTTACTTTGAAAAGCCTTATGCACAATCAAAAATACATATAAATCAATAATCATATATCCCTCAAGACAATATCATATTTAACACAAGATCAATATCATCAAGTAAAGTCAAGTCAACATATATAATAGCATATTATGGCACATGACCAAAGCAACTTCAACGTCATGTCATAACAACAAGGCATGTACAAGAGTTCATAACATTACAACATAGTCAAGACCCTTACACATAGCCCCTTACCAAAGCTTACTAGTGCAATGACCAAGTAAAGCCCCATAACCTCACTCAACCAAGCAAAACAACCAAAGGACCACAAATAATGTCTAAGTTCATATAACATAGCATTATGAGTATTCATCATCATGTTTAGCAATATAGACTAACAACATGTTCATAAGTGAAACCAACATCATATAGGATCATCAACGTGTAAAGTCAACATATGCATATCATTTACTTTATAAGAACATAAGAACATAAAAATATCCTCCTAGGACTTCCCTCAAGGCCATGTAGTGCAATGTATAGGTAGAGTCCAATACTCTTACCTAGACCAAGTCAAACCCCTTAAGTTCTCCTAGTTAGAGTTCACTTTATTACTTCATTTTAATTTTGGAAACACTTGACTTACCGACATAGATGACATAAGCTAATGTGGAATTCGGTGTCATGAAACCCTACACCGAAGGAAGGTGGACTACTTATCAAGGTTGTACCAAAACAGGAACATAGCATCTAGGTGTAACGACCCTTTTGGTCGTTTCGAGTGCTAAAGTCTTGTGTTTCATGAAAAAAATTTGGACAGACTCTAATTGGGTATTTTTGACTATTCGTAATTAAAATTATGAAATTAAGTGGGTAGTTTAAATAATTAATTTAGTTGGTGGTTATAGAAAATAAAGTACAATTAGTGATGGGTCACTTACACTATTCATATAATTAGTCTTATATAATAATTAGGGTATAATTAATCTCTAGAGGAAAATAAGTTAAGGAGTTTATTAATTTTTTTGGTCATAACACAAAGTGATTGCCGCACAAACCCTTAGAGGAGAGAACGACAAGATCTATCGCAGGTAAACAATTTCAATTGAAATCTCTTATCTGCCAATGCTAATGGTTGCTTGAATAAAGTAGTTTATTGTTCGTATGATGTTATGGGTAGAATTTAATGGATGAATAAACTTAAATTGACAAATTTGGTTGCTTTGACTTATCTACTTAGTTCTCCAAATCAAGTTTTGTAAATTTATGGTGCTTATCTTATTGTATTGTCAAAGGATTATTATATTGTAAAACACTATGGTTATATAAGGATGTCAATTGAATATTAATGGTGCATTGAGATTGGAAGGTGGAGGCCAAACATTAATGAGAAGGAACTAAGTTTGTACTATGATTGTTTATCAAATATGGTTATGGGCGTGTAATGGAATTGGGTCTGAATTACTGTTAGTTTTTCTGCTAACCAGCGGCCTTAACTTTAGTTACTTACTATTATTGTTATTATCTTATATTATAAAGTGGAAATGTATATTTGTTATTATTATTATAATATACGGAAAAGGGCCTAAAATATCCTTGAAGTATTAAAAATGGTACACAATTATCCTCCATCCACCTATTGGCCCCCAAATACCCTTTCCATCCACCTTTGGGTCCAAAATTACCCCTTCATTAACGGACCAAAATTAAAAATAATTAAATAATATTTTTTAGTTACGTAGCACTCAACCATTGGTTGGAATTTGATTATTTAAAATAATTTTAAACCCACCCAATACCCACCCCTTTTAACTAAACCCGCCCCACTTGACCCAATTCAAAAAAAAAAAAACATCTAATTAAAAAACCCTATTCTGAAAAAACCCATCTAATTCAGAGCAGTTCCCCACTATAAATCATCATAATTATGCACAACCCACAAAACATTATCAAATTAACTTGCAAATTGCCCACCAGAACGAGCCATCCACGAAATCACCAATTTCTCATGACCAGTATTCTTGTTGTATTGCTTTATTCTTCTCTTCTTGCACATCGATTATACCATTCAAAGCACAGGAACTTGCAGCAAAGAGGGAACATGAATAGATCGTGATCTTGAGGAACACGATGAAAGTTGCTAGTTGAGTTGAAAGAACACGATGGATGGAAGTTGTCTGCAGATCGTGAATAAATTGGAGGAATAAGGTTTTAGTTTTTTTTAATTATATGGTTTTTTCTGAATTGGGTCAAGTGGGGCGGGTTTAATAATATTTGGGGTGGGTTTAGTTAAAAGGGTGGGTATTGGGTGGTTTTAAAATTATTTTAAATAATTAAATTCCAACCAATGGTTGAGTGCCACGTAATTAAAAAATATTATTTAATTATTTTTAATTTTGGTCCGTTAATGAAGGGGTAAATTTGGACCAAAAGGTGGATGGAAAGGATATTTGGGGGCCAATAGGTGGATGGAGGGTAATTGTGTACCATTTTTAATATTTTAAGGGTATTTTAGGCCCTTTTCCGTATAATATATTATAAAGTGGAAACGTACATTTGCATAGCATGTGATGTTAAATGAATGTTGGTAGAAAATTTAGGTCAGAACGTTAATAATGTAAAGAATTAGAGTATTAAAGTGTGGGTGTAAGGTGTTCATTGCCTCTTGAACTTTTAAACATTAAAATGTTTTTATCTTATTTTAAAGTATATTTTTAATGCATTGAGATAGGTAATAAAATATTAGGTGTCTCATATTATTTAAATTTCATTAAAAATTATGCTAATTGGAAGAATTTAGAAAACGCATAGGCTTGAACTTTAGGAAATTGATTGTAGTTTTGAGTATTTATAGATTCGTTAACATAAAAATTACGCATATTTCATAGATTGGGAGTTTTGGAGGCGTTGAGGAAAGGAAAGGTATTGAAGAAGTATCTTGCTTGACTACGGTTCTTCGGTTGAAGGTAGGTTATGGTTTATGCTATTTGATAGTAAATTCTTAATAGTGATTGATATGCATTGAATGATATTGTGAATTTTTCTATGTACTTGATTGTGTGGTTTGGTTGTGTGGTTTGTGATTGGTCTAAAATCTGAGACCGTAAAAATTATAATCTTGGATCTCTTTATCGAAGTGATGCCTTGAATAAAGAAGGCTTGATGAAATAATATAAATGAATTGAAAGTGGTGATAACAAATGATAAATTAACGGTTACAATTGGATCGGAGTGTCACGTTTCGACACGGTATAATTGGATCGGAGTGTCACGTTCCGACACAATATAATTGGATCGGAGTGTCACGTTCCGACACGGTATAATTGGATCAGAGTGTCACATTCCGACACGGTGTTCTTGGATCGGAGTGTCACATCCCGACACGGTATAATTGAATCGGAGTGTCACATTCCGACACGGTATTCTTGGATCGGAGTGTCACATTCCGACACGGTATTCTTGGATCCGAGTGTCACGTCTCGACACGGTATAATTGGATCAAAGTGTCACGTTCCGACATGATAATATTAAAGAAAAAACATATTAAATTAACGGAATGTACTCAATCTCAAAGAACTCAATTTCCCAAATGGTTTGGTTAGAGGCATGAGTCCTCATGGATGACTATGATATTATTGAATTATTACATACTTACTTAAGTGTCTTTCACACTGGTTCATGTTGTTTGTTGCTTATCACATGTTAAGTGCTATAGTTGAGTTCATACTATTATTCATTGTATATTAGTTTCTATTTTGGGTTGGCCGATAATACCTGCTCAGTACATGTTGCCCTGTACTGAGCCCTACTTGTGTTTTTCTTTATTTTCCTTTTATTGAGTGCAGCGAGTGTACCAACGACTTTGACTGAGGGGCCCTCAGCTCTAATCAATCTCCAGCATATCAGGTCCCAGGGTGAGCTATTCATTCAAGCTCGTATTGGATTCTCTCGGTCATGCCATGATGTCATTTATTTTCGAACACATACCATTTTATTCTTGTATTTTTGTACATTTGATACACTTAGACTTAATATTTGAAGTTTAGATGTCCTTGATGTAATGACTTTCAGATTTTGGGGATAATATGTAACAGACTCTAGAAGTCTATCTGATTGGTTACTTTGATAAGTTTTGGAACTTCCGCATTATTTAGTTATTCGTAGTTGAATTATTGGTAAATGTTGGAGTTTGGATTCCTTGGTTCACCCACCTAGGAGGTTAAGTGTGGGTGCCACTCATGACTCATTTTGGGTCGTGAAAAGCTTGGTATCAGAGCGTTAGGTTCGGTGATCTCATCACACAAAGACATGTCTAGTAGAGTCTTGCGGAACGATATGGGAACGCCTTTAATTTTCTTCGAGAGGCTATAAAACTTTAAGAAAACTTCATTCCTTCTTTCTTTCGTCTACTACTTGAGTCTAATTGGTATCTAGGTGATACAAATTGGTATCTAACCTTCTTCACTGTATTTCACATATGATTAGTATTAGAGTAGTAAAATTGGGAACACCACCACCACCAAGAGATTATGAATCATATTCATATTTGAGAAATCACCTAGCTTGTAACTAAAAACGAATGAGTTAGGCATTATATTGTAAGGAAAATTTTAGTGGTGAATCAATTGTACAATATTGATGTGTTTAGTTTGTGAAGTGTATCTCGAGGATTCTAAATAAGGACCGGTGATTTCATATTAAGGTTCTAGTGAATGGATATATACTAGAATGAAAAACTTATGGGTAAAGGAAGTCTCAAAGAGTACACTAGTGGAAAGGTAATTGAAGATTATAGTAAAAAGTGCATATAAAAGTGGGTTAGTCCTTTGGATTTGATGGGTATAATTGAGTTTAAGGTGTCACATTGATGAAAAGGTGGACTTTGTGGTGATGATAAGGGCTAACTAAGCATAATGATAACAAGAATTTGGTATATTAAAGAGTTCAAGATATTTAAAATTTGTGTCATGGGAAGAATTTGAGATATGTAAAGGAATAAGACATGTCATATAGACTCTTGGTTTGAAGTTAAAGGATGTAAAGGTTTTCATATATAAGTTATAATATGACTATGGATGTGAACTTGTTTAGTATGGCCTCACTAGGAATTTATAAACAAATTTTATGAATATTGGATTTTTGATTTGGATGAAAAATTGTGAGGTCTGTAAGATTATGTGTTGTTATGTGGGGCTAAATTATTTAGTGATAGATGAATTTTTATGGATATGCGACAGTATGGACCTACAGTTATACAGGGTTATCAAGAATTTTGAGAGATTGAAACTACTATTTATTTAGATAACATAGATTGTCATGATGTGTTACATAGGCATTTGATGGTGAGTAGGAATTTTGAGCTTATACTATACAGAATTATTGGAGTGACCAAGATTTTCTTTGAGTTTTGGCATGAGCGAGGTACATGATGGTATGAATGGTAGTTGCAAAATAGTATGTGAAAGTTTGCGTGAAATTGACATTTAATGTGATTCAATTATTGTACCTCGATAGAAAAGTACTTTAGATTTGAAATCAGTGCTATAATTCTTGGGCGTGACTTATATCTGTTATGTAATGGTTAATGGAAAGAGAGAGAGTCATATTTTGAAATTTTCAGAGGCTACAATGTGTTTGCTAAGAATATTTTGATACTAGTAATAGTTTGAGAGTAAGGTAAATGACTGATGAGGTTATGATGTTTGTAAGTATTAAGAGTGTTGACTTTAACGGATTATTTTGAGAAGTATGTAGGGTTTGATGAATCAAGTATTTGTTATATCTTAATAAGGATTAGACTGGTTGTGGGTTACTAAAAATAAAAGAGAGTGAGTCATTAAAATGGAATGTTTGATATGAGCACTATGGAGAGAATATATGGTATTATTCAATTTTTTTGCTTACCTCATTATGTGACACACTTACTGTGTTTTGGGACACAATTTGGAATATAATTCGATGTATGTGTCCACGTGTGTTTCTATATCTACGGGTGAATCCTTAGTGGTGGATCGGATGTACCTATCCTCTTATGTCCTATTGATAGAGTAGGATTCTTTGATAGACTTAGTCATTTCAGAATAAATAGATTTAGTATTTTTTTTGAATAGTTGATGTATACTAGTAGTTCTACACGTATAATCTTGCTTATGAAAACTTATATACGAGCTACTATGAAGAGTTACAATTGTCTAGTATCTTTCTTGATAGTGTTGTTAGAGGTCTTGTATACTTGGAGGTATTGTTTACTAGGTGGTTACTTAATGATTTTCTTCTTTGGGTTAGATAAGTTTGATTCTCCCTTTATGACTACCCGATGTCTAAAGATCAAATATTTATGACTTAAACTAGTGAAAAGATTGTGTTGTGACAAGGAAATTTTGATAATATTTGTGATGATTTGTGCACTATGATTGTCTAGTGGTTGATTCAGGATCACTTATGGTTGTAGCCAATATTGATTCAGAAGGTTATCTCGGTTATGTGAGAAAATAATTTGTTATGGTTTAGAGGGTTTCAGTTCATAATGGATTCATGTGTTAGTCTGTGGTTTGGTATAATTCCTGATTTATAAATCCTCCAATTTATTTTTACTTTTTTTATTTTTATTTTTATTTTCGAAAAAGCAGTTCTTAGTAGTGGATCTTGATGAAATGATCTTAAGGAGGAGCTCACTTTGAGAGATAAATATTGATTCTGGAAATTATGCCTCAGGTGTTTGATAACATTGATTATTCTTCTTTCTTCATCGTTATGTTCGAGGACGAACATGGTTTTTAGTGGTGGATAATGTAATGACCTGGAAAAAAAAAATTTAAAATTTTTTGAGCTATTTGATAATTTTGATTATTTAATTGACGAATAATTTTAAATAATTTATTTAATTGATAATATTGTGCCAGGTTTGAAATTTAATTAAAACCCTATATTTTTGGCCCATATATAACAAAAATAGGTTAGTACATAATTATTTTAGAAAAATAAAGAGAGTCAGGAACATACCTGCATCGACGAACTGTAAAGGAGGGAGCCGTTTCTCCAGGTACGCCACACAAAAATTGACATGTAATATATATGTTTGCACGATTCACTATAGACATGTAATTACTAGTGACTAGTATGATCTTTTTATTAAGTTCTTAAAGTTGAAACCCCTATTATTCATGGGTACTAAATATGAAGATGCTTATGATTTCCATATTGTTTGTCATGAGAGTTGTTGTTTTAACAAAATGCTTACCTTTTATAAGAGTTTTTGATTTTTTAGAGTCGCCACAACTTTTGCTTTCAGAAAAATTTAAACAGAAAAAATCATTTGAAAACATAAAGGGGGGTTCGGGGATTCATATTAACGTCTTAGGAAGGTTTTGAGAGCACCTAAGATGTCCGCTAACTTGCAGTTATCCAACAACTGACTATTTGGGTAAGGTTTATAATTGCGATAAAAATACTCTTTAGGGTTGTTGAAAAATGAAAGCCGAGAAAAATCATTTAAGATTGTTAAAAAAATTATTTATCGAAATGGATTTTAATTTGTAAAATCCTTTAAAGATTTTTTACTTGATTTGATCGAGTCGTTAAAACCAAAGTGGCGTTTGCGGGGGTTCGAATTCTTCTAACCTTAAGCTAACGACAAACAAAACAGTTAAATAAATAAATAAAAAACAAATAAGGAGAGAGAGGAAAAGGGATTTGGGTCCAAATCCGGGTTCTGTTCTCGTTGAGCGATTTTTGGACCCACCTGTTTTGGGTTTTTGACCCATTTCCTTTCGTACCTGTCCTAGACTAAACAAATAATTAATACTAAATAAATACAGTAAAGTAAAAGACGACAAGGGCTTATGCCCGAAAATAGATACAATACGAAATGCAAAAAAAATAAAACGGGTCTTCTAATTCATCTTCTCCGACTTTCTTCAATTCTTTAAATCTTAGGACCCGTCCATCGGCTTAATAGGTTGACTGGAAAAGAGGAACTTTGAGCCTTTACGGCTCTTCTCATGGAATGCAAAGGAGAGAGTGAGAGTTCACGTTGAACTCGGACGAATTTTACATGCAATGGAGAGCAAAAATAAAAATTAGCACTTGAAAATAATATCTCTAAATCATATCTTAAAGAGGATTAAACGATTCCAAAATAATGAATGTACCTAAGCAGATTACAACTTAACACCTAAAGCCAAAATAAGTAAATAAATAAATAGATTGGAAAGAAAAAAGGCAATTGATGTCATTAATTTTATCTAAAAGCACACATAATAGATAAGCAGTAATATCCAAAATATGTAATAATCTTAGAAGTAAATATAACAATGATGCATGAATAACTAAATAAATATTTTAGACCATGATGTGAAACGATCCAATTTGCTATGGCAAATTAATACACACATAAAAGTATGACAGTAATAGCAACTAAACGTTAATACTAGTTAAACTCAAGATCCAAATAGTTAGCAAATTGGGTAATTGACAAATTATATATATGTATATATAGATATGCATATAAAAATAAAATAAAAATTAAGATCAATCAAAACAGACCAGAACTTATTCGAATTGACTATATTACATCGCTTCCTCTGTATATAAACTTAATGCCTAGAAGATTCAATCATAAGAATAGGACTAAACACCATATTATATAAATAATAATTCTGATTATAAAATCAAGTAGAAAATAAATGGCAGCTAGATCGAAATATCTTAAAATAACAAGTTTACACAGATATTGAGCTAAATAAAATAAAGATTAAATAGGCTACTGGAATGCAGATTATACTAAGAACATGGCCATAAATCCTAAACTACAACTAATACACAAATAACTTCCTAAAGAAACATAAGCAAACTAAAAGGAAAAACGAAAAAAAAAATCAAAAAAAAATCACCTGATTCTGGGCAGCGAACCGGAACTACGAGTCCGACGGAGACAATTCCACCTCTTCAACTCGAAAAGCCGCAAAACATTGAACTATAGAACCAAGATTTCCCAAAGCTTTTAGGGTACTCTCTGGTTACTGAAAAAAGTCCTCTTTTTTTTCCTCCCCTTTGAACAATGAAGAGAGGGACTTATATAGGACAACTTTTAGTTCCAAATAGATGTGGAAAGCGATGTGGGACTAATGCAAAAGTCCAAAATTGGTCTATTGAATGGTTTAAAGTAATTGATTAATAGGATGAATTCACATAAATTAATTTAGCGAGCTTCTTAATCTTAACAAAAAATAAAATAATTAATTTAATCGTAAACTAGTGATTCAAAAATATAACCATGATTTAAACTAAACTAATTTAAAAGACTACTCACTAAATTTAAAATATTTTTGAGATAATTTTTTGAACAATCACAAAATATACTAATTATATACATAATTATGTAAAATATAGATATTATCTAAAAACTTTAAGAAACGGCAAAAATTATTCAAAATAACGCAAACTTTATATTTTTTTCCTAAATTTATAAAACTAATTATTTTAAATTTGTTTGAGAGTTTAAGAAGCTCATGAATTAATTCCTACAGGTGAGGGTCAAAATTGGGTGTCAACAGTTGTTTCCTAAGATAGATATGGTAGAGTGATGGGACATTGAGTTTCTGACTTACTAATTTTAGGGAGATGCAAAAATATGGTGGCAGTCTCATGTTGAGTCTTGCCGGTAATGACACTACCTATTAGCATTTTCTGGCTTCTTCATGGCGAAGTACATTCTTACGGATCTTAATGAATATGAGGTAGATGGGGTGAAGCAAGATGACTTTGCCAAGGTGACAACATTCAAAAGTTCGTAAGGAACGACTAGATAATGAATATCATTACTTTTAAAAATATAGTAAAGTTCTCATAAGATATATGGGTTGCTTAGTGAATAATGAAATTTTGTTGAGTCAATTGAGGACAGAATCTCTACTACGATTTTATAGATTAAGTGTATTTAAAAAAAAGGGTCATAATACGACTACTACACTAAATATCGATGGTTACTTGGTTAAAGTTATTATGTGTGTTATTTTTGTCATCGACCTGAGCTAAGAATGAATTTAATAATATTTTGGATCTATTCAATGGATAGAAATATGTTGGCTATTGGTGTACGATCTTCTCGATAGTATGATGTGTTCTAGTGATAGATTTAATGACCTTTCACGGTGCGGTACTAGTGTTACGTAGAAACGAATACATAGATTGTCAAGTGTGAATATTAACTACTTAATAAGTAATTAGTGGTGTGACATATGTAATAATAGGATTCTGTGTTGCTTTCACATTTTAGAAACCAACTAGTTTATTATTATAGGCACTTGGATTACATTATTATTATTTATTTATTTTAAAAATATTTTAGCGGTGGATCTTTAATACAATACTAATATATTTAGGTTGTGAAATGTATCTTGAGGGTTCTGAATGAGGACGACGATTTTATCTTAAGCTTCAAAAGGTAGATTGATACTAGGATGACAAACTCATAGGGAAAGAAAGTCCTATTAAGTATACTTGGATGAACTAAATTGAAGATTTTAGTAAGAAAATGCTTATAAAATTGAATTAGTCCCTTAAATTTGATTGGTATACCTGAGTTTAAGGTGTTATGTCGAGGAAAAAGTTCACTTCTTGATGATGAAAAGGTCTAGCTAAGCATGATGGTAAAAAGAGAAAGTAATATATGACCTATATGATTTATGTTTGTTGTACTAGTATCGAAAATTCTCATTTAGAATCAGTTTTAGTGGCAAAAAAGTTCACCGGTTCTGATATCGAACTTAGTATTTGCTTAAGAGTTGGACACTAGGCCTGATCCTCTTTGAAAAATGATTGAAATTATTCTCTTCATTTGGTTCCAATTCTGTTGGGAAAAAGATAAGAATTGTAATCATATTTGTAGTTGATTTTGACTTTGTAAGGAAAAGCACAACTGTGTAAATAAAAGATGGTCTTGAGAGAAAAATTGAACTACTCATTAGTATTTTCCTTGAAAGACATTAGGACATAAGAAAGGTCTTGAGAGAGCTTTCAACAAGAGAGAAGAGATAAGAGAGAAGGAAAAGATTTATTTTGCTGCATACCTGTTCTCCGACCAGCAACCTTCAGGTCGTGTTTTTCAATTAACTAACCGTTGGACTACGTATTTATGAAATCTTTGTACTTTATTTGAGCGGTGGAGATTGGATTCAGAAATTCTCATGATCATTTTTTGTTTCGAACAACAGCTGTGTTTGGGTGGTGCTTGCATTAAAATTGTAGAGCCATTGTATTTATAGTGTGTGTTATAAGGTGTTTTAGTATAATATTTAATAAGAGAAATCTTAATTTAAGACAATGGAGATGATTAGAGTCAAAAAGTTTTTTTTACTTTTGATTTTTTTAAGAACACGAGGAAAGGTTTCACTTAATAGTGTTGGTATACAATATAAGGTAAAATGTCATGGGTTATTAGTAAAAGGATGGAATCGGTAAGCGATCTAGAGAAATTAACAAGAGTCTAGTAAGGGAAAGGTCGAGAGTAGAATTTTGCACCATGTGAAGAATTTAGAAAAGTGAGGGAATAAGACGTCTCGTATAAATTCTTGGGGTGTAGTTGAATGTTGTTTTGATTTTGCTTACGAGTTTAGACATGACTGCGATGTGAACTTGTTCGGTTCATACTTACTAGGAGTTTATCATCGACTTTATAATGATTGAGTTTTAATTTGGATGAAAAATAGTGAGCTATGGAAAAATTAGAATTTTACGTGGCATTAGATTTCTCAAGTTATGATAGATGACCTAAGACTGTTATAATGCGCTACATAGACATTTTATGGTGAATAAAGGTTATGAGCTACTTAAATTGAAAGACAGGGAGACATAGTTTGAAATTATTAGAGGCAACAATGTGTTTGCTAAGAAGACTTTTATGCGAGTGACAATTTGAGAGTAAGGTAAATGTACAGTGTGTTATGATGTTTGTTAGTATTAAGAGTGTTGACTACAATGAAGTACTGTGAGAAGTATGTAGGGTTTTGATAAACCGGATATGTGTATGATTATAATAAAGATTAGATTGGTTGATGGTTGGTGGCTAAAAATCAAGGAGATAGAGTCAGATGAATATAAATGTTTGATGTGAGCACTATGTAAGCAATATCTCGAGTTATTCGACCTTTATTCTGAACATTCTTATGTGACCACCTATTTTGTCCTGGTTATGATTTAGAGTATTATTCACTACCTATTCTTATGCATGTTTTCACTTTTATGTTGAGTCCCTATTAGTAAATCAGGTGTACCAATTCTGTGATTGTTCTCTTGATGGGGTGACATCCTTGGTTAGACTTGTTTATTCCAATTATGAAGTATTTGGCGTTGTTTGGGATAGTTAAAGTATACTAGTAATTCAACACGCACAACTTTGCTTATGAGAATAATAGATGAGAGTTACCATGAAAATTTATAGTTTTTTGATAGACTTAAGATTTATCTCATCATCGGTATTATATTTTGGTTATGTGTGATGGAATGTGAGGACCATTGTAGTTTTGTCATTCTTAAGGTTTGGTTATAATAGCTACTAATCTAGCATTTTGACAATGTTGTTAGAGGTCATGTATGCTTGGATGAATCACTCGATGGATGCTTACTTGATCATTTTCTTCTTGAGGTTAGATAAGTTTAATTTTCCCTTGATGAGTACCTTTTGTCTAAAGGTCATTTTTTTTTAAATAACATAACCTCGTGAAAAGTTTATGTTATGAGATTGAAATATTGATAAGATCTATTATGGTTTGTGCATTATGAGTGTGTGGAGGTTGATTTAGGTTCACTTCTTATTGGAATCCGTATTGATTCAACATTTTATCGTGGTTATGTGATAAAGATTCCACCTAATGGTTGTGTCAAGGTCCTTGAGAACATTTTTCATATGTGTGTACGATTAGCTTTGATGGCTATTGGGAATAAAATTGTTGTTAGTTGAGTTTACAGACAATAAAAATTATCACTAGAGTAGTGAGATGAACTCATTTAAGGCATTGTATGGGAGGAGGTGTAGATCACCAATTGATTGGTTTAATACTTTTGATATAAGACCTTGGGTACTACTATTTTGAATGAATTGTTGAGACAACTAGCCTTTCTTGCCTTTCCATCCTTTGATCGTTCGAGGACGAACGATGGATAAATTGGTATCTATTGTAACGACCCTTTTGGTCATTTCGAGTGCTAAAGTCTTGTGTTTCATGAAAAAAATTTTGACAGACTCTAATTGGGTATTTTTGACTATTCGTAATTAAAATTATGAAATTAAGTGGGTAGTTTAAATAATTAATTTAGTTGGTGGTTATAGAAAATAAAGTACAATTAGTGATGGGTCACTTACACTATTCATATAATTAGTCTTATATAATAATTAGGGTATAATTAATCTCTAGAGGAAAATAAGTTAAGGAGTTTATTAATTTTTTTGGTCATAACACAAAGTGATTACCGCACAAACCCTTAGAGGAGAGAACGACAAGATCTAACGTAGGTAAACAATTTCAATGGAAATCTCTTATCTGCCAATGCTAATGGTTGCTTGAATAAAGTAGTTTATTGTTCGTATGATGTTATGGGTAGAATTTAATGGATGTATAAACTTAAATTGACAAATTTGGTTGCTTTGGCTTATCTACTTAGTTCTCTGAATCAAGTTATTTGTAAATTGATGGTATTATCTTATTGTATTGTCATAGGATTATTATATTGTAAAACGCTATGGTTATATAAGGATGTCAATTGAATATTAATGGTGCATTGTGATTGGAAGGTGGAGACCGGACATCAATGAGGAGGAACTAAGTTTGTACTATGATTGTTTATCAAATATGGTTATGGGCGTGTAATGGAATTGGGTTTGAATTACTGTTAGTTTTTCTGCTAACCAGTGGCCTTAACTTTAATTACTTACTATTATTATTATTATCTTATATTATAAAGTGGAAGTGTATATTTGTTATTATTATTATTATAATATATTATAAAGTGAAAACGTATATTTGCATAACATTTGATGTTAAATGAATGTTGGTAGAAAAGTTAGGCCAGAACGTTAATAATGTAAAGAATTAGAGTATTATAAGGTGTTTATTGCCTCTTGAACTTTTAAACATTAAGATGTTTTTATCTTATCTTAAAATATATTGTTGATAAATTGAGATAGATAATAAAATATTAGGTGTCTCATATTATTTAAATTTCATTAAAAATTATGCTAATTGGAAGAATTTAGAAAATCCATAGGCTTGAACTTTATGAAATTGATTGTAGTTTTGAGTATTTATAGATTCGTTAACATAAAAATTACGCATATTGCATAGATTGGAAGTTTAGGAGGCGTTGAGGAAAGGAAAGGTATTGAAGAAGTATCTTGCTTGACTACGGTTCTTCGGTGGAGGTAGGTTATGGTTTATGCTATTTGATAGTAAACTTTTAATAGTGATTGATATGCATTGAATGATATTGTGAATTTCTCTATGTACTTGATTGTGTGGCTTGGTTGTGTGTTTTGTAATTGGTCTGAAATTCTGAGACCGTGAAACTTATAATCTTGAATCTCTTTATCGAAGTGATGCCTTGAATAAAGAAGGCTTGATGAAATAATATCAATGAATTGAAAGTGGTGATAATAAATGATAAATTAACTGTTATAATTGGATCACACTGTCACGTTCCAACACGGTATAAGACAATAGAGGAACAATATAAGCTTTCTTTCTTTCTTTCTTTCTTTCTTTCTTTCTTTCTTTCAAGTGTATAAACATTATTCTCAACACCACTATTTATAGGATTACATTGAGGAATACCAAAGGGTCTCATAAACATTACATTAAACATTGAGAATTACTACCCATTATGGAGGAAATAAAGCTAGGAGTTATGCTCATTCATTTGACCACCTTATCAACAATATTACTGCCAATAAAGGATGAAATTAACCTACGAGTTATGATCATCCATTTGACCACATTATCAACAACACTATTACTCATAAAGAAGGGAATTAACCAAGGAGTTATGGTCATTCATTAATCCACAAAAATGATTTACAACAAACAACTATTAAACCAAAAAAAGGAAAAAGACAAAATTAAAAAAAAAACGACAACAGAAAAGGCAAACTTCTACAAATATTATATTAATTATTATTAAATAATAACTAATACCTACTGAAAATCGAAATAAATTCAAAAATTTTAACCACTAAAGAAGTGGATAGAATTTAGGGATAAAATGGAGGATTAAAATGGGGAGTGAGAAATGTGGATATAGGCTGAAAATAGGAGTGAAATATTTATCTATCTGGAAGATTTTATGTATTGAAGGAATTAAGGGATTTTTCAAATTTTTAAAAAAGGTAGGGATAAATGGATATTAAGGTAAGTTAATGTCTGTATATAAGTAATTATTCCTAAAAATTACTTTCACATTTGAAGGATCATCTTAAGAACCCATAATGTTTTTCCTTTTAATTACCACAATGATGACAATTAACATTTTACCACACCCATATTCATACATTCAACCATTTGTCATTTTTCAGACATATTGTTTTAAAGTAAAAAAATATATTTGTAAAAGGAAAAATGACTGACGTTTCGAAAAATCAATTAATCTTATGGTTTAAAAGAAATCAATTTTTCAATTTAACAGAGTCGCCACTTGATTTTCTAGTAAAAATCAAGAAAAACTTATAAGTATTTTCAAAAGATTTATACAGATAAAATCAATTGAAAAGGGGTTCGAAGTTCAAATGTACATTCCGAGAAAGTGTTAGACCCTCGAAATGTCCGCTAACTCATGGTTGACCGGCGATTTGACTAAATGACCTTTTTAAATAATTTTTTTTTTAATTAAATTAAGTAATTTCAAATTCGCATTTTTATTTACTTATTCACTATTATTGACTTTTTAATTTTTTAAGGGAAAAATAAACTAGAGGGGAGCTAAAAGGGATAAAATTCAAGTATAAATAGATTAATAAATAATAATAAAAAAATAAAAATAAAACTAAGACTAAATGAAATTTATGTATAATATAAATTTTGAGTCATCATTGGAATTAATTAAATTAAGGAAAAATTACATGATTTGGTACATTTTAATAAATAATTACTGATTTTAGCAATACTTTTTATTTATTACCATTTATAGCAATACTATGTTAAATCTGCAATATGTATTAAAAGTGAATTATGTATGCAATATATATGAATTATACTTGTTTTTTAAAATATATTATGTTTGTTTGGTAAAAATTTGACACATTGTATTATAAGTGTATTAAAATGTGAGATAAATGAAATATCTATCATTAAAATTTGTATTATATGTGAATAAAAAATTATTCTTTGTAATATAAATTAAACTTGTATTATAAATGAATTAAAAGTGATCAAGTGAAAAAGAAATATTATTGCTATAAATGATAAATATTTTTTATTATAATATATTTATGTAAGTTTCCCTTAAATTAAAACCAAAGAACAACGTTAGTCAACATAATAATAAATAAATAACGAGGGAAAAGAAGAGAAAAGTTTGAACTTGGGCCAATTTGCCCAAATTTCACTAAGTTGGGTTTGACCCACCTGTCCTATACTAAAATGTCCAAAAACACATGGGTTTGGGCCCATTTTTCAGCAATTTAGTTCTGCTGGAAATAACTTGAGGCTTTTGGGCCTTAGCCTTTTTGTTAGAAAATCTGTGTATATGCTTAAGGTTAGTACATGGACACAAAAAAAAAAATATCAAAACAAGCATGCCACTGTTTTTTTAAGTATCTATTTTAGCATTTCCTACGACTTCCGTCGAAGAACGAGGGAATAAACATACCATAAGGTTCAGCACAACAATACCACATAATCATTTGGATGAGATCAAGAATGCGGCATAGTGGTCTCAAATAAACACCAACACAAACTCGACTATGCTAGACAAACATGCTCAAGGAAAATAGAATAAAAAGATACCATTTAGGAAAAGAAAATGAATTTTCAAAGCTCTAACCGGATCGTAAACCGACTTAATGAATCCCCCACTAATATCACTATCGAACCAACACTAAATAGATGAGCAAACAACAATAACAAATTTCCAATACCAAAATTTCAAATTCAAAGAGGAACAGAGAAAAGAAAATGCTAAAGGAAAAGGCGTGTTACCTTCTTTGGGACAGCGATACTGGAGCAACAATGAGCTTCTTCCAACACCAAGCACGAACTTCGCAAACCCCGAAGACTCGGAGAAACTCCGCTGAACAAAGAAACAAGCGAGCACACAAGCAAAGCCTAGACTTTCACTAATTCTCCTCCAAAAAAAATTATGTTCAAATATTTATATAAAAATGTATATAGTTTGGTATCTTATTGCCTTTCTTTTCAAGAGTTCAAATATTTTCCAATCCGATGGAAAGAACCCTTTAAATAGAGCTAGATTAGGGTTACGAATTTTGATGAAAAGATCGAAATACCCTTGGTCTCATTCAAAATTTGAAACCCAAACCTTGCACCAATTTGGGATGAACATCTTTTTCTTCTGAGAATTTGATTCTCGCGCTGCCATAGCAGCTGCTTTTGCTGCCCTCATGTACTGCTGAGAGGGACAGGGAAGAAGACGACAAAGGGAATAGGTTGTTCCTTTAATTCGCCCGATCACGCGCGATGGGATTTTAAGTTGGAATCGTCATTCCTGTCGCGTTGCAAAGAAGATGAGCGAACAGGAGGCGTTTGGAATTGCTGCGAAACGAGCATTCTGGAGGGGAAAAAGAAGGCGCGTGGGTCGGTTCAATATTGGAGTGGGGTTGGGCTGATTAAGTTAAGTTTATATAAATTTTTCAAAATGTCATTATTTTAATATTTAATAGGATTCATTGTCAACACTTTTAATATTTATTAATAATGTCAAAATTTTAATTTGTTATGTATCTTATTTATGTTTTTATTATTTGTTTTTATTGAAAGAATACAATTATTAAATAATAGAAAGGAGAAATTTAAGGGAGAGAATAAGTTAAAAAAGGAACAATTACTAAAAAATTTCATTAGTTACAAAATAAAAGATAACTGCCAAAGGCATTCACATAATTGATTACATTTCTCATTATAAATTTTCAATTGATAATACTTGATTTCTGGTCAATTTTTTTGGATTAAAATCAATTTTTTTCTTTTTGGTTAGAAAATTTAAAATGAAATAGGTTAAAAAATCGTTGACAAGCAGCTTTCGAAAAGTAATTTTTTACTAGGAATTCGATAAAATTAATGAAATACAATTTGGATCAATTATTAGTTAATTGCTTCATTCTTAATGTGTTTCTAATTGACTATAAATTTGATATGAAATTTTTTACATAATTGTACAGCGTATCTATTTACATACATAATTGTATGTATTATGAACAAGTTAGTATTAATGAGTTTTGACGGATTCATTGAATTTCTTTTGTTGGTTGAATACGAAGATAATAATGGATTGTTTGAGGACTGATATTTTTGTTGGCTAATTCTTTTTAATTTTTTGAACAAAATGGTAATCCAAACGTAAAAATTACGACAATTGTACTGTATTTTTATTTTTTCTATTGTTATTTGTTTTCTATTTTTTGAACTATTTTGTATTCCTTACCGAAAAGAATATCATAACTGTAATGTATTTTGTAAGTGTTTGACCTGAATATAATTTGTATATTACTTTAATATACATATATGTTGGCTGACATATTATAAAATTGTGATGCACGAAATATAATTAAATATAATTTTGTTCAAAACAAAATAAGAGTCCCATTGTAAATAAATATTATTTTAACTTAGGTACAAATGAAAAAAAAATATTTTTGTTATGTTAGGGTTTTGTTGGCGGTCGTAGCTTACAATTGAAATAGGAAAATATAGTTTTGTTCAAAACATGATACAAGTACCATTGTAAATATATACATTTTTAACTTGGATACAAAAATACAGTTTTGTTCAATTTTAATTTGAATAGTAAAGTGAACACATAATATACAAAGTTGTTGGTATACAATAATGATGAAAAATATAATAACAAAGAAATACAGACTTGTTGGAATTGAAAATTGAGTTTGAAATAAAAGTGAGATTGAAATATAAAATGGGTACAATAATACTTCAATTGTAATACAAATGTGACTTTGTTGGTATATCATTACTATGAATACAAAATAAAAAAAATACAAACTTATATGTTTACAATGTGATACTGAATACAAATTGAGCAAAATAAAAATACAATTTTTTTTATCATTTAATTTGTGTTCTGAGTGGTCAATGATTGTGAGGTCGGTGGTGAGAAACACCAATGACGCCACCACTCTGCCGACACTGATTAATAGCAATAATCAGTCATGTGTATGCTTTGATCTAGAAAATTGATGATTAAGTGGGATACCACTTGTAATCCTCTTAGAGGGTCATTAGAAGGGATCCTTGAAGTTTTCATTATCCAAAACACTAAATAAAGAATTTTTTTGAAAGATTTAAACAAAAACAAAATCGGTTAACAACCCTAATAATCGAATAAAGATGCATACATTAATCAATGAGATTTTTGTGAATATCTTAGATTCTGCCATTTGAGAGTGATTTAGAGTTTATCAAATCATAGACGTAATTTCAACTACAAATAACAATTTTGAACGATTTAAACAAAAATAAAATCATAAAACAAATCCTAAAAAACGAACAAAGATGCTAAAAAAAAAAAAAGAGGAAGAGAGAGGCTTTTTTGAAATGAAGAAATGAGAAGAATTGGAAGATGAAAACATGAGAGAGAGAAAGTATTTTATTTTTTAAAAACATATGAGAGAGAATTAATTGGAAAATGTGTAATTAAGGTGAGATAAAATAGGAAGTAAATTAGGATGCACAATCTTTCTTAAAATATTAACATTTTTGACATTTTTACTAATTATTTTAAAGTATGGAGGTTTTTACTTAATATGTTTAATTTTTTGACTAATTTGCTAATTTTCCCTATAATGGCTTCTTTTTTTTAATGAATTGGGTCGGGTTTGGGAAAACAGTGTTGGGCTGGTTAGTTTGGAAAATGGATTACTGGGAATTTGGGTTAATATGGATTGGGTATTGGGCCTGTTGACATTGGAAGTGGGCTGCTGAAAATTGGGAAAAGATTTGGTTTCCAAATGGGTTTACGGGAAATGGGTTAAGTTTTAGAATTTAAAAAAAATAGTCAAATTTAATTTTATTTAAGGATTTTGACTAAAATTTAAATAAGACGAATTATTATCAATTAATTAACGATCTTCTTAATTTTAGTAAATATAAAATAATTAATTTAATCGTAAACTAGTGATTCAAAAATATAACCATGATTTAAACTTAACTAATTTAATAGAATACTTACTAAAATTAAAATCTTTTTTGAGATGATTTTTGAATAACCATAAAATATACTAATTATATACATACTTATGAATATATATATATATATATTATCTAAAAATTATAAGAAATGACAACTATTCAAAATAACGTAAACTTTATATTTTTTTTCCTAAAACTAATTATTTTAAATTGTTTGAGAATTTAAGAAGCTCATGAATTAATTTCTGCCGGGGAGGGTCAAAATTGGGTGTCAACACATATTATGTACTGCTATCACATTCACATAAGAGAATGGAGCAAATTAATTGGGTAAATTTCATGACTTTCCGTCAAAGTATAAACTTTATGTTACTCCTCATCATATCATCACTATAGTGCATTAGGAATTAAACCCAATGTCTTAACCATATAAAGACGTCTTTGGTCATAAATCAATGGGACTTGAACCCAACTTTTTATTATCATGGCACCTAGACTTTGACTCGATGTCTTACCCACTTGATGCGGTGAAACCTGAATTCACCGTTTTCCTCTCAACCAATGTCTTAATAAACCAAATACATTACCAAAAAAGAAATAGTGAATACCATATATAAATAGAATAAGAATTTGATTTAAAGTATAAAAATGAACAAAGCTAATAACATGTTGAAACGATATAAAGTCCCAAGTTAAAATAAATTAAAATATTTTAATAGTCCCTCTCAATATTGTTATGAAGATTATCATAATTTGTTAACCATTTTAATATAACCACAAAACAAGTTTTGTTAGTACAAATAATATACAGGATATGAAACATACCTTGCAACCAAAGAATTATAGGATAATTCGTAAAAATCAAGAAATACCTACTATTGATTATTGACGGAAAATGAGTTATTCGTGCTGATAACGTGTTGTAAAACTAAAGAACAAAAGAACAATATAAAGATGAAAACAAGAAGAATATATGACAATAGGAACAATATAAGATCACTTTATTTTTTTCAAGTATTCACCAAATCTTCAAGTTTATATAATAGGAACTCTTATGCCTCTATTTATAGTGTAATATAGAGGCATACAAAAGGTTAGTCATAAACATGACATTAAACATGAATATAAATAAAGAGATTATGAAGATGAAAGGTTACAAGTACAATTATCATAAAGGTGGAGGTTATCTTCATAATGGAGGAAACTAATGTAGTAACCTTTTGGTGTAATGGACATCCATAATATATTATTTTATAATATCTTTTAATTTATGGTAGGCTTTAATACTTTCTTTGAATAAAAATGAATATTAACAAAAAATTATATTCTAGAATACTATGTATGTGTGAGTAAGTTTTATAGTAATCCTGAGAATTTTGAGAATAGAAAATTTATATTACTGAGGATTGTTATTGGCATATCTTAAAAATATATGGCTTATTTCTAGCCATTGATTTAACATCGAGAGTATATATTATCTAGTTTAAAATGTAAAAGGTGTATTATTTTTCAAATCTAAAATGCAAAGGGCTTAAAGTAATTTTTTTATGATAAATCTAATTGAGTGATTTCATAAGAGAAAAATCCTAAGTTGAGCGACTTTCTTAATATAGAACAAAGTTCAATTTTTCTATATAATCTTTGACAGTTGAGTAACTTTTTGAGATATTTCCTCTATATATAAGTTATTTGGTAATTTTATGATAAGAAATCAAGTGAATTTGTTGCACTATAAGAAAAGTGAACTTTAACCTTTATTTTTTTACGTCAAAATATGAATTCGTTCATTATATGTATATTTATAATGATTAATTTTATTATGAATCGTTATGATTTATTTTTGTATTCAACTTCAAGAAAAATTTAAAATTCCGTCATTACAAAAAATAATATTCGATTGGAATAAATGAACTAACCCTCTCAAAAGGATATATATTGTTCCCCTACTTCTTCCATTGAATTTACATTTTGACCTTTTCGGAGTTGCTAATTTCCTTTTAAATGGAGTTGCTATTTTCCTTTGAAATGGTGTGCAATAAGGATCCATGAGGTTGGCAGGGTTGAGAAACATTAGAGTCATCGACGTCTTTAGTATCGAAATTCAGATTTTTTTTAATAAATTAATATTGGAATTTAGATTTCCTTTTTAACAAAAGAATAATTAATTAGATACTATGTCTCACAAAAGGTAGGTGGGAAGCTATTTAAGATCATAGATTTTAGTACTAATTATTCAAAAAAAAAAATAAGAAAGATTGAATCTCTAATATATTAGTTATAAATCTTTGTTTTTGGAGTGTTTTTAAAGAGGAACCTGAGGAGGTTATAAATCCATAATAAAGTGTTTTTTGTTTGCTCAAGTTTGTATGAGAAGAAAATCAATTTATTGTTGAATTATCGATTTTAATATTAGTATTAATATAGATATGAATAAATTAGCTGTATTGGCAAGCATATGGCGGTTATGTGAAAATAATTCAATAAAGAATTGGGAATTCATATAATTGACTTGACTTGAATTGCTTAGTTATTGTTATTGTTGGAACACAAACAATGAAATATACCGAAAAGTGTGTCTTTGACATTTATGTCAGGTTTATTGAAATGTTGTTTTCTTTAAGAATAACATTTCTCGTTGTTAGGTGGTTGTACTAGCCATTCTCATGTATTTCTTTGAGCTAACCATTAATATATTGTGTTATAAAAGTTAATTATATTAAAATTTATATTAGACAAATAAGAAATTTCATAAATAATGTTAAATTAAGTATATAAAATATATATTATCTTTTGAAAATATGGTAATTAATAAACATATGTTCTTGACTAATATTATTAAAAAAATAATTGATTTATATTTTTCAAATTAATATATTTTAATTAAATTAATCATAAAAATAAAAGTTTAAGATTTATATGAACATCATGAAATGCATGTTTGACAAAAGGATTAATATTATAAATAAAATATCATAAATTACTAAAATATTTGACAAAATGATAATCTATCAAGTTCAACTAAAAAATAAATAACTTGTAATGGGAAGTCTCAAAGTCAATACTACTAAACAAATGAAACTAAAAATATAACATAAGTTCTAAATTTAACACAAAAATTTAACATAATACTATTAGTAAAAGAAAAGAAAAATTTAACTCTATAACCAACTCATCAAGTAATTCTACTTTAATTTTAAAAAATAGAATACTAACAAAATTATGTCAATGAAAAAATAAATATGGCATAAAAAATAGATACTACACAAAATTACATAGAATCACGTGAAGTAAATGTTGAGAATGAGAAGGAAATGAAATATTAACAATAAAATATAAAAATAAATTTTTACAATCGGTTAGAATATTTAAGAAGTTAAAATAATAGAAATAAGAAATAAATGAAAATGAAAAAATAGAAATAGAAATAGAAATAAAAAGAAGAAATACACTCTGTCAATTAAACTCAATTACCTGTTGCCTATAGTCAATCAAACATACTAGACGATGTATTACACGCAATTACATCATAACAAAATAACTTTCGAAACAGATCTTGATCAAACATGAAAAAAAAAATCTATTTATAAATTTTATTTTTTCAAACTAAATCTAGACTCTAGATAAGGCAATAGTAGTCTAGATAATAGGGTCTTACGTTTATATCTTTTCTATTGTTATCAACTTAATCTTTAATATAAATATTAACCAATGGAATTAATATAACTATACTTTAAACAGTCTGAGATATCAAATTGTTAAGAAGCATCATGCCTTAGGTATATTAGTTTTGTAATCGTAATATATGTCTGTTATACATATATTTATTGGTTGACATCGAAGAATATGAATTTTGTGTTAATAATTGTTTTTTTAAAAAAAAATTCATCTGTTGTGTTTCATTCTTTCTGATCGAAGCGCTAGATCTTCTATTTATTCGATTGACCCTAAAGCTAGAAAAATTCAGTACTATATAAGATAAATCTTGTGTTAATCTTTGCTTTTTTTAAGAAAAAAAAGTTTTATTCGATGTCTGATAATTACCACTTCATTGCGATACTTATTGATACATGTTAACAATTGTTACGGCAATGATTTAAACAATCATTGTTTTGCCTTCTTTCTTCTTTCACATATGAAGAATTTGAACCCAAGACCATATCTGGATAAAAACTAATCTAAACCAATGAGTCCTGTAACTTACTTATATGTAGGGGTGTTCGTGGTTCAGTTTAGATCAGTTATTGATTAAAATTAAAATCAAATTAATTCATTTAGTTTTTAAATTTCTAAAATCAAATTAAACCAAACGAAAAAATAATCGCTCCCGATTTATTTAATGTCGGTTTGATTGAGTTTTTTTATTCGGTTTGAATGTAATGATTTTTTGAGGACGTACATATCTTGAATAGACACAAACATCTAGTAAATGAACAATCTACAAAAACTATTGTATCTCGATAGACACAAACACCTAGTAATTATACGAACAAAGTGATTCAATTAAGACTAAAATAAATTTTGATGGATTCAAACTTAGAATTGTTATAGTTGGGCTAAAGTATTGGACTTGAGAAAATAATAAAGTTAAAAGACTTAAGTTAATTAAATTTAATAAAATATTTATATTTTATTTATGAATAATATACAAAAAATTATGAAATTTATATATCTAGTTTATCGGTTCGATTTGATTATTTTTGTGGTTTTCTTTTAGTAAAATCAAGATCAAATCAAACAATATCGATTTTCAATATTTAAAACCAAACCTAATGAAACCAAACCAAATATAATTTTTTTAATCTATTTAATTCGAATATTTGATTTAATTTTTTAATTATAACCATAAACCGCCCTACTTACAAGTATGATAATTACATTTTTAACTTTCCTTCTATCAATAGCACCACTCAATATTATATTTGCTCTTGTTATGGTTGTTTATCTGCTTTTACTTCTTTCCTTCTTTATATTTTTTGAACTTTTATTACTCATATTCAGTGTTTTAAAAGGCGAGACGTTTTATAAAGTATGGAGCGAGGCGCAAGTCTCGAAACACGGGGCCTAAGTCGCATAGATCTATGAGACATAGTCTCATGTATATTCAGTTTTATAGTTTTATTACTAATTAAATTCCTTTCAATGTTTTTACAATTTTTTTTTATGAAAAACTTATAATATATAGAAATTATATTATGATTTTTATTTGAGATAAGTATTGATAATCTATAATAAAGTAAAAAAGTATTATAATTATTATTTGAGAAATATCATTACACCAATAATAATAAAACATGACTATACAAGTATAAATAATCTAATATCCTAACTTTCTAATAATAAAAGAATCATTATTTCTAAATATATATATATATATCATACTATACAATTTACCCGCACCCCACCCCCAAAAAGAACTCAATAAACTTACAAGTATTATAGTATCTGTTGACATGTTTTGAATAGGAGCAATGTCGCGACGACTCAATTAAAAAGAAAAATCAGTTTAAAAGAATTTTGAAACAGGTAAAAGGGTTAAAGGAAAAAAGGGAGTCGCCACCTAATTTTTAGAAAAACTAGGAAACTAATTAATTAATTAACTTAAAAGAGAGCCTACGAAACCAATTTGATTCTAGGTAAGGGGTTCGAGTTATTCCGAAGGGAAGGGGTTAGGCATTTTTCGAAATCCACAATTATGGTTCCCGACTGAGTTTATTTTTTCAACTTGATGAGGAAAATAAAATAATGTACAAATATAATAGACATGCAATATACACAATAAAAATAAAATAATAATATCGGCCTAAGGTTTGCCTAACATCGATATATACAAAATAAAGAATTAAAAAAATATAATTCGAACTCCTTTCGAGTAGCTTCAGGGAAGCAAGTCTTGGGTACCTGTAAACACTTAATAAAAGTGTTAGTAATAAATAAATATGAATAAAATTTGAATATATGAAATAATAACTTAAAAATAAAACCCGTCTTATTAACATTGGAGGCCTTGAAAATCGACGGTAATTTCTTCATCGGCCAGTTTCAACATATAAAATATATAAACTTAAACTAAAATTCCGTCTTTTTTAAAATGGGAGGCCTCCAAAACCGACGGAGAGATTTTTTCATTGGCCTATCAACTTATAACGACAACAAATATTAAGAGATAAAAATAATGAAATAACATTATGAATCAAATAAACTATACAACAAAAATAATGAAAACAATAACGTAATATAGAAAACAAATAAAATAATCCAACATAATCATGAGAAATTAACAAATTTACGATGTAATATAAATTACATTACAAATTAATAATTACAAGAGCAACACAGGTAATTGGAATTATTTTAGAAAATAAAATGTAACAAATTTTAACAAAACCCAAATCACAGGGACAAAAATAGAGCAACAACTATTAAATAAAGCAAATTATGAGTCAAAAATAAATGAATACAGTAAAATGAAATAACCCAAAGTAAAAAAAAAAGGCAAAATAGAATAACAAACCAAATATATTCTTAATCAAAGAGGCAAGAGTTTCATCGAAAAATAACAATGACTGGAGTTTGAACCCTCTGATCATTTCTTAAATGGAACAGAACGCAACAGAATATGGCAACAAGAAGAGCAAAATAAATGAACAAAGTAAAGCAACATTTAGAAGTTCAAACCTCGTGGGAGATGAAGCTTGGAGCTTGTTGGTAACTGGGTTCGCCGGAGTTGGCGTTACTGGTGAGTTTGGAGTTTGTAGCTCGCTGGTTCGCCTTTTCACGAGCATGTTGACTCGCCTGAGCTTTGAGCTCATCGGATTTGGAGCTTGTAGCTCCCTAAAATAGCTGCAAAATGAATAAAATTGTAAAGAAAAAAAGGGGGAGGCTTGATTCTTGATGGTCAGTGATTCATCGGAGTTTGTGACTGTTCGTCGGAGTCACTGGTGAAACCGATTTAAGAAAGAAAAAGTATGGGGTTTTAGGTGGTTATTTCGGTGGTGTTTGCTGGTGGTCTTGGTATTTTTTGGTTCTTGTTTCGCTGGAAATTGTAACGACAGAAGGAGGGGGGTTTTGGAATTGGTTTAGAGAAGAAACAGGAAGGAGAAGATGGGGTTTTAGGAGGCTGTTTGGGTGTGGCTTTCATTGTTGTTGGTTGCTGGTTGCTGGTCGAAAAAGAGGTGAGAAACGGACAGTGATGGCTAACTGTTGTTTGAAGAAGAATCTGGTGAGATTTCACCGGAAAAAATGGGGAAGAGGAAAGACCAGTGGGGTTGGGTGGTGACTGGCCGGAAAGTTCGTCGGAAAGATGATGAATAGTAGAAAAAATAAAGTAATAAAATAAAATATAAAAGTAAAATAACTCTGAAAATTGAAACCCAATTCTAAAATTTATTCACCACCATAACCTAATGGGCAAACCTTTCTTTAAATAGGAATTGATAACAAAATGGCCCAAGTCATGGGCTTGAGATTGTGGATCAAAAATTATTTGTTGATAAAATATCGTATATGTGAATTGTCTTCGAATTTGAATGAATTTTTAGACTGCGCAGAATATCAAAATGAATATTAACAATGTAACAGAGGAAAGCGAATATGAAAAATGTAATGAACGTAATCAATTATATGTAAAAAAAAAAAGAAGCAATTTGACGGAAATAATGATTTTATAAGAAATGAACAAATATTTGAACGTCTGGCTGTGACAAAATAATATAAACATAACAATCGATAAAAATCATAATAATTTGAGAAAGAGGATGATTATCAACAAATTTCATTAAAATGACAAAAACATGTATTTTGAACTATTTAAAATAAAATATGCAAAATGTATTAATTTTAAATATATCAAACCGAAATTTGGTGTCAATAGTATCAACATCACTCTTTCATGAATAAAAATAAAATTAGTTTCAAATAGTTAAATAAAATATGATAATTTTGAGACATATGACAAAACCTTGAAGATCAATGATAAGTGAAAAAGTAAAATTTTGCTACATATTTTTAAGAGAAATGTTACATAATATATAATTATCTTCATAGTGTTACCGAATAGTAAATATGTGATACTACATTTGTTGTTTGAGTTACTCTCAATCTTGTTATCTTTATAGATTAAAAAGTTACTTATCATTCATTTATTCAAGAATTATGAGGGTGAACAATGTTAATTAAAGATTTTAACACATAATTTGTGTAAGATCTGTTAGTTGAGTTTCGGGCGTACTCGTTGGGCGTGCTTAGGGTGTACAGTCGAACGCTTAGGGCGTAAGTCTTGTAAAACTAAATTTCACACTAGAGTCTCGAGGCATTTTGTTAGAGTCCCCCCAGGGAGCCCCCGAGGCGAGTCCCACAAGAGTCTTTTAAAACACTGCTTATATCATTTCTTTACTAACTGAAATAAAAGACTTTGTTTTGGTTTAATTTTAAAAATGGGTTTAACAGTTAGGGGGTGCTTGGTAGTGTGTTGAAAAAATTAAGACATGAATTATTAATACCTTATTTGGTGTTTTTTTCATCCTATGATATTAATTAACGTAAACAGTAATTGTAGGGGAAAGACTCAAAAATACACTCTAACTTTCGTTTTGTGATTGACCTTACCTTTAATATCAAAGTTATTCATACTCTATCCTTTCTGTTAATATCAAGTTATTCATACTCCTATCGTTAAAAAACTTTATAACAATGCCGGATAAAGATACGGTCAAATATATTTAGGTCAAATAATGTTCAATGGCCTTATAGATTCATGCCACGTGTACTATATAATAACTTATGGTTGAGATCTATTTAAATTATATACTCATTATAATAATAAAAACAAAATAAAATAATTAAGTGTATCCTACCTAATATTTTCAAGAAAAAAATAAGACTAGCAGCAATATGCGGACTTCCCGGCTTTTTTACCTGCGAAACCTCGTACTTGTATTGGATTTTTCAAATTAATACTAATTTTGAAGAACCCGACACTTTTGAAGAATCTGATTAAATATATTTTTATAATTATTTGAAAACCTCCAAATAAGTTTTTTTCAAAAAAAAAAAATGTATTATCATGTTCTTTAGTTGAATTTTTATTTATAACTCAATTTTGTTTTTAAGTTTGATCTATTTTTGAAGATTGCTTTAGAATTTCGAGAAAGCATGTGAAATTACTCTCAAAGAAGTTTGAAGGGTAAAAAGTCATGAAGTTTGCTTATTCCCGTCAGTCTTAAATTTTTTTCTTGAAAATATTAGTTTGGGTATACTTAATTATTTTATTTGATAGTTTTATAAAATAAAAAAGTTGACAACTTTATTGTTCTTATTATTATAATGAGTATATAATTTAAATGAATCTCAACCATAAATTATTCTATGGTACACATGTTATGAATCTATAAGATTATTGAACATTACTTGACCTAATATTAATTGATCGAATTTTTATCCAACAATACCATCTGAACCAAAATAACGATTTCCCCCGAATTGACTTTAAATCCCCAATTTCTAACTCCAATTACCTAATTTCTTTCTTTAAGCCGATCCGATTCACCAAATCATTTAACTCATTTTTTCTTTTCATCAATGAACAAAGTTAAAATTGAGATCGTTCCTTGATTCCTCCTAACTAACAAGAGTAACAAAATAAAATTTCTCCAACAACATTTTCACGTAGTTATGATCATTTTCTCCTTTTCTTTTTATTTGATTTCTAGAAAATTTGTATGCCTTTCCAACCTAATTATAAGAATCACAAAAAAGATTTTTAAAAAGAGATATTTATACTCCCTCCGTCCCATTTTATATGTCATCTCTTTCTATAAATAGTTGGTCCATAGTATTTTTCATTTCATAAAATCAATGATGCATAAATTATCATATTGTTTCTTTTTACCTTTGTGAGTTATTAATCTTGAAAATATACATTTGACCAACTTAGAAATCTAAGTAAATGATTCATGTTCATTGGTTAAATTAATTAATCAAAATAAATTAATTCATATTCATTGATTAAAAACTTGAATTCCAAAAATTAAGTAAGAGTAAAAGGATAAAGTTACATCATTTCTTAATGCAAGTAAAAAGTAAAAAATGACATATAAATTGAGACGGAGAAAGTATTATATAAGTTTTTCCCATACAATGGAAAGCTTTAGAGATTTCTTAACAATATTAACTTGTACGATATATAGATGGAGCAAATTATAAGTGATATTAACTAAATTTTCTTAGGTCACAAGTTTTAAAATTTGGGAATTAAACTAAAAAAAGTTAAAAAATTGATCACTAAAAAGCGAGAAAATAGTCAACTACGGCAAGTAATGGAGGATTCATAAGCAGGCAATTTTTTTTTTTTTAAATGAATGACATAAGTTTTTCAAAATATTATCAATATATAAATTTGAGATTAAAGAACATTAAAGTATAGACTAACTTAATATAAATAAGTAAAAGTAATTTTAGAGGGAAAAACTTTCACTATTCAATATAAAAGCAAAATATGAGTGTATGTCTCCTAATTGCCATTTTCCTCTTTCCCATTTTTTTGTGAAACTGTTAAAATTTCGAAATTCAAACGGTTTAAGTTTAACAGTATATTTAAATATGAAATATTTAAGTTTTTAGAATAATTCTTTTATGTTTTAATATTGTAACAATATAGTTTAAAATTCAAAATATTTAATAGAAATATAAAAAAAGAATTATGATCAAGATAAACTTATTGGAGTATCAAAATTCCAAAAATGATGTTACAAACTTACATATATAAACCTAACAAACATATGATGCCATGAGTTTAGGTCACAAACGTAATTTCCTTTTATAACACTGAAATACACGTCTAAACTTCCTCCTATATAAACTTGCCTTATCAAAAAAAAAATTGTATCTCTCATTACTCCTTGCTAAAAAAAATTATAAATTTTTTAAGAGAAATAATTATTAAGGAAAATGAAAATACAGTTGATGTGGCGGAACACGGCGGCATTAATAGTGGTGATGATAATGGTGATGGTGATGATAACTATCGCGGTAAACGTTACGTATGACGGAAGGTCGTTGATAATAGATGGCCAAAGAAAAATGTTATTTTCTGGTTCTATTCATTATCCAAGAAGCACTCCTGATGTATGTATTTCTCTCTATCTTTTACTTAGTTATATGCTATGAATTTCGTCGTTAAAATACTTTTTATTTATTCGAATATTTAGATAATTCATCACTAAAATGAATGATGAGGTTTCTTTTTAGTTATACAGAAGTAGTATTAGGTATTTAAAACTTTATATTTACTCAGAAATGAATTCGAAATTAAGTAACTCTTAATTAAAATTAGTGAATTCTGTCAAACACGAAATCGTACCAGGGTGGATCTTTTACTTCGAATAATTCTGTTTATATGAGATACTTATCAATTTTGTTTAATATGTTTATAGTAATAGGTAATTTACCATCTAACAAAATTACATGTAATACACTCCCTCTAATCCGTATTAA
This sequence comes from Solanum sitiens, assembly GCA_016801875.1. Classification (NCBI taxonomy): domain Eukaryota; kingdom Viridiplantae; phylum Streptophyta; class Magnoliopsida; order Solanales; family Solanaceae; genus Solanum; species Solanum sitiens. Next base: position 3,946,464 of record JABWTJ010000092.1, on the reverse strand, counting down.
TAGAAAACACCATTTAAGAAAAAAAATTAAGGACATAAATTAAACCAAATCCCAACAATTTTATTAAACTTAAAATAATTTACTTATTTTTGAACTATGAAAAAACTTTCAGTAATTCAGTTAATATGAAACAAAAACGGTAATTAGTTATCTAATTTAATTGACTCTTAATTATAAAAACCGTAACTCTCATCTACTGCATTTAAGTTTGTTAAAATTATACTTAGTGTAGTACTCCGTTTGTTTTATAATAATTGTCCACTATTTACTTGACATAATTTTTAAGAAACAATAAATAATATGAGCAATATTACTATATAAACCTTTCATTTTATTAAAATTTAATGCTTTGAGAAATGTGTTAGATGATAAATAATATTTAATAGCAAAGGTAAAATAGACGACACAAAACGTAACTTATATATTGATTTTTAAAAATCAAATAAGTATTGTTGGGTACTATTTTTAATATAATGAATAACTATTATTGAACTGAGTCAAATAGTAGATTAATTGACTAGGTCTCTTATTTGGTGTTTTGTGTATCAACATTTAATTAAAAAAATAACTAGTAGAAAAATTATATTTCTTGCTTTTCTAAATTTTTGAATATATTTGAATAAGTATATTTAAATTACATCGTTGGAAGAATTCGTTTGTAAATGTAACAAACAAACAAAATTAACTAATTATTTTTTTAAGAGATTTAATAATAAGGAATTTATATTTGGCTCTGCCGTTTGATATTCAAAGTCTGGAGATAATTACAAAGAAAATTAATTCTACTAGCTATCTTATTTAACATCAAAATATAAAAAAATCCACTAAATTATTAAATATATTTGAATAAGTATCTTAAAGTTACATTGGAAGAATCCGTTTGTAAAATGTAACAAACAAACAAATAATATAACAGTTTTCTGAATGAGTCTCAATTAATTAAGGAATTTGTATTCAAAATTGTCGTTTAATATTCAAAGTTCACTGAAAAAAATATAAATTACATAAAATATTTCTTGCAAATTTTCATATCAATCTCTGGAATAATTAGACACTATAATTATCTTATTTAACAATCAATCACAAAACAACAAACGTTCATCACCATTTTTTTTACAGTTTCTTTATTTTTCAACATTGTAGAATTACAAAATAAATATATATGTGGTATTATTTGATTGGGTATAAAATTTAAAAATACCATTGTTTTAATGCAATCAACTTTAATAACTAATTATATAAAAGGTGAACTACCTCAGTCTCAATATGTGCAAAATGTGTGTAGGTAATTTCTTTTATTTGTTTAGGATTGGATTTTAAATATGATTTGAGTTATCATTTAAATATGTTTTTAGTTATCTTTGAGACATCTTGGAAATAAGAGAAGGGTCGTTTATTGAAAACAAATTAAACCATCTTAATCACTTTAAAATAAATAAATTATATTTATCTAAATATTAAAAATAAATTAATCCATCTTAATCATTTAGTTTTCAGATCTAGAAACAACATCTGAATTATTTAACACACCTTGATCACATACAACATATTTGATCAAATTCACAAACTTTAAATCATATTAATTCAACAAAAATATCCGCAAGTTATTCTAAACAACATTTTCATTATATAAATAAATTGAGATCACTCCTTATTCTCCCAAATAACAAGAATAACAAAACATTTTTTTTTCCAACAAGATTTTCATGTCGTCATAATCACCGCTATTACAGTCTTTTTCTTCTTCTTTTGTTTGATTCCTTAGAAAAACTTGTACGTCTTTCCAACTTAATTATAAGAACTAAAAAAAAGAGATATTTATATTATATATTTTTCATTAAATAATAATTAATTTATATATATATATATATATATATTTATTTTTTTGTATATTTAACAAGTAGTTATAATTATTTTTATCGAACAATCAAATATTTATTTTAAAATCCCAAACAAACATTCCGGGCAAATAAACTTTAATTTGGGAGAGGGGATTCTTTCCCCTTTAATTTAGCCCATATTCAACTATTCGAATCATTTTCAAATTCTTCTTTATATAAAGTGATGCAATCTTACATAAATTACTTAAATCTTCATATTAATAAATAAAAGTTTTACTAAATTCAAAGTGTAGTGTAACTATATGACTAACATCTTATTAACTAGAATTACTCTTCTGTATTAAAAACAATAAGTGTGTAAAATAAAAATGACAATTGAAAATTATTTCTTATGTGTATATGTATATGTACATATTATTATATATTTTTTAAAAATAAATAAAATCAACATACAAGTTCGATCAAATTCATGAACTTTAGTATCTGCAAGTTAATTTAAACAATACTTTTATTTATGATAATTAAAAATTATCCATATAAAAAGAAACTAATCGGTACGATACAACTTTGATTCCTTCAAGTCCCAACTAACAATGGTAACAAAATAATATTTCTCCAACTAGATTTTCATGTAGTCATGGTCACCGCTATTATAGTTATTTCTTTTTTCTTTTGTTTGGTTAATAGAAAAATTGTACGCTTTTTTAACTTAATTATAACAACTATAGGGGGAAAAAATTACATAGTACAATTGCTCGTTAAAATAATAATACTTTTTTGAATATATATAATTAACATATATATTTTTATATATTTAAGTAGCCATTATAATTATTTTGACCAATTGATCAAATATTTTAAAACCTTTAATTTAGTCCGTATTTAACTTGTTTGATTTTTTTTTAATTAAGTGATGCAATATTGAAAGCCATCTTATTAAAAATACACTTGACATAAAAGAACATACATTTTAACAAAATATTGTGCACGAAATATTTTCTTTTTTTATGTTTAGTTATTGAATGATTACTTCTTTAACCACCTATAATCATTTCTCTCAAGTTTATAATAATTAAATGAATTATATTTATCTTACCCTATTTATTTTGTATATAACTTGTAACACTCAAGGAAAAAGGTAATAATTTCTTAATTTGCGATGAGAATTTTTTTTTTGTATGTTCAAGAGATTGAATAAGAGTGGGGTTTGTTGGGTACTTCGAAGTTTTAGTTAATACTTGAAGCCATTTATTGAATATTTTAAATTCCTAAAATACAAAAAAAATTCCAACATTTTTCTCAATTTTTATTAAGAATTTTATGCTCGTATAAGAGTTTGAGACAGCTTGTTATATCATGTTGCATATTGAGAGTGTATCACGGTGTCTCTAAGTTCAATTATCAAGTACTACAGGTGTGTTTTTAAGGTTCTCAATAATTCGGGTTTGAAACTAATAATTTCCGTCAAATTTAAAGTTATTTTTATACTTCTTTCTTATTTTTAATTTCACATTATTTGCCTATCATTTCCAATTTTTGTGACATTCCATAAAGACAAAATATCATATGTAACAAAATGTCTAATGTGATAACTTACTTTCTCTTTTCGAATTTGTTTTTTCTTATTTTATGATAGATGTGGCCATCTTTAATATCGAAAGCTAAACAAGGTGGAATAGATGTGATTGAAACTTACGTATTTTGGAACCTTCACGAACCCCAACCTGGACAGGTATTGCATAAAATGTTGTCATTAATATTATTTTTTTGAATCGTATGTGTACGCTAAATACTTTGTGCACTAAATTATTATTATGTTTTTCATGTGATGTCAAGTATGATTTTAGTGGAAGAGGTGATATAGTAGCATTTATAAAGCAAATTCAAGCACAAGGTCTCTATGCTTGCCTTCGTATTGGACCTTATATTGAGGCTGAATGGACTTATGGGTAATAAAAAAAATAAAACACTACAAGTATTACTTAATTTCTTTTTTACGAAAAAGGTTCGAAAAATATTGAAATTTTTCATTGAAATTGTTGTAACAATATCAAACTTGAGTTATTATCTCTGCACTATCTAATAGTATACTTTAAAGATATATAGGTGTCCATCATAAATATAACATCATTATACATAGTAATTTGCTCTTGAAATTGTTACAATAATTTTGATCAAAGTCCAGATATATTTCAAGACCTTTTTCCCATTTTTTGGTTAATCCAAAAAATATTCATTGTTATATTTTGATCTCTTTTCATTGTATTTGGATAATTTTTTGTTGAATTTTAGGGGCTTCCCATTTTGGTTACATGATGTTCCTGGCATTGTTTATCGATCTGATAACGAACCATTTAAGGTACGTATATACGTAATAATACTTTTACCTTTGAATATTTTTGTTGGGTAATATCAAATCGTCAATATCCTGCTTATAGCAAAAGCCCGTGAGGGGTTTTCTATCCCAGATCGGAGTCATGATCAAACATGGTATTTACTGGGATTTAGTTAAGAAATAAAGTTGTGCATTTGCTATGAGCTATAACTTTTGGCACGATGGCAAGTGTTTGATCTTAACAAGTGATACCGAGGCAGGTGTAGGGAGTGAGATTGTTTGTTTGGTGAATTTAGTTAAGAAATAAAGTTTTGACATGATGGTAAGCTCTTGATTCTAATAGCATAACTGTTAAATTTGCGATTGGACCACTTTTTTTTTTTTTTTTCTTTTGGTTTGAATTGGTAGGAAAATTAACAACTTTTTTTTTTTCTCGATAGTTTTATATGCAAAACTTCACTACAAAGATAGTGAACTTGATGAAGTCAGAAGGGTTGTATGCGTCACAAGGAGGTCCAATTATACTCTCACAGGTTAAATAACATGTTAATTACTTGTTACGTCTTGTTTCATAAGATTTAATTTGAAATAATCTTTAACTTATACAGATAGAGAACGAATATCAAAATAAAGAGAAATCATTTGGAGAAAAAGGACCCCCTTATGTTCGTTGGGCAGCGAAAATGGCTGTGGAACTTGATACTGGTGTACCTTGGATCATGTGTAAACAAGATGATGCACCTGATCCTGTTGTATGTTTCATTTTCTCTTCTTATTTTTATCATAATAGGTAAACTGTTTTATTTTTTAAAATCTATATATAATCTCACGTAACTTGACCTCATAAGGTAAAATAATTACATAATTTCTGTGTATGGAAATTAAAGGCATTATTATTCATGATGTCAAGTGTTTGCACCACTAATTTAAAATATGTTTGTGTGTAGATTAACACATGCAATGGAAGGACTTGTGGAGAAACATTTAAAGGGCCTAATTCACCAAATAAGCCTTCAATTTGGACTGAAAATTGGACTAGCTTGTAAGAATTTTCAAACTTTACAAAATTTAACCACTTCTAGCCAAAATTACATAAGTATTTTATCTGAGTTGAGGTGTTAAACTTACTTTTCGAGGCAAAAAAGTGGTTTTGAATAGTAGTACAAGTCGAAAAAGTTACTTTTTTCACTTTTGAAGCTTTGGTAAAGCACGAATTCCTAATTCAATATTGTAAAAACTATTTTTCGAATTAATTAGTCAGACACAAACGATATTTTACAAAAGTATATTTTTTCAAAATAAGCGAATTTCAAAAGTTATGAATAAATACACTTATTATTCATAACTTGTAGCTATCAAGTGTATGGGGAAAATGCAGTAAAGAGATCAGCAGAAGAAATGGCCTATCAAGTTGCTCTATTTATCGCTAGGAAGAATGGGACATACATAAATTATTATATGGTAAATTTTTATGATAAAATATTTTGATTTTATTAATTCTATATCACTAAGGAATTAATATTAATTTATTTAAGATTGAGGCGTTGTTTTCGTTGTGCGTTCTTTCATGAGCAGTATCATGGAGGCACAAATTTTGGCAGAAGTGCTGCAGAGTTTATGATTACAAGTTATTATGATCAGGCCCCACTTGACGAGTATGGTAAGCTATCCTAAAACTAATCAAATTAATTATGGTAAGCTATTCTAAAACTAATCAAATTAATTAAATTACATACACCAGCACCCTTCACGCTAGTTGAATTTTACCTTGTGATAGCAGATTATTTACCATTTGTATCGAATCACATATTACTAATATTATGTGAATCGTCTGTGCATAGAACGTAAACTGATTTGTTATGCAGGTCTGATCAGTCAACCAAAATGGGGTCATTTCAAGGAATTACATGCAGCTGTAAAGTTATGCTCTGAGAACATACTTCCTACTTTTCCCACAATACATTCTTTAGGTCCACTACAGGAGGTAATACATTACACAAGCCTTGCTTAGTTGATCAGATTTACTGTTTACTTTTTTTTTTTTTAATTGTATACATAAATTATATATTAGGTTTATGTATACGGCGAAGATTCGGGAACTAAATGCTCAGCATTCCTGGTGAACACAGATCATAGTAATAAGAATATAACAGTACAATTCCGAGATTTGACATATCAATTACCTCCAAAATCTATAAGCATATTGCCTGACTGCAAAACTGTAGTCTTCAATACAGCTAAGGTACATACATAGATTTATTTCGAAAGTCCAACTTTTGAATGAATTTCATATATACTATAACACGAAAGTAACAGAAAGATATTCATGTGTGATATTATTAGGTAAGTACACAATTCAACACGAGAACTCAGACTACAGTATTCAAGTTTGATAGAGCTGAGAAATGGGAACAATTCCATGAGATAATTCCGCAATTTGATGCAACAACAGTTAGATCAGAGACATTGTTGGAGCAAACAAATACTACAAAAGATGTGTCTGATTATCTTTGGTACACTGCTAGGTAATCAAAATTCAAATAACCATAGAATATATACTCCCTCTGTTTCAAAAAGAATGACCTAGTTTGACTTGGAATGTAGTTTAAGAAAAGAAAGAAAGACTTTTTAATCTTGTGATTCTAAATTAAAATTATGTCAAATGTACCAAAATGCCCTTTAATCTTGTGGTTATAAACATGTCACGTGGAAAATTAAAGTTGGAGTGCTGCCAAAAAAGGAAAGGGGTCGTTCTTTTTTAAACAAACTAAAAAAAAAATAGGGACATTCTTTTTTAAACGGAGTGATTATTAGTTAACTTGCTTCAATATGATTGATTTTCGTATAAAATTAACGAAAATATATTCATATATATTATTGGAAATGTCAATAAATTCTTCTAATTTATCAACTAATTTAAGCTAAAATTGATGTGATATATAGTTTAGAGCAGGAATCAGAGGAGCAGCAAGTTAGACTAAGTGTGAAGTCATTAGGACATGTTTTACATGCTTTTGTCAATGGACATCTCGTGGGTGAGCATTTTTCGATAACAAATATTAATTTCACTGTGTATGTTGTTGTTATGGTTATCGACTTGTTAATTTTCATGTTTTTTCTTTTTTTTTTAGGTTATGGTCATGGACAATTTAGAAAAGCATCATTTTTAGTAGAAAGCACGGTTCCTCTAAATAAAGGAAAAAATCAAATCTCATTGCTGAGTGCAACAGTTGGTTTACCGGTTTGTACTTAAATCTTTAATTTTATTTTTTCTCAAGAAAATATTCACCAAGCCAAAAATAGATAACGAATTTCCTCTTCTTTACTATGTATGTAGAATTCAGGGGCATTTCTTGAGCGTAGGTCTCTAGGTGTACATTCAGTTATGATTCAAAAAGACAATCGAGTTCTCAAGAACTTCACTGATTTTTCATGGGGTTACCAGGTAATAACCGCGCTGAATTTAACTTATATACACCGACTTATAGTGTATAAATATAAATAAACATCCATGACTTGTGACTTAAAACAGAGGATCTCTGATTTTAATTTTCAAGTGAATCCTAATTAGTAACTAATTACTTAACCTATATTGAGAAAGTTAAGGTTTTATTTTAATTACATGATATTTTAAGGTTGGATTGTTGGGAGAGAAGTTACAAATTTACTCATCAGAACGTACCAAGAGTGTTAATTGGAGCAGATTAGGCTCTTCTAAACAACAACTTACATGGTACAAGGTAAGTAAATGTACATATACATATAACTATGTATTTCTATAAACTTTATATTTGTTGTTTTAACTCGACATTGCAATTATACAGTCCATTTTCGATGCACCAAAAGGCGATGATCCTGTTACTCTAAATCTTGGATCCATGGGGAAAGGTGAAGTTTGGGTTAATGGCCAAAGTATTGGAAGATTTTGGCTCTCCTTTCACACACCTCAAGGCGTTCCTTCACAAACTTGGTATGTACTAATATATGTGTACGCCATCAGTACAATTTAACTGGTTATAACAAGTTATCTATCTATGGTTACTATGTAACACTTACTATGTACAATATTATACATATTAATTATTAGTACACCGAACTTAAACTCAATTAAAGAAGAGTCAATAATGTTCCAAATGTGTATTGTATTTATAGGTACAATGTTCCAAGGTCATTTCTCAAACCTAAAGACAATGTATTGGTGTTATTTGAGGAGGAAATAGGCAATCCTCTTGGCATCACCATTGACACAATTTCAATAACCAAAGTATGCGCGCACGTCACAGATTCGAATCCACCACCAGTAATAAACTCTTGGAGAAAACATGGTAGAAGACCTAAAGTGCATCTTAGTTGTCCTCCAAGAAGAAAAATTTCCAAGATTTTGTTTGCAAGCTTTGGAAATCCAATTGGTGATTGTGATGATTATGGCATTGGACTATGTCACTCCTCTAACTCTAAAGCCATTGTGGAAAAGGTACATTATATTCTTTACCTGTTTCTAAGGGTTATAAAATTAGCTCATGAAAGTATGACTGGTTAACTCGTTATGATTTGAATTGTGCAGGCTTGTTTAGGGAAAAGCAAATGTACCATTGCTTATTCAAGTAAGAAGTTTGGTGGTGATCCATGTCCTGGAATTTCTAAGTCTTTGCTAGTTGATGTTCAATGTAAATGAAAGCACAATTTATTTATCTTATGATATATATGTTTTTTTCATTAACAATGGAAGATTTTTTTTTAAAAAAATTGTAAGGTATAGAGTACATTCATTGTTATGTATGTGTACATTTTATATAATTACAAATTGAATTTGTTCTTTAGACGAAAATGTCAAATTTGGAGAATGATTATTGAAAATAATTCATTATATTCAATATGTTATTGGAAGTGTCGTGTAATTTTTTTAGTACAGAATATAAAAATTCATGTAAGATTTACTCTCTAGGAACTTTGAATAACTAATTTTTATCACATAATGTGATAAAAATTAGTATAAAAAGTGATTTTTACGTGATAAAAATTAAAGTTTGATAGACTTTTATATGACAAATACTAAACAATATCTAATTCAAACAATTTACAACTGGAAAGAAGATCGAGTCCAAGAGGGACAAAATTTTTTGAAATTGTGTTGGCTGTAGTGATGAGAGTCCTTATACTTTAAATTAATTAGTTGACCAAAAGAATCATTGCAAACACCAAGATGAGTTGTTACATAGTGATGAGATTGTTTTATGTTTGATAAAAAGTCTCGAGTTTAAATTTGGAGATCAAGAAAATCTTGTTAAAGTGTTATTTCTAAATAAATTTTGCAGTGTGTATTCGAGTTTATTCAGAGTTCAAATATGGACTCCAAACATTTAAAAAAAATCATAAAAAATTCTACTCTCTAGCTTAGTTTTAATTTATGTGACATTTTTTATTTTTTCGAGAGTCAAACAGTTTACATTTGACCAGAAATTTGTGTATGGACTCTTCAATTTTCTTGAAATAAAATTTATATATTTGTAAACGCGTGAAAAATACTATAAGTCACAAACTCACAATAATTGACAATTCAAAATAATTAAAAATATATGAAAAGTTTATCATCAAAGATAAACTTGTTTGAATCTCAAAATTTTAAAAGTGCTACATAAAGGAATTACTAAGGTTACTTTTCAAATGTAAGGTTGTGACACATCTCGATTAAACTAAGATTCTATTACCCCTGCACTCATTTGTTTTGTAAATTCATACACTTTTTGACTTACGTGATACAATCTGTGACTCCATACAGTTGATGCCCGTTGGAGTCTTGGAGATGTTTGAATATCAAGTAAGCTATAAAGGTGTATAAAATTTTCAAAAATTAAATTACAGGAATAATAAAACCTTAATTTAATTAACTTGTATTTTTTAAATTTTAATTATAGTCTAAGAGTTACCGATGTGTTATCCCAAATTAAATTTACAATTTTGAAATTGTGTTGGCGGTAGTGATGAGAGTCCTTTAAAAACACTACTAAACAAAAATGTAATGTCTTCATGTGACTAGTCTTGTCACTTTTTTCTTCTGCCTACATGCATGTTAGTTGGATTCACACTGTCAAAAGGAGGTACTGGGAGAGTGACTACTGAGATTTTTTTTCTCATATATAATAATAAAAAAAAAAATGGATTTCAAATTTTAAAAATAATTTTTTTCTTAATGAACCCTATACTAATTTCTTATTTCTGAGACCGAGATATAGAGAAGGTTGTCCTTTTGTTTTGTTGTCTCGAAGAGACAAAACAAAAGCACTATATGAATGGTGCTAATTTTCATGTTCTTTCTAGTCTCGTTTGGTTTCGAGAGCCTCCTTCTCTCGGTAGGTCAAGCCTCCTTTTCAGTTGCCCTCTTCAAGGGAAGGTGCCAAGTAGTTGATTGCACATTACTAAGACAAGGAAGAAGACGTGTGAGAAGGGATGCCAAAAACAATGTTTTGTCGATGTGAGACTTCTTAACACTCCCCTACATGACACTTAGACCTCAACTTAAACGTACACACTTGTAAAAAGGGCCCCAACATTGGTGAACAACAATTGATCAGATACTCCTAACTCTGATACTATATAAAGATATGAAATCTAAGCTTAACTCAATTTGAAAAACTAGCTATTCAAATCTCTATATAATAAGTTAAAAGTGAAAAAAAAAGAAAAAACACTTAATCATCCATTTGTTGAGTCTAGGACTAGTAGTTGGGTCATGAAATTTGCCCTCACATGTTCCACGGAAATATCATTATGTTTTTTTTTTACAACCTCTCTTTCTTTTATTAAATTAAAGGTAAGTTTTAAGAGAGAAAATTTTAATTTGAAGTATAAAAGATGAGAAAGGGACACAATAATTTCATTGAGTTGTACTTCACATGTAATAGCCCCACTTCTAACTTGCCTTTCCCTCTCTTCATACTCATATTTTGTTTTTCTTACACTTTAATTTCACTCCTCCTTTTGCTTCCAAGCTTCAATTATATGTATATATACATCGTCGATACAATAAAAATTAGCTAGTTTCGTGCTACGTACACGACTACGAGACGATGAAAATGTCATGGTCGGTAGCCGTGACATTATTGGTGGTGATGATGGTGGTGGTGTCTTCCGGCGGAGCAAATGTGAGTTATGATGGAAGATCATTGATGATAGATGGAGAAAGGAAGATGTTATTTTCTGGTTCTATTCATTATCCTAGAAGCACTCCTGACGTATGTATTTTTTTCCCTCTCTTTTCGTTACTGTATCGAGCTATATAATTCGATCAAATTTATTTATCAATATACTCTAACTATACAAAATAGTACTATTAAAAGACATGAAATTCCAAGTTTTCGTCAAATTACCATAAAGAATTTGTTTGTTGGAAATGTTTACACAAATTGAGCGTATAAAATATCCTTACAGTAATTACCTATATAACTTAAATCCTATAGACATAATCAAGTGTGTAGTTACTTATAATAGTTTAAGTTATATATATATACTATTAAATCATTTAAGGAATAATTATAGAAAAATCTTTCTAAAACGTAAAATGTGAGATTTTAAATTCTGAAATAAAATATAGTAATATTTATTAACGATAAGGCACAAGTACTTTTAGGCTATGGTCGAAATCTCAAAGACGGTACACCTTAACTAAACTAAGGTCCTATCGGCCCCTAAACCCTATTTTTTTTATAAAAAAAATTGTACACCTTTTTAGCTCACGTGTCATCCAAACATCCCACAGCGCCTCAACTGCGTGGAGTCACGGAATATGCCAGTTAAGCCACAAGATGTATAAAATTACAAAACAAATGAATTCAGGGATAATAAAACTTAATTTAGTTAAGATGTGTCTCTATAATTTCGATCATCAGAGGGTTGTTGTGCCTCTTCCCTATTTATTATAAGTAAAAATGATGTAACAATATGGAAAATATTTGAGCTATTTAAGCTCTTTATATTACTTATTAAATAAACTCTACCTATAATATAGTAACATATATAGGTGTTACTTAATTTGACATATGCTACCGTAAGAAGTGGATTTCCTTGACAACATCCAAGGAAGGGTACTCTTTTAAGTTAAATTAAAATTAAATTTAACACCTAATCATTTACTAACAAATTAAGGATAATTGAATTAGAACAACATTTAGTATCTTACGTAAGAGTTTAGGGATCAATTCTTTTTTTACAAAGTTTTTTTTAATTGAGCTCGTCGAATCAAACTTACCTGGTGCAATTTATATTTCCTAGACCTAGGTTTATTTAGTGCACATCCAAAAAGTATCAATTGCATTTTCATAAGATTCAAAAAACATTATTAAAAAAATTGAGAGAATAAAAAACAAAAATAACGGCCATTCTTTTTTGAACCAGACATTAATTAGTAGTTGTCAATATGTAATTTTGTAGCTATGTGCGTAGGGATTAATATATGAAAATATAGGTAAGCAAATTAACTAGTCAATAAGGTTGATTAGGATTAAGACTTTGATTGGAAATTGCATCTAAATCAAACTTTATCTAGGTTCTTTCAACTTCTTTTGTCTGGTTTCTATAAAATATTAGTCCCTTCGTTTCATTTTATACGACACTTTTCAGGTTTTGAGATTCAAATAAATTTATTTTTTATTGTAAGTTTTCGTATATCTTTTAAACATTTTGAATTATCAATTATTGTGACTTATAGTACTTTTTACGTAGTTTACAAATATATAAATTTCATTTTAAAAAAAAAGATTCGATGTGCAAAATTTTTGTTAAACTTAAACTTTTTAACTCTAAAAAAAATAAAAAATGTCACATAAATTTGGAAAGAGAGAGTACTACATTAATCAAGATGTTACCTATTCCTAGTTTGACGTTCTCATCACATAAATTGGGATAAAGTGCTTATACAAACGGTGACTCAGAACTCTGATTAAGGATGAAAGAGTTATCACTATATCACAACCCTTATTGATCTATGTAATATTGTTTATCACTTCTCCCTTAAAATGTGAGTGTTAATTCAAATTATAAACAGTACTAAACTGAATTTTACCATCACTAACATTACTTTTGCTTCCCTTACATTATTATTATGCATTCGTTAACATCGACAACGTACCATTGTAATTTCACAATAACGTACCATTGTAATTTCACAAGTGAGATCTGAAAAAAATAAAATGTGCACAAATCATATTTCTACTTCCAAAAGGTAGAAAAAATATTTTCAAAACACCATCCGCTCAAACCAGCAAGCAAGAGTGTTTATATTTGTTTGAATATTGTGTATTTGACAACTTGCATTACTATGTTGTTTTTGAATATTGTGTATTTGACAACTTGCATTACTATACTGTTTTTGGCTAGAAAAGAGACCTTTTTTCCTTACAATTTGTTTTTTGGCTCTCTTTTCTAACCATTATTTTGTTTCTTATTAGATGTGGCCATCACTAATATCAAAAGCTAAACAAGGTGGAATAGATGTGATTGAAACTTATGTATTTTGGAACCTTCATGAACCCCAACCTGGACAGGTATTGGATAAAATGTTGTCATCAATATTATTATTTTTTCGAATTTTATGTGAATGCTAAATACTTTACGCATCGAATCAGTATGATTTTAGTGGAAGACGTGACATAGTAGCATTTATAAAGCATATTCAAGCACAAGGTCTCTATGCTTGCCTTCGAATTGGGCCTTATATTGAGGGTGAATGGACTTATGGGTAATTTTACATGCTTCAACTTTATGATATTTTGCATCCTTGCTCCAAAGTATTATCTATATTTAACTTTTGACCCCTCAAATTTATTTATTTATTTTTGGGCAAATTAACTAAACTTATATTGTGATTGTTGATTTTTATAGAGGTTTTCCTTTTTGGTTACATGATGTCCATAGGGTTGTTTTCCGCTCAAATAATGAACCCTTTAAGGTAATATTTTCATGTTCTTAGAATTACTTCCTCTCATTCCATGTATCGTATCAAATCATTTTACCATTTCAAAAAGGGAAAAGTGACAAATATACTCTCGAATTATCGGTATGCATATACCTTTCGTCATACTTTTGGGACATTGTTGCCCGTGCCGTCAAAAAATTAGAGTATATATGCCATTCACTCTATCAGAAGACTAAATAGGGACACATGGCACAATCTTATCCAATATTTAATGTCGGATCGATGGATAAAATTATGACATGGGTATGTCCGTTGGTATAAAGGGTATATATGCTCTAGTTTTTGAACGGCAAAAACATCAATATCCCCAAAGTATGACGGAGGATATCCGCATACCATTTGCGATAGTTCAGAGGTATATTTGTCTTTTTTCCCTTTCAAAAATGATAAATAGTTCATCCATAATGACTAAGTGTAAAATGTTTGTTTAACAGTTTTACATGCAAAATTTCACTACAAAAATAGTGAACCTAATGAAATCAGAAGGGCTATATGCTTCACAAGGAGGTCCAATTATCCTATCGCAGGTGAAATTTAACATATAACACACATTATTTCTGATTTTTCGTGTAGTTATCTTTTAGATGATACAATTAATGTAAAAAAAAAAAAAGTATGTATATTGTCGGTGTATAGAAGTTGATTTTTTTTATATACATGCAGATTGAGAATGAATATCAAAATGTAGAAAAAGCATTTGGAGAAGATGGTCCTCCTTACGTGTCGTGGGCGGCGGAGATGGCTGTTGGACTTCAAACTGGTGTTCCATGGTGTATGTGCAAGCAAGATGATGCTCCAGATCCTGTTGTAAGTTACTTAACTTTCTTTACTCTGAGACTAATTAAACTGCTTTAATTTATGACATTTTCCTACACATGCTACAGATTAATGCATGCAATGGGTTAAGATGTGGAGAAACATTTACAGGGCCTAATTCACCAAACAAACCATCTATCTGGACTGAGAACTGGACAAGCTTGTAAGCCATCTAACCGTTTGATAACCCGAGTCATTATCTGATAAACGATTACTATGAGTCAGACTCAATAAAATTTGATCGATCCTATATTTTCTGTCGTTAAGGTATGTAACAGTTGAAGTTGCTAAAGATTTTCATTTTGTTTGTGTTTAAAGCTATCAAGTGTATGGTCAGAATGCAACACTAAGATCAGCAGAAGACATGGCATATCATGTTGCTCTCTTCATTGCAAGGAAGAACGGAACCTTCATCAACTATTATATGGTAAATTTCACACCTACTAACTCGAAGAAAGAAGAAAGTATCGTCAAATATAAGAAGATGAAAAAAAAAAATTACCTCACAACGAATGGAGGCAACATACTTCATTACCAAGTCCAGTATATCAAATTTTAGCTGCTTTATCATCCATCGTCTAACAATGTTCTCTGGATGGCTGCATTATCAGTATCATGGAGGAACCAATTTTGGAAGGACTGCTGCGGAATATATGATAACAAGTTACTATGACCAAGCTCCATTAGATGAGTACGGTAAGGAATACACAAGTTTTACTCGTGGTTTCACTAGCTCTGATTGAGAATTCTACGACAGGTTTAATTAGACAACCAAAATGGGGACACCTAAAAGAGTTACATGAAGCGGTGAAGTTATGTTCAGAGACCATACTTTCTGTATTCCCTTCCATGCAGTCCTTAGGTGAACAACAAGAGGTAAATATCCACCGAGTTCACGAGAAACCCTAATTTCAAGGCCCAACTTTTCTCTATTTCATACAAAAATAATTTCAATCTCAAAGCTTACAAGCACTATACAAACCAGGCTTATGTATTCAGTGGAGATTCTGGAGCTTGTGCAGCATTTCTAGTCAACATGGATAACACAAAAAGTGTAGTAGTGCAATTTCAGAATTCATCATATGAATTACCTCGGAAATCTATAAGCATCTTACCTGACTGCAAGACTGTAGCCTTCAATACGGCAAAGGTAAATACTGACATACTTAAAAAGTTTCTTTCAATTCTACGTATACTTAAACCTTTCCAGATCTACTCAATGGCTACTGCAATCCTAAGGAAATGTAGAGATGCCAAATCGTCTCCTTATTCCTAATCTAGAGAAGAGCTAAGATTTGGTTTATAACCATAGAAGACACTAACTGTCCGCATGTTCATCTGCAATAGGTAAGCACACAATTCAATACAAGAATAACAATACCAGCCATTAAGTTTGACGCAGCTGACAAATGGGAACAATTTGAAGAAGTTATTCCACAATTCGATGCTACTACACTGAGATCAGACGTATTACTGGAGCATATGAATACTACAAAGGATGTATCTGACTATCTTTGGTATACTTTCAGGTAAATTCAAAAGATCCTAAATACACCAGTCAACTCAGAAGAATAAAACAATAATATTTAGATAAATTAAACCAGGATTGAAGGACATGTTTCAGCTAAATTTACTCACACAGTATAAATATAAACAAAATAGTAAGTGCATTCTAGGAACTGCCTTTTACTAATATGTGTGACATCCACATGACAGTATCCAGCAGGATTCGATGGAACAGCAGTCTACACTAAGTGTGAAGTCCTTGGGCCATGTTTTACATGCTTTTGTGAATGGAGAACATGTAGGTAAGCATTTACCCATGGATGCATTATACAAATGAACATTGTGTCCTGCAATTTCAAAAATAACTGTTTCGGGGGTTTGTTCCGAGTCTAAAATAATGAAACAAGGGGCAAATATTCTTCCTACGCATGAGCAAAGATGTCATCATGCACCCCTGGCCCCGATACACACTCCTCTCATAGATAATCAGGAAACAAAAACGAAAAAGAACGGCAGTGAACAATTAATTGTTACCAACTATTCTTTATTAAATGATAATGAGAAAAAAGAGATACACATGCAGACAGACACAAACACCATATCTCCTAATGCAAATTTGGAACTTTTAGAGATTTAAGCTGTACCATTGTTACAAGAGTGATAAGATTTCCAGATTCTACACTTTGTTTATGGAAATGGAACTTATGAATGTAGGAACAGGCTTGACCAGTGAAGAAAAAATGCTTCCGTTTCCAAGAAGAACCCATAATTTTTGTTTCTTAGAGTTCCTAATCCCAAGCTACTTACCGAAAGAAATGTCTCCAGAAAGAAGGTTGCATAGCCAGTCATGCTTCTATGTGAAGCACAAATCAACACTTTATGCCGCTCAAACCATCAATTTACAAAACCTCTTAAACTTCTAACTGTTGAGTTTTGTAGGTTCTTTACATGGACGGTTCAGAAATACAGCATTTACATTAGAGGCAACTGTTTCTCTGAATCAAGGGACAAATAACATCTCATTACTAAGTGCAACTGTTGGCTTACCGGTACGTACTTTCATTTCCTCTGTTGGTTTTCCTGGGTTGCAACTAATAATACATCACCCATTAGTGAATACATTGTCAATTTCATCATGATATTAGCAATAGAGGAAGTGCATATTCATATTTGGAAGTAGCATTTTTTTTCTTTTTGGTGAAAAGAGAAGTACATTATGAATTGCATATATGAGCTCTCTTTCCCTCTCAACCATAGAAGCGTCAACGGACAGCATTTCATTTCACTATCCAAGTACATGTATTCACATGACTTGCTTAAGCACCACTTCTTTAGATTTGTGGTTTCTAGTTTTAAGAAAGAAGTATTTAGCAGCAAGAGATTATAAAGATAAAATGATTTCTATCCTCATCGTGCAGGATTCAGGATCATTTCTTGAACGCAGGGCTCTTGGTGTAGAGTCAGTAATTATTCAAGACAGCAAAGAGGCCAAAAATATCACCAATTTATCATGGGGTTATCAGGTAATTGTCGGTAAAAGATGACCCAAATTTGTTGTCTTTTTAGTCATTGATACTCTGCTCATGCCATAAAATGTATACACCGCTAACAATAAGTTAACCAAAAACTTTGTAAGGTATTTAACATTTTCTGCCACATTAATCTATCAACTACAGATCATTCTTTAGTAGAGCATTTTTAAGGCTGTGAACAACAAACCTAACAACCATTATTCTTTGACAAGTGAGTGCAATTTCTAATTAAGCTTACATCAGTATAAAACATTTTCTTAAGGTTGGATTATTGGGGGAGAAGTTACAAATTTACTCATTAGAAGAATCAACGAGTGCTTATTGGAGCAGCTTAGGCTCTTCTCAACCGCTCACATGGTACAAGGTAAGTCTATAATTCTTTTCCGGATAACTTTTTCCAAATCATGTAGTGCTACTTGTTTTAGCGACTAAGAGATCCTCAGCAATTAAATATGTGCTTATGTTTCGGTTTACAATACTACAAACAGCTCTTACATATTCCGATATATTTGTTATTTTACTCAACATATGATATATTGATTGATTGCAATTCGCCAGTCAGTTTTTGATGCACCCAAGGGTGATGATCCTGTTGCATTAAACCTTGGCTCCATGGGAAAAGGTGAGGCTTGGGTTAATGGACAAAGCATTGGCCGATATTGGGTCTCATTTCGAACACTTGCAGGCATTCCATCACAAACTTGGTATGTAAGGTGACACTAATTCAGATTGATACTTGTACAAACTTTTTTGTACTGAATGACTATGATTAATATAGATCTTCAGTAAACGTTATTCATAGAATAATAAGGCCACATTAGAACCCATCTATCTTCACCATATGTTATTTATAATATTAGCAGGTCATCTCAGAACCAGTCGATTTTATCTCTTATCTACTTAACAAACCTCTTCACTTAAAGATCTCATGCACTCTTGTTTATCTACGAAAGCTTATTCATTAGTAATTAATGAATAAACCCCCAGCAACTAAAATTGTTCATCTCCAGGTACAATGTTCCAAGATCATTTCTCCAACCAGGGGACAATTTATTAGTCTTATTCGAAGAGGAAAGTGGCAATCCTCTTGACATCACCGTAGATACTATTTCAGTCACAAAGCCGTCGTTGAGAAAGTAAACTTCTATTCCTTTTTTGTTACCAAGTTATTACCTCTACGAACTATATCTTCTTAACATAGACACTTTCAAGATATGAAGGAATAACATGTTGACAAAAAACAGACAATCCAAATTATGATAATTGATGAAAAAAGTTAACGAACACCATACGTAGAATTTCTTCAAAAAACAAATTCCATGATTAGTTACAGACCAATAATCCAATATATCAATTTTTAAAATCCAATATATCAATTTTTTAACACTTAGGAAGTGTGATTTCTACATGAGGCATTCATTTCTCATTGTTGAACCAATATTCCCTTCTTATAATTTTGATCACTCTTCCTAGACTGGAATCTATTAAGAAGATTGTGGTACAGAGCCACAATTTTAAGATTCAAAATTGGCCGTAACTAATACTGCAGGAAGATGGACATTATGCCTTTTACTTACTTCTGCTAACCAAAACACAAGAATCTAACAACACTGATTGCACCACTTTATTTAACAAAACTAATGTTTTCCAGATTTGTTTTTTTTTCTTCTCAGAGGTTCTCTTAAAAGATCTAATATTTGTGTGTCTATCAACTGTTAATACATTTACAGATTGACTAGTACTAGTTTTAGCTTAAACATTTTCTTAACATATTTAGACTGAAATACCCTTAGAAAGAAAGTTAATTATTGAAAGTATACACATTAATAAAATGAAAGACCAAATTAAATGCATGTCTAGTAGGATTTGCATTCCCCCACCCCACCCACCCCCACCCACAAATTTACAAGCACTTTTCACTGTGATAGGTCAAGAACTACGACCCAATATGCGTACTTGTTCCAAATACAACTATATGCCAATTAAACAAAAGCATGTCCATCAAAAGTCAAGACTATCACTGTATTAAGTGTCAATGTCAAGTTAGTCGTTGTCCTATCATTTCACTTTATTTACATTTTCCTAATACGACTTTTCCAGGCTTGTCTAGGGATGAAGAGCTTTACCATCCCTCACTCATAAAAAACTTTGGGAGATCCGCATAATAAGGTGTCCATAAGACTGGCAATTGATGCTCCGTGGATAAAAGAACAATGTTGACCATTCTTTGTTTGGGTGAAGCTCAGACGTGATTTCCATATACATGTTCAAATCATAGGAATGTAGAAGTACAGAACTATATCTTTACACAGGTTATTGATTCAATCAAATGCAGGCACATTGATATCATCATCTATTTGAAGTTCAATTGCACAGATGAAAAGGTCCCAATTGAAATTTTCAGCTTCCTATTTTCACATCTTTCATTGTCTATGTTCCTGTATTTTTTTAATGAACAAAAACAGAACAAGTGAGGAAATGGTTCCGAAATCAATCAGGCATTTTATTTACGACCTTTATGTCCTATTAATTTCCAAGAGAACAATTACGACGAAGGTGGGAGAAAATAGACGTAGTCAGACAGATAGCAATGCAAATTGAAGCCTTCAACCAATTTAACACACAACATATAGTTAATGCAAATTAAAACATTCTTACAGAAGGAAGTCCTACACATTTCAATATGTGAAACTTTAGCAGCCTGAACGTTCAAATTGGAACTACCGAAACAGAATAACAAAGACCCTACTTACAAAATTAGGCTGTAAGTTGCCACCGATTAAATAATTATGGAACAGTGACTTCATGCAAAATGCTCACCTGCTAGATGCTTTTTGCCATGCCTGCAAAGGAATTATCAATTAATTAATATGGACATTATCATTTGCAAAAAAAACTCAAGAAGCAACAGGTGCCAGGAATGCAGATAATTAGAATTTCTCCATAAGATGTTTAAGAATCTAAAAGTGCTAGTTAACCTAACATTTCTTCAAGTAGAAATCGCCAAATATATATGTATCATTAATATAAACTAAACAAAAAGTAAAATACGAAAAAATGCAGCAAACCAGAAGGGTAAACCAAACATTTCATGTAGAATCACTAAGTACATTCTTTTCAACTGTAACACCATAAAACTGAAAATCTTAGCAATTTCTAGAAGAAAAATCTTCTGAGATGTTTTTGATACCTCGGATGGTGAGAACTAGAAAAAACAGTCTTCATCAGTTCTGCACGTAGATTAAATCTAACTTCGAGCATGAAAACACAAGCATGACATATCATTCTTTGGGGACCTTTGTGATCCCACCCAGTTTTCTCTTTTTAGAATTAGGAGACTTCTCTTCCGTAGAATTCAACAGTGCTTTCTGTGAAGGTAGTTCCGCAATGAAAAGCAGAGTTTGAGCCCAACCAGCATATTTTCCATATGTCCTCACAAAAGCATCTGCCACACGATTGCAAAGTTTAGGCGTAAGACTGGTTCCTGCCAGTTCAGGGAGGAGGTATCTGGTCGCGATCTAGCAAAAGATCAAGAAGAAATGTTGAAAATGATAATTACAGATATGAACAGAAGTACATTTTCTGAAATGTAAGTAACATCAAAGAGCAAAGAGAGCAGCTTGTTTGCATGTCAATATCTCAATACATGTAACAGGGAACACTTGATCAAATTCGGAAACAGCAGAATCCGCGCCAACATACATCATGGAGAACTGCGCTGCGCTACTCATAGTACTCCTGCTACCCTAATTGGTTCAATTATCAGTTTTTCCTGCATCCAGTGTTTTCTCCTCTCTCTTTTTTTGGAGAAGAATAAGTGTGTTGTAAAAGCAGCACTAAGGGGATGCTGAAGTAATTACAGGTGATCAGAAAGCAAACGAAAAAACCCATTCCAATCTTATAGGGACTCCAAGAGGCTAAGTATGGATTTTGCATCATTTATAAGATCTTCCTTACACCAAAAAGAAAAGAAAGTATACATAACCTGTTGGAATGAATCCTTACATCATTTATAAGTATGGATTTTGCATCATTTTTTTAACGAGATTTTGCATCATTTATATGAGTTGCATCATTTATAAACTCATATTTTCACTTCATTAATAACCCAACAAGCTAATCCTTTCAGGGAAAAGCATCCCCAAAACCATTTGCTTCCTCAAGAAGCTGGCACTACAACAGACAGTAAAGCTCCAAGCGGTTTACATCATTTAAGGACATAAACCAAAAGTTGGTGCGCATTTAAGAAGAAACATAGGCTAGAAACTATCAATATGCAGGCTCCTATTTTCCTTACGTGAAAGGAACTTCATACTCGGTAAGACTATGTTAGCTACAAAACCAAATTGCGGATACTTACCAACTGCTAAACTGTGATTACTGTGAAGCATATTTTTGTGTTGTTTGATTGGTATAGGAAAACGTTTCTTCTGGAGAAACATAAACAATAGATAATTGTTGAAGTGTGTGACCATCTCATCTAAAAGCTTAAATTGTTAGAGATAGTAAGTTTTAATTATTTAATTATATTGTCACACGCCCACTCATGTATGGCCCTAATTATTCTTCATTGGCCGAACACATGAAATATTTTTTGCTTTCTAGGTGGGAGTGAGATTTGAACTCAGGATCTTTGTCTGCTCTGATACGTATCATGTGATTAGAGGGACATTAAACCTAGTTCAATCTCAAAAGCTAGCTCATAAAGGAATGATTTTCCAAGATCATATAAGGAGACCATAAGACAACCCATTTGCTCAACCAGCGTGGGACTTAACCCCTCTCTCCCAATACATTAGGACTAGACAACTAAAGCATGGAATATGGATCGTCGGTCACTTGGTTGTGCCTATGATACCATGTTAAAATTGTTTGATCATCTCATCTAAAAACTTAAGTTGGTAGAGAAAACATACATTTACTTGCTTAATTAATAGTGGTAAAGAGATGCACGCGGAGTAGGCATGAAATAAATATAAATGAAAAGAGGAGCATAACAACATCTAGGAAAGAGGATCTCCACAATGAACTGAAAATCTTCAAAAGCTGCTCAACCCTTCATCCATAAATAATCATTCACACCAACAATCTGCTACAAAATTCAATAGATTTCAACTCTCCTCATTATCTTATTAGTCCTGCCCCCTCCCTCCTTTATTTTTAAGAAAGAACTCATTAGTCCCATATATACTCTTTTCGTAACAAGATAGAGGTCTTGGGAACATATCAAACAAGAAGGGAACAACAACAACTACTACAACAATAATAATAGTATTCTTTAGGTTTATCTTAATTTGAAATACTTATAAGAGAGCATATCTTATATCTTGTATGGCATCAAAGGAAAATGCATATGTCAGAAAATGTTGTGATCTCTTATACAACAAGAAAATATAAAGCCCTTGAAAGCTAACCTTCCACACATGAGTATCAACTGGAATAGCATGGTGCTGATCTAGAGAGAAGAGAGCAATACATGCTGCGACCTTAGGACCAACACCAGGTAGAGAGCACAGCGAAACAATGGCCTCAGGAAGATCTACTTTGCGAAGTGTAGCAAGCCACTCCATACCTCCACAAGGCTTTGATTTCAGTGCTTCCACAGTACCTACTATATATTTAGCCCTGATCATTCAATACAAGATCAGGAGCGTTATGGAGTGAGTTATTAAATAGAACTATAACTTGATATCAGTTCAACTATAACTAGAAAGTTGAAAGAGTTCTCATCTCCCAAAATACTCAAGTTCCTGTCAAAATTGCCCTAAGTGAAAATGCAAGGGAATTGGAAAGATGAAACAACCCAAAAGTTGAAGATATAGGATGTATCACTTCATCTGTCATTTGATACCATTTTAAAAGGCTTTGGAAATCATTCATCACCATATTGTTAACCAAGCAGATTCAGGTAATGCCAAATAGTGTTTCAAAGCCACTAGAAATCTTAGCATCTGAAAAAACATGCACTTCTATAGTGAGAGTTTGAAACTAAAATAGAGGGAAAAGGAAAGTTAATGGGATTTACTAGATTTCATAAAGACTGTCACATCTATTCGTTTGATATAAAGCTCATCAATTTCACTGCAGTTCCATACAACAGCAAAACCCCTTCTATATGTATAATTTTGTACATTCCCAAATGAAAGACATAAGGACCTATTCGCACCCACAGGTGTGGCCTAGTGGTCAATGAAGTGGATTAAGAACCATGAGGTTTCAAATTCAACTCCCAGCAAAGACAAAAATACTAAGTGCCCATTTGATCAAGGATATTTTTCGCTAAAAACTTCCAGAATATTCTTCTTGAAAACTGCTTGGAAATAAAATTGTTACAATTTTCTAGAATTCCAATTCCGAAATATTCCAGAATTCGAAAAAACTCCATAAAGCTCTTTTCTTTCACAATTTTCACTCCAAATCACACACAAAAATTCAAAAACTGCAGTTTCCAAACACCATTTTCAACTTTTCTCCGAATACTACTTTTCCAAATTTCACATTTTTTATGTCTAACCACTCAACAAGTGATCTCCTTTCATCTGTCTTAGACTTGCTGGACAAAGTTATCATATAAAAAAAAAGATATAAGGGCCAATTGATATCATAGGACACATAATTTTAAATTTAAACAAAACTCTGAAACTACCATGATTGGGGAAAAAACATACCTGTAACCAAAACCAGCAGCTCTTAGCTCTTGTTCAGAAACCACTGCCAACCTCTCCAGTGAAGGAAACTCATAAAACTTGAAACCTCCAACAGCTCCCAAATAATTCCCCAATGATGAAATAAAATCAACCATCATAGTAATTCTCTTGATATTGTTATTAGATGAGCAAATAAACTGAATAAGACACTCAATAGGATCTTGCCTCAGTACTCTAGCACCCTCCAAATGAATAGCCAATTCAGCAAATCTTTTATCAGAAGCCTTAAAACTCTCCCAAACCTCTGTTAAAGAAATACCCACATTAAGAAAATCAAGAAGGGCTACCCTAGCATCAGCAGCAGATTCAGAGTCAGAGTCAGAGGTAGTGCAATGGAAATAGTACCCAACATCACCATTGTCAAGCTGCTTCAGTGAAACCAAGTGGGACCTACCAACAACACCAGTATACTGAATGGGTCCTGTCTGTTTCCACCTGAAGGTTTGGCCTGTTGGGAAGGTGAGGGGCAAGTAAAGTTCTGATCTTGATAAGTTTAAGGGTACCCATTTGGGATCTTCTTCTGGGATTGGATTTGTGAGAATATTTCTTGGTTTTTTGGAAGAAAGGGTTCTCAAAGATGTGGTTTTGGAAGGGAGAGATTGTGGAGATGGTGGAGTTGATGGGGTTGAAGCCATGATTGTTGGTCTCTTCTTCATGATTGAGAGAGTTCTTACTGATTGAATCTATGGAAAAAGCAAAGAGCTCCGCACAATGGAGCTACTGAGGAACGATTGGTTAATTTGCTCCTTGCTTCTTTTTTTTTAATTATTTATTATAAAATACATAAAAAAAAAAAAATATTCAAGCCTATTTTAACATTTCAACTTTAGGGTAATCTTTTAAGCAAAATAACAAACCCTTGTTATTGACTTAATTTGATTCAATTGACAAAGTAATGAATTAATGGAGTAAAATATAGGGATTTCAAATTATTTCGTCAAATCTTTACCTTCTAAATTTGTTAATATTACCTAAATAGTTGATGTCGCAAATAAAAAATATAAGCATATAAATAGCAAAATATTAAAGGTCTGTTTGGAAAAACACCCTGGTAATTGAATTTAGTATAATTAGAGTAAATACATTATCTTGTCCTGTTTGGAAAGACAAGTAATTACTTGGTCACCAGGTAATTGGTATAATCGGTTGGGTCATGGGTGTAATTACAATCTACAATTATATAATTACCACCTGATTACTTTTTAATTTTTTTTTTTAATTATTTTGACTTCCATTGTTTTAAGTTCTCTTTTTTATTTTAAAATTTTGAAAAAGTCTGTTTTTCTTATTTTATATTAATATATTTTATTTTTTTCTTGTTCTCGACCTTACTTTACGTGATTCTATGTAATTTTCTCGTATTATCTATTTATTTATGTCATGCTTATTTTCTCATTATCATAATTTTATAAGCATTCTAATTTTTAAATTAAAATAAAATTTATTGTTAAGCAAGGTTATAGACTTACGTTTTCTTTATTAAGAAAAAATAAAAATAAATCATATTTATTGTTATGTTGAAATTTGTTATAAGAGTATTATGTTAAATTTTCTGTTTTGAATTTATACCTTATGTTATATTTTCAGTTTATTTGTTTTAGTAATATTGAATTTACATTGCACGTGTCACGACCCAAAAATGGACGTGGTGGCACTCGTCTTATCCCACCAAGACAAGTCAGCCTAAAACTCAACTATTACAATAAAATGTGAAAATTCTATAATAAACTCAAAAATACCCCCAAAATTTGGTTGTCACGTGTATAAGCCTCTAAAGTATTATAATTGAATCAAAAGAAAATATAAGTCTCATATGACATTGTTTCTACAGTAGAACAAAATTATAAACAGGAGTAAGAAGGTCTGTTGAGATGAAAAACAGCTACCTCACAAATCTCCAGCCTCGGAAAAGAAGAGAATATATCACAAAGATTCGGGCTAGTAACCTACAAAAAATTGTAGATGCATGGGGTGAGTACCAAATCACACGGTACTCAACAAGTAAACCTCTAAACACAAGCTATGGGGATGAAATACGGGTACTCCTACCACCCCAACCAAACCTCCACAACTACAACTAGCATAAAACTCAGCCCTACATAATAGCTCATAGTTTACATAACACATAGCTCAACAACAACACTTAGACAAATTACATATCCTCAACAACAACATTTTAACAAATTATATATCCTCAACAACAAGCTCAGTATTCATCAATCACAAGTTTCACAGAAAGGCATTCACAAGATCAGCAAAACACAATATCAAGTTCACGAATGATAAGTATGTGCAATGTCATGGAATGCAATGTCAAGTATAATGATGCATGTAGACAAAGTGACATACACCTGCTGTTTCTCAGTTCGGGGCACATCTGTCCATGCATCCATCGTGGCATGCATACAACCCTCGATAATAGTAATCATCGCGGCGCGCGATACGTCCCTCAAAATGGTACATCCTCTTTAATTTTTTATTCTTTCTCAACTCACATAACACATGTCACAACCATTTCTTAGAACAATGCAAATGATATGTTCACACAAATAATGAAGATATGACCATTTTCATAACATTGCACAATTCACAACAACACCATCACAATACAATATAAACAATGATTCAACAAGTCTTTCAAACCATTCTCCGTTCTCAACAAATCACACACAAATAATTAACCACATTGCCTTTTATCACCCTTTTTGCATCATTAGAATTAATCAATGTGGACAAATCTACCCATCACCAATTCTCATTACTCCCTAACATATACCACTAGGAAATACATGCATTACATACACTTAACAAGAGTTTAGAAATTCACTTGTCTCAAATAGTCGAACACTCACTCCGAAACTTGAGTCTTCCCCTTTCATTGGACTTCCAAATAATTACAATCTATTCAAATAAATAATCACCATAAGATTTCAAAACTAATAACACTCATATTACAATGTGTTTAGTCTAGACCCAAAAGTTCACCCAATATAATCAAGTTCGTAAATCTTGATGCCACTTAACATTTCAACTATCATATTTTTCTAAGTTTCAAGTCTAGGTTAAATCATTTTTTTCTCAATATCATAATACTCATGTAATATAATATACTTAATATTTCATTATTTGTCTCAATCTTTCTTCCATACCGTAAATATACTCTAAGATTAAAATTCAATCCACGTCTTAATTACAATAATTAAAAAAAAAACAAGATTATAACCCACAATAAAATTGCACTAATTAAATACGTAACCTCGTTGTTCCCTGTTTTCGTTCCAAAATTGTAAATATAATGGAGAGAAAATTATAATATCCACAATAATTAGTTTTCTCTCTTAATATAACGAAACTTTAATTATTATATAATTATAAGAAAAATCTATTAAAAAAAAAAGAGACTAGAACTCAAACAAATTCCCAGAATCTAATTTTCCACACATTCAATTCCTATAAATTATTCAACATATATTTTATGGGAAGTGCTAAATGGCCAGAATTTTGTGCCCAGAATTTGACCAGAATTGACAAAAGACTAATTTAACCTTCTTTCATTTAAAGTAAATCAAGTCTTATTACTACTATTTTCTAGACTTCTAGAAATACGTGTAGACAACAATTTTATGTTTAATGAACTAGAATTAATATTAATTGTGTGAAGAAAATTATTTCATAAACTTTATAATGTGTGACTCATTACAATCTAACTTCATCTAATTTTAATTCTTCCTAATTCTCTCTTTCTTTGTTCCTTTTTCTTCATCTTTTTTGTCATCCTTTCTCCTTTCTTTTCCATTATATATAAAATTAAATTATACAAATTTGTAATTCTACAAGATATATTTGCATACATTTTATCAATAGTTTTCTAATTTTGAACTTGCAAAATAACATTTACTTATTTCTATTATATACAAATCATCCAATTCTAAAATCGAACACAAAAAATATATATATATAATATCTAATTTCATACTACAATTATTATTTTTTTTGCGAATAATATCACATTTATTTTCTTTATTTTAATTTCTTTATAGTATATTTAATGCATTATCATACTAAATTTAAAATAATATGGTTTGATTATTTTTTTTCTTCACTACTATGCTCATTTGAATATTATATCTCATAATCGTCTTTTAAAATAAATAAAATATTTTTCATGATAATAACAATTTTTTTTTAATAAAGTTTATACTTTAATGTGATAAATACGGAAAGACGAGTTTTGTGGGAGAAATTTAATAATTAGATGAATTTTGTGTATTAAAAAATAAGAAATAATTTTCGTGTTATATTTTTTTCTAATATTTTATAGTGAAAATATGACATAACACTATAAATAAGTTAATTACATTTAAGGTAATTTGGAAATTTCCTTTAATGTGATACTTCTCACAATGTTCAATAATATATTTGATGCTTCTCACATGTGATTTTTTTAAAAATATTTTTATTTCAATGATTTATTTCAGTCTTAAACATCTATTTGTGGATTTATTTATTTATCATTATCTAAATATTTTGTTCAGTTAATAAGAAAAATATCTTTTTGTGTATGTGTATAGTTCATTCTATTTATTTTAAAAATAAATATTGTTCAGTTAATAAAAAATTGCATGTTTTAGTTAAAAAAGTATTTTTGAATTGTACCTTAAAAATATGTTCATAAGGTACTAATGCATACCTTCGAAAAATTAGTTTTCATTTAAAATAAACCTCTTTATCAAAGAAAACAATTAAATTTCTCATTAATAATAAGTACAGGTGACTACTTCTCTACTTAAGATTATACTTAATTATTTTATTAAGCGTAGATTCAAAAACAAATAGTTGAATTTTTCTTTAAATATAATCAACTAAATAGATTAGACTATAATATAATGGATGTTTTTCAAGAGAAAAATAATATTATTTTGATAATTAGATATTTCTAAAAATAATTGATGATAAGACATTTATAATTGTGCCACTAATAACACATTTTTATGGCCAAAAGGATTTTCCCATTAGGATATACATGTTTAAAAAATTATTCATTTAATATAGAATTTTTTATCGAAGGAGACAATTAAAATTCATGTTAATAATATATATGTGTTTTTAAATATAATTCGAAAAATATTTCAATAACGATAATCAAAATTCAAAATACTTTAGAATTGATAAAAATCAACACATTATAGAACTATGTAATTTAATTTTTTAAAACATAATAATTAAATGTGTAGGTTAATTTTTTAAATATGTAGTTTTAAATACGTGATTTTTTTAAAAATATAATATTTAAATATGAAGTTTAATTTTTTAAAACATAATAATTAACAATTATCAAAACTATAACATTACGGTGTAACTATCTTGGTTTGTGGTGAAATAAGATCGACACTTATGAACTATATAATTTGTAATATTTCTTTACTATGTCGATATCTACCTATTAAAATATTTTGAAATTTGACTGTTATTATTGAACTATTTTACATTACATTTTAAAAAGAATTTTAAAATTGAATTAAAAAAATTATTGAAAAATGAATTTAAATAATTATTTAAATAGATAACTTAAATTATTTCATAAAATAAATACGATAAAATTACTTAATTTAAAAATTCTTGATCTGTTTCAAAAAAATATTAATTTGAGAGAAAAATATATATATTGTGACTACAACTACGTATACTTAATATTTTAACATATCATTTAACAAAACAACAAATAAATACTAATAAAGAAAAATATATATGTGATGAAACTTTGATCTAGTCCATGTTTAATAAATTTGTGTTGTCATTATCATCGGAGAATTAATAAATTTATAAAATATTGGGATAATGGCAGTTCAAAACACATTAGACCTGATAATTGTCAATAGTTATAGAAATCATGTGTATAGCTCATACATGTCGAACTAAAGAGAGTCATATATTAATAGTATTGATCATTAATAGTATTAATCAAACAAGACTTACCTCCTCCTATATTACGTAGATTTGATGAATTGTAAATTATTATTTATATTTATTACTAAAATGACCTCCAATTAAGTAATTTTTTTAATTATTATATTTAAATAAAATTAAACTATATATTTAAATAATTTTTAAATATAATTTATAATGTTGAGATAATGACAACTCAAAATACATTAGATCCGGTAAATATCGACAATTATAGAAATCGTGTGTATAGTTCATATATGTCAAACGAAAGAGAACAAAATATTAATATTATTAATCATACATATTTAATCCCTATATTACGTCGTTTTGATAAATTTTGAATCATACTTATATTTGTTACTAAAATGACCTTCAAATCCTAATTAAGTATATTTTAATTATTATGTTTGAATAAAATAAATTAGTGTTAAGTAAATTCAGTTATCACAAATATTTTGGCCATAATCTGTTGTAATATTAGTTAAGTGATTATTTTTATTATAATACAACCAACAAGAATATAATGTGATTCAAAAAATATTTTTTTTCTATTGATGTCATAATTGTTATTTTTAAAACATAATTGAAAGATATTTTTTATGGGTCATCCAATCTACTTAATGATCAATGTGCTCTTTGATAGAATTTGTAGTACATAGGGATTTCATAGTACATAATTGACTATGCAATTCTCAATAATTGATGCAATTAATTGTTTTTAATATGTTGGAAATATGATAGAAGAATATAGAGATCCAAAAATAGCTTCCTTCAAGAATATATTTAATTTTAAGTTAAAAGGGTAAAAGTGTCCAAAAAGGAACTAATTTATAGTGTGAATGGGTCTTTTTACCATTCTGGCCAAAATTTTCTGGCCAAAAGAATTTTTCCATATTTTATTTATAATATAATACTCCACATTAATGAACATGACCCAAATTCCAATGTTGCCTCAATAAATCTTAGCAACAATTCAATTCAATTGATAGAATTAGTGATTTGCCCCTTATTAAACTAATATATAAATATTTAAGTATAAAAGCCTTAAAGCTTGGTTTGGAAATTTTGTTTACTTGAGAAGTTCGATCGTTTCCTCGTCACTAACGCCGCAGAGGGTTTCACCCTATTCTCTTTATTTTTCTTTTCTAAAATAACTAAAAATGTTAAATTTCACTAATTTATTTTCATCATATTAAATGACTTATGAATTTGGCCCATTAACCATCAATTAAATAAATAATTTTTTTGATATATACCCATCAATTAAATAATCGTACTTATCGAATAATATTAAAATTTTCAAATCAATTTCATCGACTAATCAAAAATGACTCCGGACAACTATCAAGAGGGGTAAAACGGTAACTTAATGAAAATTTTCAAAAATGACCTTTCGGGTCATTAAATTATCCACCACTAAAAATAATGTTCGTCCTCGAACATGAGGAAGAATAACCAACTTTACCAAAAGCCCGAGGTATGATCTTCCAGTGTTTTTTTAATTATTATTTCTATAAGTGATAAACTCATCTTTAGGACCATTCCATCAAGATCAACTACTAAGAACTAAACATTCAAATCAAACTTTGGAAGATCTATAAATCAAGAATGATAATCAAGCCATTGAGTAACCTTGGCACCCAATCAAAATTGAAATTCATTGGACCACAACATAACTTCCACATAACCAAAATAACATTCTGAACAAATACCCGCTACAACTAGAAGTGAATCTGAATCAACCACCAGACACTCATAATGTACAAATCATCACAAATTTTATCAAGATTTCTTTCTCCCAACACAATCTTTCCACAAATTACTTGAGTTATAAAAATTTGATCTTTAAACATCGGGTATTCAACAAGTAAAATCAAACTTATCTAACCCAAAGAAGAAAATGATCAAGTGCACACCTAACAAGTGATACACTTAAAAATGTAGAACCTCTGACAACACATTGTAACTCTTCATACCTCTTATATAAGTTTTCATAAGCAAGGTCATGCGTGCAGAACTATTGATATACTTCAACAATCCCAAACAACACCAAATAATGAAATGAGCAAGTCTAACTAAGGATTTCACCCTACCAAGAGGACAGTCACAGGATTGGTACACCTGATTCACCACTAGGAATTCACCCATAGATATGAAAACACATGTGGGTATAGGTAGCAAATCAAACTCCAAATCATACCCAAAATGAAGTAAATGTTCATATAAAAATACACATAACCAAAGACGAATAACACTAGATACTTCTTCCATAGTGCCCATATCAAATATTTTCATTCATACGACTTTATCGGTTAAATTTTATAGCTACCCACAATCACCAAATCATCAGAAAATTCTGTTGACGAGGCTTGTCCCTTCTCCAGCTTCTTGTGGTCTTTTCCAGCCTAGTCTTGATTATAATTGGTCACATACTTGTTTTATCGAACCACATATGTTCTTCACAATATTTCACTAAGGTCAACACTCTTAATACTAACAAAACATCATAGTCATATCAATTATTTACCTTACTCTCAAACTGTCACTAGTATTAAAGTTTTCTTAGCAAACACATTATTGCCTCCAAAATTTTTGAACTATGACTCCCTCTATTTCTATTTACGCATTTCATGACAAATACAGGTCACACCCAAGACTGATAGCACTAATTTCAGACTAAACGTACATTACTATCAAGATACAACAATTGAATCACACTCAATGTCAACTCCACGTAATTTTTTAGATATCAAATATTAACTAATATTCAAAATCATCATATACCTCATACTAACACTTAAGAAGTTCTTATTCACATCAATAATTTGATATATTATAAGTTTGTAACCTCTACTCAGTATCAAATGTCTATGTAACACATCATAACAGTTTTATCATCCCATCAACAAAGTAGTTTCAATTCCCTCAAATCCTCATCAATCATGTAAAACTGTAGGCCCACTTCAATTAACATCCATAAATTGTCTATCATGTTTTGAACAATCTAACTCAACACAACCACATAAAATCTTTCACACATCATTGTTTGTAACCCAAACAAAACTCAATCTTTTGAAAAGTCGATGATAACTTCCTAGTAAGTATGTAACGAGCTGGTTCACATCTCACAGTCATATCTAAATTCATAGGCAAAACCAATAAATCTACTACAAATCAAGGGATTATATGTGATGACGTATTCCTTCACTTTACTTAAATTCTTCTTATGACACAAAATTCTAAATATTATGAACTCTTCAATACACCAAAATTTTATCCTTTTTGCTAACTCACTTACCAATCTTATTCTTTGGTCAACAACCCATGACATTTTACCTTATAATGTAAATCAAAACTTTAAGTAACACCTTCCCTTAGGTCCTTTAACAATCAAAATAACACACTTTATGACTCAAAACATATACCGATCCTTTCAAATGCTTAATATTCAATTCGATCTATCATTTTTTTACCTTACCAATCCACACATTGATAAAACATACTACCACGAACATAAACTCACCATGAAAAACTTAAATTTTTTTATCCCAAACATGTAACACAATTCCATTATCTATCAACATTAGCTCATAACTTGAATTTTTTTTATGAGTTCACATATCTTAGCTTATCATTGATCGCCTTTCCATCGACCTTATAATATCTTTAGTTAAAAATCCTACCATACTCATTATCAAACTCAAAATCACAACATAACTAATCATCATTCTCGAGTTGAACGTCCGTACACTCATTTCTCAAGTTTTATCCAATAGTTTCTATCGAATCTGATTATCATATGATACTATACATTACAATAATCAGAGCAAAATGGATGAAATCACGTATCTCTGAACCCAATTCTCAATCCCTCTGAAGATACCTCGTTAGCCGTTGCAGTCAGAGAAAATATTCTTACTCTCACTTTTTTCCGAAGGCTATATTATATCCCACTAATTTTTTTTTCATTGTGACACTAGCTCCTTTTAATTCTATTTGAACGGTCAACACCTCCTATAACTTTCGTTGCAATCACGCTACACCAAATAATAGCAAACCATAACATTAGATACTCGCAAATTGACATTACCATACAAAAATTCATTTAACCAACAATCTTTATCAATCCCAATCACAATCCATCACGAACTCTAATTACCATTATGCTTAGTTAGCCCTTGTCATTACCAGAAAGTCAACTTTGTCATCGATATGACATCTCAAAATCAACTTTACCAATCAAATTCAATAGACTACAATTTCATATGCACTCCTTGCTAAAAATATCAATTACATTCACACAAGTATACTCATTGGGACTTCTTTTACCTATAGCTTCTCATCCTAATATTAATCCACTTTCATGGAGCTTACAATTGAATACCACTCATTTAAAATCTTTGAGATACACTTCACAACCTAAACACATCAATATCGTAACAAAGATCCACTTCTAAAAATTATCTTATAAATAATGCTCAACTTATTTGTCCGTAGTAACAAGCTAGTTGATTTCTCAAATATGAATGCAACATCAAATCTTATTATATGAGCATGCGATACAATTGATAAATCCTTAAATAGTTAGTATTCACACATGACAATTGATGTATTCGTTTTCATATACCACTAGTACCACATCGTGAAAGCTTGTTAGATCCACTACTAGAACACAACGTACATACCGAGAAGATTGTACCGAAATGGCCCACACGTTCATATCTATTGAATAATTGCAATACACTATCAAATCTGCTTGGTCTCTCATCCAAAGCGATATCTATTTCTTCATATATCAGGTCGACAATAGAAATAACACACTCTACCACTCTAACTAAGTAAGAATTGGTATTATTATAATAGTCATTTCATGATCCTTTTTGACATACACGCAATCCATGAAGATTCTAACCTCGATTGGCACAATATCATTCGCTAAGCAACTCATATATTTTATGACAACTATATCAATAGTATTCTCCACGGTTACATTATTCATTATCTAGTCATCCTTTTAATTATTCCACTTTTGATTGTCAAACCACTCCAGATATTGCCTATACCACATAAGTACTAATCCCACAACTAAATGACTAGCCTAAACAAATAGTATACGACGCTCGTGAAGTCCCTTAAATCATTGTTAAATCTAATCATTTATTTATCCTCAAAGTGAATCATCAAACCATAAACTCGTGCAATTCCTTCGAATCATTGAACATTCTAAATCTGACCACGCATCATCTCCAGAAGTATATCACTTCAACCTTAGTATCATATCTAACATTCAAGCCATACATGGCACCAACTACTGACATGAGAAACTATACACAAGTCATCACATAAGTGAGAGAGAATGGAAGATTGCGATAAAATCAGATCGGACAAAAGATGCATGATAGAGAATCAAGAAGTGAAGATTTTTCCCAAAAGTAACTATAGCCTCTCAAAGATCAGTACAGACGTCTCCATACCAATCCTCGATACTCTACTTAGACTCAGCTTGTACACACGTGAGACCTATAAACCTAGGCTCTTATACTATTTTGGCACGACCCAAGAATGGACGTGATGGCACTCGTCTTATCCCACCAAGACAAGTCAGCCTAAAACTCAACTATGACAATAAAATGCTGAAATTCTAAAATAAATTCAAAAATACCCCCAAAATCTGGTTATCACGTGTACAAGCCTCTAAAGTATCACAATTAAATCAAAAGAAAATATAAGTATCATATGGCATTGTTTCTAGAGTAGAACAAAATCATAAACAGGAGTAACAATGTCTGTTGAGATGACAAACAACTACCTCACAAATCTCCAAGAAGCCTCGGAAAAGAAGAGAATATATCACAAAGGTTCAGACTAGTAACCAACAAAAAATTGTAGAGGCAAGCGGTAAGTACCAAACCACACGGTACTCAGCAAGTAAACCTCTAAACACAAGCTAAGGGGATGAACATACGAGTACTCCTACAACCCCATCGAACCTCCACAACTACAACCTGCATAAAACTCAGCCTAACCTAACAGCTCACAATTTACATAACACATAGCTCAACAACAACACTTAGACAAATTACATATCCTCAACAATAACACTTTAACAAATTATATATCCTCAACAACAAGCTCAGTATTCATAATCACAAGTGACCTAGTGACACACACCGCTGTCTCTCAGTCCGGGATCCATGGAGGACATATATGTCAATGCATCCATTCCGGCGTGCGATACAACCCTTGATAATAGTAACAATCGCGGCGCATAATACGTCCCTCAAATATAGTATCCATAGCGGCGCGCGATACGTCCCTCAAAATGGCACATCCTCTTTAATTTCTTATTCTTTCTCAACTCACATAACACATGTCACAACCATGTCTTAGAGCAATGCAAATGATATGTTCACACAAATAATGAGCATATGACCATTTTCATAACATTGCACAATTCACAACAACACCATCATAATACAATATCAACAATGATTTAATAAGTCTTTCAAACCATTCTCCGTTCTCAACGCATCACACACAAATAATTAATCACATTGCCTTTTATCACCCCTTTTGCATCATTAGAATTAATCAATGTGGACAAATCTACCCATCACCAATTCACATTACTCCCTAACATATACACTAGGAATACATGCATTCCATACACTTAACAAGAGTTTAGAAATTCACTTGCCTCAAATAGTCGAACACTCACTCCGAAACTTGAGTCTTCCCCTTTCATTGGACTTCCAAATAATTACAATCTATTCACATAAATAATCACCATAAGATTTCAAAACTAACAACACTCATATTACAATGTGTTTAGTCTAGACCCAAAAGTTCACCCAATATAATCAAGTTCGTAAATCTTGATGCCACTTAACATTTCAACTATCATATTTTTTCAAGTTTTAAGTCTAGGTTAAATAAAATTTTTCCCAATATCATAATACTCATGTAATGTAATACACTTAATATTTCATTATTTATCTCAATTTTTCTTCCATACCGTAAATATATTCTAAGATTAAAATTCAATCCACGTCTCAATTACAATAATATTAAAAAAAAAAAAGAGATTATAACCCACCATAAAATTTCACTTATTAAATTCGTAACCTCGTGGTTCTCTGTTTTCGTTCCAAAATTGATAAATATAATGGGAAAAAAATTGCAATACCCACAATAATTAATTTTCTCTCTTAATATAACGAAACTTCAATTATTATATAATTATACGAAAAATCTTTTTTCAAAAAAAATTTAGAACTCAAACAAATTCCCAAAATCCAATTTTTCACACATATATTTTATTTATAATAATACTCCCCATTAATGAACATGATCCAAATTCCAATGTTGCCTTAATAAATCTTAGCAACAATTCAATTCAATTGATAGAATTAGTGATTTGCTCCTTATTAAACTAATATATAAATATAAAATCCTTAAAGCTTGGTTTAGGAATTTTGTTTGCCTGGGAAGTTCGATCGTTTCCTCATCACTAACGTCGCAGAGAGTTTCTCTTTATTCTCTTTTTTTTTTCTTTCTAAAATAACTAAAAATGTTAAATTTCACTAATTTATTTTCATCATATTAAATTACTTATGAATTTGATCCATTAACCACCAACTAAATAAATAAATTATTTGATATACGCCCATCAATTAAATAACCGTACTTATCGAATAATTTAAAATTTAAATCAATTTCACCGACTAATCAAAAATGACTCAGCACAACTATCGAGAGGGTTAAAACGATAACTAAATGAAAATTTTCAAAAATGACCTTTCGGGTCATTACAACACGTCATTTTTTAATTAGACTTGATAGATTATATTTTTGTCAAACGTTTAATAATTTATAATACTTTATTTATATATATATATATTTTTTTATCAAACATGCATTTCACGAAATTTCATACTTTTAGTTGTTACGATCAATTCAATTGAAATATTTTAATTTGAAAAAATATAAATCAATTATTTTTTCATAATATTAGTTACAGAAATTATGTTTAATAATTGAATATATTTTTAAAAATATATATATATCTTAAATATTTAATTTAATGTCATTTATATAGTTTTTTATTTGTCTAGTATAAATTTTAAATAATTAATTTTTATTTTTAAAATATATTATAATTAATGATTGCAATTGTGCATCCAGAGAGAACATGTGTAATTACACTGTGCATCCAAACAGGATGTGTGTAATTACATTGTGGCAACCAAACAGGACAATGTAATTACTAGACAGTGTAATCATTAGGCTGATAATTACTATCCTAGTAATTACACTAATTCCAATTACCAAGTGACTTTCCAAACAGACCCTAAAGAGAAAATATATGGGTTTGGTGGTAACAACACAACGAAAAATAACCATAAAAACAAGTTATTCTAACGAAATTTGCTATTACACGGAATAAAATTGAATGTAAGAGATTGATTGCTTTGTCGAAGTCGAAGGTTTAACATAGTCAAGATTGTGCAATCAAAATTTGAGGAATTTCATGTTGCACCATGACACAAGACACATTATAATTTCATTATTAGACTACACACAAAATTAAGAGTAAAAATTGAAGTGTATTACAACAAATGAAAAAACTTATTGTGGCAATGGAATATCAGCAAGATCCTCTCTATAAGGTACACGATCTACTAATTCCATATTGTTTGTTCCATTTTCCATAGGATCATCCTTGATTGGATCAATGTAGGTCACAACTTTATCTTTTCGAAACATAAGGTAAATCACAGAGAGAATATATATAGCCATCAACGGAAATACTACGATCCCAATCAACACATTTCCAACTTTAGGCACATTGTTACTTATAAGCCAACCCACGAAAGCCGTGCTAAGATAGTAGATGTTGATCGCAATGATGCCTAGTCCAAGAATCCACGAGATCACGATAATCTAGATATTTCAAAAATATATATATACTAATTAGTCAGTTTGGCTAAACTTTTAAAATCAGCTTATTTTGAAAACAAACATATGGTATAGCTTACATAAATTGAGTTCTTGTGTGGTCCCAACTTAGTGGAGCTACTGCTGAATTTGAGAAGTGGAATGAGAGCAAATGGAAGTTCAAAGGAAAGTATCATCTGAAAAATATTCACAAAAAGTTAACTTTTTTTGATACGCAAATGTTAAAAATAAAAATAAAAATTAAGGGTCGTAAAATATACAGAAGCAATGATGATTAGCCTTCCCGCTCCTGACGGTCCTCCAATAATTGAAACAATAAGGCTTGGAGTAATAGCAATAAGTCTAGTAAACAAGTTCCTTAACCACGTTTTCATTTTAAGATCCAAGAATCCCTATATAATTCACACAAAGATACAATACTTAGACGTTATTCAGTAATCTAATTATAACAATCAAAAATGAATTCTCAAAAAAAAAAAAAAAAAAACTATATCGCTCTATTTCTTTTTGCTAAACAGGATGAATTAAAATTTCAAAACTTACTTGCATGATAAATTGGCCAGCATAAGTACCAGTAATGGTAGAGCTTTGTCCTGAGGCTAATAATGCAATGGCATAAACAGTAGAACTTGATTTTCCAAGTACATTCTGTTAATTAAAATTAAAACTTTTATAAATAGTTTGTTCTAATTAAATGATTATTTTAGAGAAAAAAAATTAAATTAAGGGATCGTTGTAAAACCTTGAGAAGAAAAGAAGCAGAGTTCAATGTAATGTCACTACAACTTTCTTTATTCTGATCTGATAGATTGTCAGCTCCACAAACAGTACCAGACACAGATACAACTGCCACATTGATTAGGAAGGACACAAACAGTGCAAAACCGCTCTCTATCAAGAAGAATTTACATGCGTCCTGCAAAATTCAACATTAATTAATTTTTCATATTTTGTTTTAAATAAATAAACCTATATTTTTATTTTAACTTTTGGATAAGATGATCATAAAGTTTAAAATGATTCAGAATAATCAGAAGTCTTGAATTTGTTGAGCCCAATTAGGAAATGGACCCCGTGTCATCAAGTTAGGTTAGGCCAACCTCGGAACTAGATGTGGTCACCTTTCTGATCTAACACCACAAGCGATGGCCAGGGATCATCCTCTCAATAGGACAGAAAAGAAAGAAGGAATCTTCCTAGGAAGAACCTAGACGGTTTCTGGAAGCATCCTTGACTTTTATGTAAAGGATCTAGTAGGTTGGTAGCTTTTGCTATCTTTTTTTCCATTTGGATTTTTTATGCTCCTAATGTTTTAAACACACCCATATTGTTTTAAAGGGCTAAATGTTATATATTTAATAACATACGGACTAAAAGATGAATTACGTAATAGTACAAGGACTAAAAACACAATTTTCCCATATATCAAAAAGGATTTCAGTCTTACATTAATGCCACGAACCGAGTTAGGTATCTTCCTAGATAGTACAAGCGCAGAGTGAAGGAAGAGATTGTGTCTGTAAAAAGAAAAAAAATAAACATGAGTAACTAAATTTGATCTCCGATACTCAATCAAACAACGTAAATTTTACTATGAAAACGTACGGCATGACGAGGGCGCCCAACAAGGCGATAGCATCAGCGGTGGCTCCGTCACCGTTGAGCTTAGGAATGAACATTCCTTTGAATAATTCATTAGCAGGAGGTTTTACATAACTCATTTCCCCAAAGAAACAAGCTGCCATTACAAATACTAGAATTGCTATTAACAATTCTAACTTCCTAACCTGCATATACAAATTTAATTAATTAATTAGTAAAAACTTTAGTCTAACAAGACAATAAGAATATGGTTTGTTATTAAGTCAACTAGTTTAATTTAATTTCATTTTTCAAAAGTAAGATTCTAAAAAACAGTTATACAAATAACAACAAGTAGACAAAATGTTTATAGTATTTAATTTTAGTACCTTCTAATTGATATGAACAACATAATTAACCCCCTTCATTTTTAATTACTAATGATATATTATTCATTTTATTAAAAATATGGTTATAAAATGACTAGATCAGAATACAACCAAGGAGATGATACAAATGATAAAGAAACAAATATAATTAGCTAGTGGGATTACGTACACGTTGTGTATTTTTTTAATTTTTAAATATTATAAATAAAATATTTAATAAGTTTGATTGAACATATATATAATTACTACACTATTCAATTATTTAGATACCTTATTGAGTGGTTTAGGTAATTGACTTGAATATTCATTTATATATATCGTATATTATATTTATTATAAAAAAAATGAGTGTCAGTTTACATAATAAAAAAAAGAGTTGGCCTTATTTTTTAAAATTATCCTTATTTGCATATCCCTAATAAGGCTTTTAAATTACTCCAATACTCCATGATATCATTAATTGAAGTAGTTTGGTCAAAATATCTAAAAAAAAATTAATAAATTAGAAGTTAGTATTGTTTATAAAGGGTATGATAAAAAGTAAAATAAAATTAATAAATTAGAAGTTAGTATTGTTTATAAAGGGTATGATAAAAAGTAAAATATTGTTTGATTAGGACCAAATTATTCTGAAATTATTAATCTCAGGATAAGTTATTTCATTATATATATTAGATAATTTATCTCATTACTAAGATATAAGATGTGAAATAAATAACGTGAGGACTATCAACCAAAT
Source organism: Solanum sitiens (assembly GCA_016801875.1). NCBI lineage: Eukaryota > Viridiplantae > Streptophyta > Magnoliopsida > Solanales > Solanaceae > Solanum > Solanum sitiens. Next base: position 3,904,144 of record JABWTJ010000092.1, on the reverse strand, counting down.
ATTGGATCTCTAAATTATTATACCTTATACCCAGAGGCGTATACAGAAGGAAGTCACCTGGTTCACGTGACTCATGCCCCCTTCTAAAGTCATATATAATATGTTATATTTTTCAAAAAATATTTAAAAATAAATGTCAAATTACATAATAAAAAAAAGAGTTGGCCTTATTTTTTAAAATTATCCTTATTTGCATATCCCTAATAAGGCTTTTAAATTACTCCAATACTCCATGATATCATTAATTGAAGTAGTTTGGTCAAAATATCTAAAAATAAATAATAAATTAGAAGTTATTATTTTTTATAAAGGGTTTGTTAAAAAGTAAAACATCTTTTGGTTAGGAACAAATTATTCTATAATTATTAATCTCAGAATAAATTATTTCATCATATATATTAGATAACTTATTTCAGCACTAAGATATAAAATGTGAGATAAATAACCTGAGGACCTTCAACCAAATGCAGGATTTCTAAATTATCATACCTTATAGCCAGAGGGTGTATTACATATATATATATATATATATAGGAGGGAGTCACCTGGTTCACGTGAACTCATGCCCCTTCTAAAATCATATATAATATGTTATATTTTTCAAAAAATATTTAAATATAGATGGACCAACCCACATTTGAATGATCATATAACACATTTATGATTGGTGCACCTCTCGTAACGTTAAAAATTAAAATCTTATATCTATCTTATTTTCTTTTTCTTTTTATAATAATGCACTCATATCAATCTCGAAAATCTAGATAAACCTCTACTTATATCTCCCACCAGACGACTCCGAATTTAAAAAAAAATAGAGCAAAACTTACCCCATATCTCTGCAGGCCAATGAATAGAAGAGTACTAACACCAGTGCAAAGAACCCCAGCCCAAACAGGAATATGAAACAATATATTAAGAGCAAATGCTGTCCCAATTACTGCCGGCAAAAATACATAAATTAATTATTAAAAAAAGAGTTAGATAAAATAATGACCTTATATTTTATATAGAAAATATGTTTATATATTCATGTAATAATTTTCAAAAAAATAAAAAAATAAAAAGAATCTTTATTATATAAGACAAGTTTGGTATAGAACATTATTGTGATAAGTAAGCTAAACTTTTATCATTTCTATTTTACAAAACATTATTAATGAATTTCATTATAATAACTCAAAAATTATATCATTAATTAATTTTGCATTTTTAATTCAATTGCAAGGTATTATATAGAGTATGTTTTAATTAAATAATTAACTAAAAAGGGTTAAAAAGTATTTTACCTTCAGGAATATCTGCAGCTATGACAGCAACTTCAGCTAGCAACCATAGGCAGTACTTAACAAATACTGGATATTCAGCCCTGCATAATTCTGATAAATGTTTCCCTGAAAAAAATATTTTTAAAAATTATTTTTTTAAATTTAGTGCCCAAAATCTACGTTGGAACTTTAACTAAATTCGAATCATGCATTGCACGGCTTTTTCGTAGGTGACAGTCCTAACAAGATTTTTCTTCATACCCAGGGCTCGAACCAAAAACTTTTAGTTAAGAGTAAAGCAGTCTCACCATTGCAGTACAACATATGTTGATCTTAATGTTTGGACTTATAACTTACCAGTGCTTACTCCAAGATTAGCAGCAAGTGATTGAATTATAAGAGCAAATATCAATCCAATGAGAATCACCCAAAGAAGCTGACAATTTTAAGAAACAAATAATTATTAGACATATATATCTCTATAAGCTAATTAATTTTTTTTGGCCGTACAAAAATTTCTTAGATTTGTTTACCTCATATCTATGGTTTGCCCCTGCTTGCAAATCAGTTTCCACTGTAATATAATAAAAATTAGTTTAGAACAATTAAAAATAAAAAGTTTACGCAAAAAGTTACTCAGATGATAAGCACCCTTTACTTTCAATTCTAAATTCGTAAATTGAGTCATCAAGAAAAAAACTAATACAAAAAGTCCACATGAATTATTTATGTGAGTTCGTGCCTAATATTTGAGGCACGTAAAAAAAAAATATAATAAGTGACTTACAGTTCCCGGGATCAAGATATGCCAAGGAAACAAGAAAACCTGGCCCCACATATGCAAAGAAGTTTTTCCAGCCATGTTTCTACATAATTAGACAACTCTTTAATTTTCCATTAAATATTTGTTCTATAACTAGAGTTCGAACTCGAAACCTCTGATCCATTAAATATTTGTTCTATAACTAGAGTTCGAACTCGAGACCTCTAATTATTTGATTAAAGAGATTTTCTAACCTGATGCTCAATATGATGATCATTATTAGAAGGTAATGGACTCTCAGTTACTGCTATAATTCTCTTGCTTCCTCCAATCACTTGATTTTGCTGTTGATTCTCCATTTTTTTTTCCTCTTTTTTACTCACTTTGACTACTAAACTCTTTGTGTTTACTTATATAAGACTTAAAATTTGTCTCCTTATTTATAGTGTACTAGTTTGAACACATTCTTGTTGTGATGTCAGGTAATTGAGAAGGCAAGGAAAACTGTGAATTTTTTTTTAAAATATTCTTTTGGTGGGTGGTATACATTATTATGATAAAAAATTTTGAAAAATGTCTGAAATATATCTGAACTTTGATCGAAATTGTCATAATAATCACAAACTTTGGGCAGGACATATTACTTCTGTACTATTTAATAGTGTATTTTAAAAATATATAAGTGTCCAGTTGGATAAGTTACTATTTATGATGATGTCATATTTATGATGTCCACATGAGCGTCTATATATCTTTAAAATACACTATTAAATAGTGTAGAGGTAATAGATCCTGCCCAAAAGTTTGGGATTGTTATAACAATTTCGATTAAAGTTCGAATATATTTCAAACGATTTTTCCTAAAAATTACTCTGCATCTAGTGTTTATACCAAATGAAACAAAATTTAACCTTAATCATAGTTATGATCAACTAAAGAAGTGATAAATATAGGTATGAAAGAGTACATGTGTGTGTCTAATATTTATTAATTTGATATAAATATCAGGTGCAAGCAACTCCTTTAGATTATATTGATAAGTCGTGAGACATGCCATAATACCTTCAATTCTTAAGAACTTTTAGACATTGATTAGGATAAATGATCAAGTGTACTAGGTATTTTTTAAAAATAAAAATAAAAAAGTCATTCTAGTGATAATTATATTACTACTAATATAAAAAAAAATCAATCCAGCCAATAGCTATCAACTGATTTGCTGTAAATATATTGCTTGAATCTCCAATAGAATAGGGGATGCATCTTCTTGTTTTTATTTTTATATATATGATTATTTTCCCTTTATTCTTTTTTTAAAATTGACTCAATAGTATGTATTTTGTCAAAGGCTAATAATCTATCATAGTTTTGGATATGGAAAGTGTAACATGTAAAATGCTGCCTTATATATGGTTGAGATGGAACATATAACACCTTCTTTCCTCCTAAAACATTAATGTCAAATCTACAAATGAAATAAACAGATCAATTATTCTAATTTATATTCTTTTAATGAAAAATGGTCAAAATTGTCTTTGCACTGTCACGATCCGAAAATTGGACGTGATGACAATCATCTTATCCCACCAAGATAACTCAGCCTAAAACTCGACCAGTATAATAAAATGCAGAAATTTCATAATCAACTAAAAAATACCCCCAAAATCTGGTTGTCACGTGTACAAGCCTCTAGGGTATTACAATTGATTCAAAAGAAAAAACACCAGTCTCAGATGACTTTGTTTCTAGAATAGAACAAAATCATAAATAGGACTAAGAAGGTCTGTTGAGATGACAAAAAGCTACCTCGCAAATCCAAGAAGTCTCGAAAAATAAGAGAATGAAAAGTATCACAAAATTCAGGCTCGTAACCTACAAAATTTTTTGTAGAAATAAGGGGTGAGTATCAAAGCACACGGTACTCAGCAAGTAAACCTCTAAACACAAGCTAAGGAGATAAATTACAGGTACTCCTTACACCCCAACCAAACCTCCACAACTACCACCAACATAAAATCAGCTCAATCTAACAATTCACCATTTACAAGCACATGTCTCAATAACAACATTCTAACAATCACATATTTTCAACAACAAGCTCAATGTTCAACATTTACAACCTTGTTCAACAATTACAACTTTCACAAAAAAGACACTCACAATATCAACAACACACAAGATCAAGTTCATCAAATAGAGGTAATCAAATATCAAGTACTTCCCAACCACCAATAAAGCACATAATCATCAAAAATGAAGGATGTTATGGGATGCAATGCAATATGACACCATAAAATGATATATGCCTTAAAATAGCAAGTACTCTCTCAACCGTATATGCATGATACTCCTCGAAATACATCGAGAGTTCATGACCCATGTGGGACTCGTGAAGTCCATATACTGACACGGACGATCTCCACGTGTCTGTGCGGACGATCACAACGCACTATCATAAATCAAATAAATTCCGCACGAACGATCTCCACATGCCCAATTTATAATCTTAACATCCCACCATCCCTAATACACACGATCTCCACGTGCCCAACTTATACTCAATCGCATCTTAATGCATGTTTTGCACAATGTGAAATAGATTGTTATTATCATCCGTTTAGGATAAAAACGTGCATTTACCGTTATTTCAAGAGAACACAAATATGTTCAAGAGTTAAAACCCTAAAATGTTAGTGTAGAGTAATTTCTCCACCTACGTGTTGTCAATTAGCTAGGATTCACTTAGAGGCAACTAAAAGTCACCACTAAGGCCTATTTTTCAACAAAAATATGATAATTAATTTTTGATTACAACATAATGTTCTAAAATCAATATTTATGTACTATCAATATTAAAAACATCCAATATTATTACGAAAAGTATCAAAATTACTTCTCAACTCGATCCTCCTACTACACTATGCATTATTGTACCATTTTATGCATTTATGTATGACATAAAAATAAAACTTTTATCGACATCATTTGTGATATTTCAAAAACAATACCTATGTTATAAAGAAAAAACACAAAATCATTTACATATTCTAATACTAAAAATCAGTGAAAATCTTTAGTGACAATAGTCTTGAATTCTTTTAATATAATGATAAATAATATATTAAGAGAATCCTATTTCAATTTTCGACAAACGTGATTAAACTTGAGATTTAGTAGACATTGCTTAAACTTGGAAAGTACAATTGTTTCTTACAACAATTTATTGAGTATATGAGACTATTTAATCTATATGTATTTTTATATGATTATTTTCCCTTTTATTCTTTTACAAAAATTGACTCAATAGTATGTATTTTGTCAAAGGCTAATAAGCTATCATAGTTTTGGATATGGAAAGTGTAACATGTAAAATGCTGCCTTATATGGTTGAGATGGAACATATAAAACCTTCTTTCCTTCTAAAAACATTAATGTCAAATATACTAATGAAACAAAAAGATCAATTTATTATATTTTATATTATTTTAACAAAAACTGATTAAAATTGCCTTTGCTTAATGTGAAATAGATTGTTATTATCCTCAATTTAAGATAAAAAGTGCATTTGCCGTTATCCCAAGAGAACACAAAAACCTTCCAGAGTTAAAAACCTAAAATGTTATTGTGGAGTAATTCCTCCACCTAAGTGTCGTCAATTAGCTAGGATTCACTTAGAGGCAACTAAAAGTCACCACTAAAGCCTATTTTTCAACAAAAACATGATAATTAATTTTCAATTACAACCTAATGTTCTAAAATCAATATACATGTACTATCAATATTAAAAGCATCTAATATTATTACGAAAAGTATCGAAATTACTTCTCAACTCGAATCTCCTACTACATTATGCATTATTGTACCATTTAATGCATTTATATTTGACATAAAAATAAAACCTTTATCAACATCATTTGTAATTTTTCAAAAACAATATCTATGTTATGAAGAAAAAAACACAAAATCAATCGTATATTCTAATAATAAAAGTCAGTGAAATCTTTAGTGATAATATTTTGAAATTCTTTAATCTAATGATAAATAATATACCAAGAGGATCCTATTTCAATTTTCGACAAACATGATTAAATTTTAGATTTAGTAGACATTGCTTAAACTTGGAACAATTGTTTCTTAAAACAATTTATTTAGCATATTAGACTATTTAATCTATATGTAATGATCCTCTTGATTGTTTTTTCTTAATTATTATTTCTACGCGTACCCTTTCTCGTAACTTAGTATGATATTTGTGATCTGTGGCGATAGGTGATACCATTTCCAAAGTTAATATTAATTTCAGATAAACGAGTTCGAAATGATTAAATTGATTTGATTTTAATTTTAAGTAGTAATCGATCCGTTATGTATAATCAAATTAAAATAAAGTGTCCTACCTAATACTGTGAAGATGACAAATGTTAAGTCGTGTAAGAATGTTAATTCCATAAATATGGCATGATTAAGGACTCTAGGGTACGTTAGCCATAAATGTTTTTTTTTTTTAATAATTATAGTAAGGAATAAATAAGAAATAAAAGCAAAGCAAAATATATAAGGATATGACATTGACCATGTCAAAATTTGTGGTGTTACACTTCACCAAAAGCAATAATTTTTAATAGGTAAAGGAATATATAATAAAATAATTTTACTATTTTTATTTTAATAAAGATGAAATAATTAAGCTAGTGGCTGATTAACTATAAAAGTTGCATTATCCACGACTTGCTAATAAATCATGATGTAATGTAGGTTAGCAAAATCAATTACAGTTTGTGTTTATATGGTTGAGTTATGACTCAGTTTGTTGAGTTGAACGCAAATGATTTATCAAACAATTAATTCAAGGTAGTGTATTATTATTAATCCGCCATATCAAGATATATAATTTAACTCTTACAAGTAAAGCATATTAAAAATGAATCAGTTAATAGTTTTAAATAGGATGGTTCTAGTTAATTAATCTCATATAAATGTTAAATTTTCTTATATCAACTTCGAATTTAAAATAAATAAATTAAAGTATCATTATACAATAGCTTTACTTATCTCATAGAATAAGCCAAACTAGTAATCAACTTATCTCAGTACTAGTACAATTTTTAATAATAATTTGTCTTCTTTCTGTAACCAGGAACTCTTAATTTGGCAGTATTACAAAATTGAATCTATTTGAATCTCATTTTTCATAAATCTTTAATTGTTTCATAAATGAACAAAATAACAAATATTATATATACCATACTTGTTATTCTCTTTACCCCACTATTTAAACTATATAATTTATTTAAAATTATTTAATCAAGAATTAATTGACAAACTATATTTGATTTTTGGGATATTATTAATTATAGGGAATTTAATAATATGGTGTTCAAATATAGCCGCCGTTATACATGACTCATCAAAAGCTTAAAGGTAGAACTTATTTTGAAAAAACAAGAACATTTCCCCACTAATAATGGTTGATGGAATTTTTTTTATGCCCAAGATCATTTACCTACCAAGGACTCACTTTGACCATCGCCCACTATTAATTATTTTTGTTTTTTTAAAAATATCTAATTTGACTAGATAAGAAAATAAAGAAGATTGTTTGATTTAATGGTCTTAAATTAAAGTTACGACAAATATACTAAAATGTTCTTTAATCTTGTGATCTTAAATGTATTACATGAAAATCTAAAATCAAAATATTACCGAAAAAGGAAACAAGTCATTTTAAAAATAAATCACAAAGAAAGTAAGTTATTCTTTTTTCTTTATATTTAACTCAATGTGGACTACTCAATTTGACATTGTTACAATAACAGCGCAAGTATGTGAATAGAGTGTCAAAATTAATTGGCTTAGCTCATAGGGCCGGTCCAATCCAATCTTTTATTGGGGTAGGATTGGGATAGGATTTATCAAACTCATTTAAAACTAAGACTTATGCGACCCAAGATTTTTACGAAGTGGTTTAAGATATAAAAAATAGAACTAAATCCTTAACCCTTGAGGCTTGATAAGGGTCGGGCCGGAATCGGCTCATGGGCCAAAATTATTTGGTTAAGAAAAACTTACATAAATCTCACTAGTATATGATCTAATTATATATATGCACGTTATGTTGTAATATTATGAATCTTACCAGATTTTGGTGTGTCCAAATACATGTATCTAGTAATACATGTCAATACAGAGGTCCAAAATTTTTTAAGATTTTTTTTTAGTGCTCCGGGTGTCAGATCCATGGGCTAATTAATACACACGAAAAATAGAAAAATTAACGCGATTGCTAAAAAAGGGGTTGTAAATGCGGAAATGGACTTGAAAAAAATTGTGTGAGTTTATACGTGATGGTTCCACATCTCATTACGAAGATGCTCTTAATGTTTTTTGAGAAAAAATTTTTGGGTGCTCCGGGTGCCAGATCCAGGGTTAATACACACGAAAAATGGAGGAATTGGCGCGTCGGCTACAAAAAGGAGAGTAGATGCGGAATTGGGCGTGAAAAAAATGGTGTGAGTATACGTGATGGTTCCCCAACTCAATACGGAGGTCTTCAAAAATATTTTTGAGAAAAAAAAGACTTTTGGGTGCTCCGCGCACCAGAACTATGGGCTAATACACACGAAAATACAAGAATTGTTGCGATTGCTAAAAAAGGGGGTGTGAATGCGAAAATCATAAAGAAACATAGGAGTTTCAAAAAAGCCTCAGCTAGCAGAATTGCTACAACAAATGATTTTTGTCACAAGTGTAGTAAGCCCAACCATTTTGTGAGGGATTGTCCCAGTCAAAAACAAGAAACTCATGAAACAAATTGCGCAAGAAGGACCTGGTCCCAGACAATTTTCAGAGGAAGGCTCATGTAGATCAGTTGGTGAGAAAAGTCTTTGCTGTTTGGGGAGATTATTCAAGCGAGTCAGAAGAAGATGCAGAAAGTCATGAGGATGTTTCAGTGATAGCCATTGAAGATGATGAGAGTGTCTTCAACTCAATATTCTCCTTGATGGCAAAATCCGATGTTGAAGAAGACTCAAATGAGGTAACTCGTTTTTATCTTAAAGATGATCTAGATAAACTTCCAGCTGAAAATTTGAGGAAACTTGCTGCTCTACTTATTGATTCTATTGATGAACGAACCACTGAAAACTTAATGTTGAATGAAAAATTAAGTTTGTGTGAAGATGATAATTCAGCTCTTTTATCTCAAGTTTCTGAATGAGTGCTAGAATAGGTGTGCTATAATCAAGCAACCTGAATCCTAAAGAGGACCCTAGTACCCCATAGGGTGGAAAGAGAAAGCTTAGTATTTTTGAAGAAGAATGGAAGAAAAACTTAAAATCTCTGAATCTAAGCTAGTTGTCTCCCTTGAAACTAACACTCAACTAAGGAAGGATTTGAGTAGGGTGAAGGAAGAGTTGTGTCACTCCCAGAAATGGAATGACTCTTCCAAGATACTCTCTAACCTGTCTCTCCAGTGGCGGAGGGAGGATTTTCATCAAGGGGGTTCAAAATAAATAAATTAATCACATAAATAATATCCACAAATAAATGGGTCGGATAAAAAAAAAATATCTAAAAACTTAAATTGAGAAAGTTTTCAATAATAAACGATCCAACAGAAGCAACAAGCAGCAGCCAGCGCTCAACGGGCAACGGCAAGGAAGAAGAGACGATGAAAAATAAAACGTGGAAAAATCCTAAAAGAAGAAAAGGGATTTTAATATTTAACTTTTTAATTAGGAATTAAACTAATAAATCCTAAATTTCCTATCATGGTTTTAATTTTTTGGAACTAAAATCGTTTTCTGATTCCATTATTATTTTAAAAAAGCAATTTCTGATTCCATTATTATTTAAAAAAACAATTAAAACGCATAAAATGTAAGCTGATAAAAAATTGCCTCCATTTGGGTTCGAACTTGCAACCTTGCGTGCCTCAGAGCAGATTCTTGAACCCCCAACACCACTGAGATATGCCTTTGGTGTATGTTCAGGGGGTTCAATGATATATATATATATACATATATTTAAAATTTAATCGTGTATATATAATGTAATTTTTTGGCGATGGGGGTTCGGATGAACCCCTTTGTTGAGGGTACATCCGCCCCTGGTCTCATCAGGGTTTCAATGGAAAGAAGAGAATAGGACCATACCTATAGAACCTCCCTATAACACTCACAGTAAATACATGTTTATAGCTGATAATCTCTTACGCACTCATTATCGTAATAGTCATCTAAAGAAAATTGTGAGAAACTGAAAAGAGCTAAAGAAAGACATGTGAAGTTTGTCAGATCTGAAAACAATGAAAAAGAAGAACACCAGGGACCTGGTCTTCATGTGAAATTTGCGAAATATGGAAGTAATGAAAAAGGGAACGCAAGGGACCTGGTCCTCGCTATCATTTCAACAAGAGCACTTTGCCCTCCGGACAGGAAGATTTCTTGTTAAGCCTTTTGATAGCTATTGGGAACTCCATTTGAAATGGGTTCCTAAGACTAATAAGTGATTCTTGTGCAGAGAAAAGGAAAAAGTCAGTGTTGGTACATGGACAGTGGATGCTCTAGGCACATGACCGGAGACATTTCAAACTCTCTCTTTGAAAGCACACCTGGAAGGTGGTGTGTCATTTGGCGGTGGAAAAAAGGGTTCTATTCTTCGAATTGGCAGGATAGGTAGATCTGCTAACAATTCGATAAACAATGTGCACTATGTTGAGGGACTCAAATACAATCTTTTGAGCATATCTCAAATCTGTGAATAAAGGGAATGAAGTCAAGTTCATGGCTAACAAATGTTTGATTACAAATAGTATAACGAAGAGGGTGGTTATATCTGCTACAAGATTCAAAAATATATATGTTGCAACCCTTGATTCCATTGAAAGAGATGATTTTTCTTGCCTAAGTGCTCAAACTGATGATGTTGATCTGTGACACCGGCGCCTGGGTCATGTAAGTTCTTCATTGCTGAACAAACTTGTTGCAGGGGACCTGGTCCGTGGATAGCATAAGTTGTAATTCACAAATGATAAAGTTTGTAATACATGTGCAAAGGGCAAACAAACTAAGTCATCTTTCAAATCCAAGAAGAGAGTTACCACAACCAGACCTTTAGAGCTCCTTCGCATGGACTTGTGTGGACCTATTCGAATCCAAAGCATAGGAGGTAAGAAATACATTTTTGTTGTTGTTGATGACTTCTATAGGTTTACATGGATTATGTTCCTGAGAACAAAAGATTAAATGGATGGACAACTGATCATATTTGCCAAAACTATTCAATCAAATCTAAACTGCAAAATTGGAAGCATCAAATCTGACCATGACACAGAGTTCGAGAATTCCTAGATTGATGGGTTCTGCGCTAAAAATGACATCAACCACAACTTCTCAGCACCAAGAACTCTTCAGCTAAATAGAGTTGTTGAGAGAAAGAATGGGACTTTGGTGGAGATTGCTAAAACTATGATGATTGACTCAGGGTAAGACTATGAGTTTCTAGGCTGAAGCAGTCAATACAACATGTTATGTGACAAATAGATGTCTTATCAAATCCCTGATCAGGAAAACACCATATGAGCTATTAAATGATAGAAACCCTTAATTGCTCATCTTAGGCCATTTGGATGCGAATGCTTTGTTCTAAACAATAGGAAAGATAACTTAGGAAAGTTTGATGCCAGGAGTAATGAGGGTTTATTTGTTGGGTATTCATCTACAAGTAAGGCATAACGAGTGTTTAACAAAAGAACCCTCTGTGTTGAAGAAAGCATGCATGTCAAGTTCGATGAGTCAAAGATGATGAGTGTGAACAAAGAAGACTACAAGTTCGAGGAGCTGATAAAAAGCAAACAGGATAATCAGCGTAACGAAAAGATGCAGAACTCGGGGGGACCTGGTCCTTCATGCTCATCACATGAAATTGTGTCTCAAAACCCTGAAGAAGATGAAGGTGATTCTGATTCTGATAAAAAAAGGAGATAACCAAAAATTCTGAATAGAAGCATCAATCTTCAAATCCACTAGACAATCTTATTTCTCGACTTGACTCAAGAATTCAAACTATGTCCAAGTCAAGAAACCTGGTTACGTATTCAACGTTCATATCATCCATTGAACCAAAGAACATCAAACAAGCTCTGAAGGATACATATTGGGTCACCTCTATGCAAGAGGAGCTTCATCACTTCGAGAGAAGCAAAGTGTGGTACCTGGTCCCCAAACCAATTGACAGAACCATTATATGGACAAGATGGGTGTTTAGAAATAAACTTGATGGGCATGGGGCCATTACCAGAAACAAATCAAGACTGGTGGTGCAATGATACAACCAAAAAGAGGGAATTGATTATGACATAACCTTTGCTCCTGTGGCCAGAATAGAAGCTATCAGAATCTTGAACACATTTGTTGCTGTCCACAAAGAATTCAAGTTGTTCCAAATGGATGTCAAGAGTTCCTTCTTGAATGACAATCTAAATGAGAAAGTATATGTCAAGCAGCCCCCAGGATTTGAAGATGCAAAACTGCTCAATCATGTGCTGAAACTAGACAAAGCTTTGTATGGCTTAAAACAAGCTCCCAGAGCTTGGTATGAACGCCTGTCAAAGTTCCTCCTAGCAAATGAGTTCATGAGAGGTAAAATTGATAATACCTTGTTCTTAAAATCAGAGGTAAGGATTTGTTGATTGTGCAAGTTTATGTAGATGATATGATATTTGGAGTCACCTCAGATTCACTATGCAAAGAGTTTGCTAAATTGATGAGTAGTGAGGTTGAAATGAGCATGATGGGCGAGCTCACCTTCTTCCTAGTCTTGCAGATCAAATAATCAGCTCAAGGTAACTCAATATGCCAAGAGAAGTATATGAAGGAGCTACTTAAAAAATTCAATCTACCGAAGGCAAAAGTGGTAGACACTTCCATAGTACAAGTGTGAGGCTTGATAAAGATGAAAATGGTGTAGAAGTCAATCAGACCATGTACAGAGGAATTATTGGGTCACTCCTATAACATACTACTAGCAGGCCCGACACAGTTTTCAGTGTGGGAATGTGTGCAAGATTTCAAGCAGCACCAAAGAAGTCACATTTGAAAGCGGCCAAATGAATTCTAAGATATCTAAAGGGAACGCAGGACCTGGTCCTCTTCTACCCAACATGTGATACTTTTGATCTAACAGGCTATGCTGATGCCGATTATGTAGGTTTTCTGGTGGATCAAAAAAGCACATCAGGCAACGCACACTTCTTAGGATCAGCACTAATTTCTTGGGAAACCAAAAAGTAGAATTTAGTAGCCTTCTCTACTGCAAAGGCAGAATATGTGGTTGTTGCATCATGTTGTGCACAACTTCTATGGAATAAGAAACAACTAGAAGATCTTGGCGTACTCACATACACTATTCCTCTCATGTGTGACAACACTAACGCAATGAACATGACCAATAACCCTGTCCAGCATAAGACGACGAAGCACATAGATGTGAGGCACCATTTTATGAGGGACAATGTTGAGAAACTAAATGTGGTGAGTTCTGCAAGACTGAAGATCAGTTGGCTGAAATCTTTACAAAGCCTTTGAATAAAGAATCCTTCCTAAAAACAGGATAAGACTGGGATGCTCAAAATCACTTGATCTCTTGAAAAATTGCATGAAGCTCCCTCTCACTTGCTATGTTAAGGAGGGCAGGTATCTATAATGGTTTTTGTTGGAATTCTGACCCCCAAATTTGCCTAAGGAACAAGTATATTATATATGTTCCTTTGTAGATTACAACAATTATGTTTTGTGAAGCAAATAAAATAATGTCACAATATTTTATCGCGGAAAACTCTAACTCATAAGGGTTAAAAGCACGACCTACACCTCTGTACGATTTAACTCCACTTAATTAAACTTTGAACCTCAACAAAAGATTACAAGCATATGTAACCTAAGGAATTATAAATTTTAATTCCTAACTAAGAAATTATAAACTCTAATTCCTAGCTACCCAAGACAAAAAAACCCAGGTTTAAGTATTCTACCGTCCGTCAAGTTTCTCTAACTTGTTAGACGAATCTTACACACACGATTGTAATCAAAACTCTTAATTACAATCTTACAACTTTTTCCTCACAAATTGGAAACACTCCCAAGTAACTCTCCAAACTCTCTCAATCCTCTTGATTTTGTTTTGATCTTCTCTCTATGTAAGTGTGTCATCTTCCTCAAGCGAAACTATTGCCCTATTTATGGATTTGGACTTGAATCCAAAACTTATTTCAACTAGAAATACTACTTGTGCTTTACTTCCTTTTTCTCTTGAAACTTAGAAGCTCACGCGTAGGATTCCTACATTGTGCGGAACTCATTTCGCCACATCTTCAATTCCTTCTTCAACTTTAACTTTGCCGCATCAAGACTTTGTAGAAGTCAACTTGGATTAAGTAATATACTGCCACGACAATTTCATTAATTAAATAAGAAAAACCTTCCCCAAATTTTTCCTTATATACTGCCATAAAACTTTCCTTAATTAAATAAGAAAACATTATTGATCGTCGTCGCCTCAATTTATTTCCTTAAGCAAATAGGAAATAGTTTTCTTCTAATCGGATTGGACAACAACAAAAACTCGACTCCTTCTCCTACTCAGATTAGTCAGCAACATGAACACGACTCGAACAACAACTTCCAACAACTTGGCTTTGAATGAATTATTTCCTTCTTCGACTTGGTTTAGACAAACACCTTGTATCATGTGGGCACAACATGTTCTATGTATTTTAACATTCGTCAAAACATAGAGTCTTTAACAAATTCCCCCTTTTTGACAATGGCAAACCCATATGCTTGCATTGAACAGGTAAGTACACACATACATTCATATGCACGCTGTTTCCCCCTTAACCGATTAGGAAGTAGTTTTCCTACGTTAAGTCAGCTTCCTAGTAAATTATAAAACTACACTAATTTCAAAATCCAATCCTTCTTCCAGTAGGCCTTGTTAAACTCAGATCATGTTTGCTAAACTTGTTCCATGATGCAATCTTTGTCACTCTTCAAAATATACATATTCATGTCTACCTATCAGTTTTAATGTTGGTCATAAAAGAATTCACTTTTGGTACCTTAATGCAGGTATACACTCATGGTGTGTCCAGCTGAAGGGATGACTAAATCACACTAAGCAGGGTTGCAAATTGAAAGAAGGACCTGGTCATCATAAGGTTAGTATTACTTATGCGACACTGTTTTTATATAACTGTATTGAGGACCTAGTCCCATCAATATAAGTGGACACATACATTCCAACACAGGCAGTGGAAGACGTGAAAATAGGAAGCTGAAAATTTCAATTGGGACCTTTTCATCCATGCAATTGAACTTCAAATAGATGATAATATCAATGTGCCTACATTTGATTAAATCAATAACCTGTGTAAAGATATAGTTATGTACTTCTACATTCCTATGATTTGAACATTTATATGGAAATCACGTCTGAGCTTCACCCAAACAAACAATGGTATACATTGTTCTTTTATCCTCACATAGCATCAATTGCCAGTCTTATGGACACCTTATTATGTGGATCTCCCAATGTTTTTTTATAAGTGAGGGATGGTAAATCTCTTCATCCCTAGATAAGCCTGGAAAATTCACATTAGAAAAATGTAAATAAAGCGAAATGATCGGACAACGACTAACTTGATATGACACTTCGCACACAATGATAGTCTTGAATTTTGATAGACATGCTTTTGTTTTGGTTGACATGTAGTTGAATTTGGAACAAGTACGCATATTGGGTCGTAGTTCTTGACCTATCACAGTGAAAAGTTCTTGTAAGTTTGTTCACTTCTTTCATCGGATTGTCTGTTTTTAGTCAACTTGTTATTCCTTCATATCTTGAATTTTTCTTTGTTAAGAAGATATAGTTCGTAGGGGTAATAACTGGTAACAAAAGAGGAACAGAAGTTTACTTTCTCAACGACGGCTTTGTGACAGAAATAGTATCTACGGTGATGTCAAGAGGATTGTCAGTTCCCTCTTTGAATAAGACTAATAAATTGTCCCCTGGTTGGAGAAATGATCTTGGAATATTGTACCTGGAAATGAACAATTTTAGTTATTCAGTACAAAAAAAGTTTGTACAAGTATCAATCTGTGTTAGTGTCACCTTAACATACCAAGTTTGTGATGGAATGCCTGCAAGCGTTCAAAATGAGACCCAATATCGGCCAATGCTTTGTCCATTAACCCAAGCCTCACCTTTTCCCATGGAGCCAAGGTTTAATGCAACAGGATCATCACCCTTGGGTGCATCAAAAACTGACTGGCGAATTGCAATTAATAAATATATCATAGGTTGAGTAAAATAATAAATATATTGGAATATGTAAGAGGTGTTTGTAGCATTGTAAACCAAAACATAAGCACATATTTAATTGATGAGGATCTCTTTATCGCTAAACAAGTAGTGTTACATGATATAGAAAAAAGGTATCGGGAAAAGATCCATAGACTTACCTTGTACCATGTGAGCGGTTGAGAATAGCCTAATCTGCTCCAATAAGCACTCTTTGATTCTTCTAATGAGTAAATTTGTAACTTCTCCCCCAATAATCCACCTTAAGAAAATGTTTTATACAGATGTATGCTTAATTAGAAATTGCACTCACTAAAGAATGATCTGTAGTTGATAGATTAATGTGTCGTTATCGGTGTATACATTTTATGGCATGAGCAGAGTATCAGTGACTAAAAGAAACAGAAAATTTGGGTTCATCTTTTGGACAACAATTACCTGATAACCCCATGATAAATTGGTGATATTTTTTGCCTCTTTGCTGTCTTGAATAATTACGGACTCTACACCAAGAGCACTACGTTCAAGAAATGATCCTGAATCCTGCACGATGAGGATATAAATCATTTTATCTTTATAATCTCTTGCTGCTAAATACTTCATTCTTAAAACTAGAAATCACAAATCTAAAGAAGGTGGTGTTTAAGAAAGTCATGTGAATACATGTACTTGGCTAGTGAAATGAAATGTTGTCCCTTGACACTTCTATGATTGAGAGCTCATATATGCAATTCATAATGTACTTCCAAAATAGGAATATGAAAATATGCACTTCCTCTATTTCTAATATCATGATGAAATCTACAATGTATTCACTAATGAGTGATGTATTATTAGTTGCTGTGGGTTTTAAAATGTGTGAATGGAAAATGAAGAGTTGCGACTTTTATTAAAGGTTGCGACTTTTATGAAAAGTTGTGACTTTTATGAAAAGTTGCGACTTTTATAAAAAGTTGTGACTTTTATGGAAAGTTGTGACTTTTATGAAAGGTGACGACCTTTCCAAAAGATTGTGACTTTTTCAAAGGTTTGTGACCTTTCCGGTAAGGCACAATAAGAACTTCTTCGCACAACCCTTTGTTTTCTATAAATTGAGGGATTTCCTCTCATTTTAAATATAGAATTTATTAACTTCTTCTTCTACTACTAAATCTAGTATTTTAAGTGTACTTTACTGCAGTTGAGTGGCTCGTTGGCACCAGCGTTTTGGGTATCAATACACTGGTGATTGAGATCATTCTATCCTAGGAGGATATATTCCAAATCAAACCTCAGATACTAGATGGGAATAATTTCCTTAAGATTCAGTGGGCTTGATCTTCTTCATGTTTTTCCAAATTCTGGTATGTTTTATAAATTTTAGATTTGTGAATTAATTTATGTTCTTCTGTTCTTCACCGGTTCATTAAACTTTGACAACTTCGTGTTTCTGCAAAGTTTGTTGGAATCAGTAAGATTCTTTAAACACATATTAACAACAATTCTTCTTTAAGAAAAATATTTCATATATTTTTTTTCTAATCTGTAATTTCTGATTCTAGTTTCTCTACTAGTTTTAATTTTTTAGTTGTGAAAATGTTCTTAAACTTTGTTGTCTTACCAAGTTCTTCAAAGTTTTGTTCTAAGTATTTTAGGAATACAAGATGAATAACAATATTAAGAAAATTATTATACTGTTAGTATTTCTTATAATTTACTAATTGAGAGAATTTGATCATGGAAATAGAAGATAAATGCATTACTTCTCCATAATCTATTGATTTGTTTAGCAAGGTTGAAGTGAGAATGTACCAGAAAAAATTAGTGGTATTCCGATTAAAGATTACACCCGATAACCTTCTTATTGTTTATCTTAGGAGAAAAATAGTTCCTAAAGGTTAACAATTTTGATATTTATCATGTGTGTATTTGAAAAAAGTTCTGTAAATCGTATATTTTTTAAATGAATCTTGTTTTGGCAAATAGTGTTGCCTTTAAAATTTACTACTTTGCAGAATGAGATATGTATATTTTTGTTTGATAAATAGTATGTTTAAAATATTATAGTTGGAAGACTATTTGAAAAGAAAAACATTTCTATGTGATGGTCTAAGAATATGTTTTATTCTGTTTGGAGAAGGGAAAAAAAGACTTTTGTAGTTTTGTACTCCATGTGAAATGTTAGTGTGTCTTATTTTTGTAGACTACAAGTTTTTGTGGTTTTCTACTCTGGATAAATTGGACTATGCAATTGGTTTGAAGAATATGAAAACTTCACATAATAAGTCAGTGTTGTACTTTTGATTTTTTATAAACTTCAATGTTATATAGAAATAAATTGTACAATTTCTTTTAGTTCTTATTGTTAGTATTTAGAATACTAAGTGGTATGTCTATTTGTGATAGAGAAAAAATACCAGTGACTTAGAGTTTGTGATTTTATGCTTCTATGGAATGGACTTTGACATTGTGTAAACATTGTCAAAGAGAATTGAAGGAGTATAATTCTTTTATAGAATAATATTTTCAAAAGAGGTTTCACATTGTCAATGACATTTTGAAAGTCTTACTAAAGTATGTGGAAAAACTATTTTCAAATACTTGAAAAATATTTTTGAGATCACATTTAAAATATGGGGGTTCTTTGCTTATGATTATACTTGGTGTCTAATTTAACTTTGGAGAAAAAAATATGAAATTCAATGATACTTTTGTATTATGTTAGACTCACAAAATTCTTGGAGTATATTTGGTATTTGTGGTTGTGAGTTTTTCTATTACTAGTATATAGTGTGACTAGTATGAAACAACCAAATTATATATATACTTGTTCAAAATAATTGTATTCTTTTATGGAAAAAAAAGTAACTTAAAATGTTGTATTTTTTCATGAAAAGATATGTCTATTATAATAAAGTATTTGCATAGACATGAATATTGGTGAATAGTCATCTGTTATGTTTTTGTAAAAGTAACATTTGGACTATATTGCTTTTATTGAATTCGATGAAACTTTGTTCATGGGTAGTTCTATAAAAATCAAATTGAAAGTTATGGAAAGGTCCTTATGTAAATTACATTTGACAAGGTGATGAATCTAAACAATGTTTGTATCACACAAAATTGTAAGAAATGGGAACAAAATATTAGTGAGGAAAAAGCTACCTCGCGAAGAGCTTTTTAAACTCAATATTTTTATTTGTTCTTACTTGCTTGAATCAATGTTTGTGACATGAACACTTGAGGCATGTCAATTACAAAACCTTGTAAGGAAAACTGATCAACTTAGAAGTTTTGTCTAACTTTGAGTGCAATAAATAAAAAATGTCAAGTTTTTGTGGAATTTAAGTTTGTTGAGCATTCTTATAAATTTGTTGAAAGGAA
The DNA here is from genome assembly GCA_016801875.1 of Solanum sitiens. Classification (NCBI taxonomy): domain Eukaryota; kingdom Viridiplantae; phylum Streptophyta; class Magnoliopsida; order Solanales; family Solanaceae; genus Solanum; species Solanum sitiens. The sequence goes on along the minus strand of JABWTJ010000092.1, from coordinate 3,884,392 downwards.
TTCTAATCCTTTATAATTGATTTACACTGACATTTGTGATATGAAGTTAACACCATCTCATGATGGAAATAGTATCTCGTTACTTTTATTGACGATTGCATTAGAAATGACTATCTATTTGTTGAATGGTAAGGATGAAACAATAGAAATGTCTAAACAATGTAAAATTGAAGTTGAAAATAAGTTTGAAAAAAGATAAGAAGTGATAATAATGGAGAGTATAAATCTCCTTGTGCAGAAATATGTTTGGAAAATGGAATTATCCATCAAAATACTGCCCTATTCACCTCAATCTAATGAAAAACCGAATGTTAAAAGAAATGATGGATGCATTATTTATAAGTTCGGATTTACCACAAAACTTTTGTGGAGGAACTATCCTTACTGCAAAAGGGAACAATAAAAAAAAAGGTTTTGTCTTTTGATAAAGAAAACAATTTTGTTTGTTCAGGACACAATCTATTTCATATGAGAAATGGAAAGGAAGGAAATCCAACTTGAAATATTTCAAAGTGTAGGGTGTCTAGCCAAAGTCCAATTTCCTATTCCTAAAAGGATTGAAATAGGACCTAAGACTGTGGACTGTAAACATTTCTTGTGTCTTATGTAGACTAATCCTTTTGGACAAATGGTGTCAATAGTAAGATTGGTTCAATCTTGAGCAATCCTATTGGAAGTTGGTTGATCTTCCTCCAGGAAATAAACTTTTGGGTTCAAAGTGAATCCTCAAAAGGAAAATGAAAGTGGATAGAACTATTGACAAATATAGAGCAAGACTTTGTGTCAAAGGCTTTAGACAAAAACAAGATTTTTATCTTGTCGATATATATACTCGTTAGTAACTAGAATTACATCCATTCGGATTCTAAAATTATTAGTTGTGGTATATGACCTACAAATTTATCAAATGAATGTGAAAAGAACTTTCTTAAATGTAGCATTGGAGGAAGAAATTTACATGGAACAACCCGAGGGTTTTGTGGTTCCTGGTAAATAAAAGAAAGTGTGCAAACTTGTTAAGTCACATTATCGACTAAAACAAGCACCCAAACAATGACATAAGAAATTTGATCAAAAACCATGTTGACAAATGAATTTAAGAATGATGAAAGTGATAAATGTTTTCACATTAAAATCATAAGGTCATTGTTTGTTTCTATATAGGTGATATGTTGATCATCAATAGAGACACTAATGACATAGATGCTACGAAACGTATGCTAGAAAGCAAGATTGGAATGCGAAATATTGGAGTTGCTGATGAGATCTTAGATATAAGAATCCTTTGAACTCCATAATGTTTAGCATTTTCACTGTCTCATTGCATTGAAAAGGTACTTGACTAGTTCAAATATTTGAATGTCAATATTGCCAAGTCTCCAATAAATGTGAGCTTTGCATTTCAAAAGAGTGAAAGCAAAGTGACGCACAATTGAATTGTGCTAGAGTATTGGGAAGTATGATATATATTATGAAGTGTGCGCGATCAGATATAGCATTTACTATTATAAGCTGAGTCGGTTCACAAGTGATCCCAAATAAACTCATTAGATGACAATAAATAGTTTATGCAGGTCTCATTTTTCAACCTAATAGGTCATTTCTTTTGTTGATCCGTTTATTGCATTTTCTCATACACTTGATGGCTTCAAATTAAAAAAAAATGCTTTCAGAAAAGTTTTAGTTATTTAGTCAAAACTTTTGAAATGCGCTTATTTTGAAAAAAATTATTTTTTAAAGAGTGGTGGTTTGCGTCTGACTAATTAATTTGAAAAATAGTTTTTACAATATTGGATTAGGAGTTCATGCTTGACCAGGGCTTCAAAAATGAAAAAAAAAAAACTTTTTTCGACTTGTACTACTTATTCAAAACCACTTTTTTTGTCCCAACAAGTAAGTTAAACATCCTAACTCGATAAAATACTTATGTAATTTTGCCTTGGAGTGGTTAAATTTTGTAGAATTTGACAATTTTTACAAGCTAATCCAGTTTTCTGTCCAGATTGAAGGTTTATTTGGTGAATTAGGCCCTTTAAATGTTTCTCCACAAGTCCTTTTCATTGTGTGTATTAATCTACACACAAACATATTTTAAATTAGTGGTGCATACACTTGACATCATGAATAAATAACGAGTTTAATTTTCATACACTAAAATAATGTAAATATTTTACCTTATGAGATCAACGATAGTTAAACACCTAGTAGAGACTGTAACTTCTCAGAGGCAAGAACTACATAACATGATACAATAGCTAAACACTTAGTGTACGATATCAATTGAAAGAGGGCATAAACATCCAATCTAATGAAACACATTACAGAACCCAAATAAGGATTGTACATTCCACCTAAGGGGACATTAAATGAACAATGGACATAATATGTATCTGACATATAAAAACTTGTAACATGTATAATGTAGGATGTATTTGAATCAATGAACTTCATTTGACTTGGTAGATAACACATGAAACTTGCTGTTTAAAGTACAACTAGTACTTGGAAGAATAAACACACCAATATTGGATAATGAACTCGTATGGAAGTAGTTTGACATATTTTGAAAACTTAGACGGTATAAGAAAGACCATCAACTACATTGGAGAATGTACGCCCTCACTCTATATCTTTTAAAATGAGGATCACTTAGAGATCTCAATTTGTTGGTACACAAAATATAGGACTTCATGCCAAAAGATATGAGATCAACTAGCCTTACATATATACCTCAATTCCAATTCATATAGCTTACGAAGTCTCAACCTATCCTTTAACATCATAATTTTCATCTACAACAAACAAACAATAAGGCTAATATTAACAGCTTACCAACTCATCAAAACAGTAGCCAAGCAACCACATATAATCCTTCTAATTGAGTGTGTTATTTCACACATTCTGTCTGTTATAGTTATTACATGAAAAAACTATAATTTTAAATGGTGTATCACCACAACTTATAAAACTGCCCCCCTAGCAGCTTCCTACAATCATCCTCTAAGTACATCCATGACCTTCCATAAACAAATCAATACAATAACAGTCCTCAATACCACCAAAATAACTAAAAGACTTGAATTTATGATTTTCAATCACAATCCCATAAGTTTCAGTAAACAAGTCTGTCTAGAATTTTTAAATAAACTAATAATTAGAGGTTGTGGCAACGCAATATCTTAGCTATCTTAATATGTTATTCTCCTTTAATTACTGTTTTTATAACCTTCTCTAAATCTTTGGACAAGAGTGGCAAAACCTTGGCTGCCAACTATCTTTACTTCACTCCCTTTGAGTACTGTCCAATATACTTGAAGCAATAGAGGAGAGAAGGTGATCGTGTGACTTCTTTGAAATAAACAAGATGAAAAATTCTTAGAACCCTAGTGGAAATATTGGGTGGTTATTTCATCTTGAAAGAGAGAGAAATAAATGCACTTGAGAGTTTAAAATTTGGATGAGAGGAAAATGAGATATTTGTATTAGATTTTTGGCCTTAATAGGTCTCTTTTACTGCCTTTCTTGAACTTTATTTGCATCCACGGTGTGTCTTTAATTTAGTCTACACATTTAAGTAGGTGATGCACCTACTTTTTTATTCAAATTATTTCTTGTGGGCTTGGAAAGATTGGGCCTTACACTGCGATTCTTTTTTATTTTCCCCCTTTTCTTGGACATATTGGGCCTCAAATTGATCACTTAATGTAGACCTTCATATGATCCATAAGTCAGCGAAGGTGATGTACCTACTTGGTCCTTTTAACTTGATCTATATACCTTAAGTAGGTGATGCACTTACTTGTCACCTAGTAGCTTAATTTAGTCAAACAAGCACCTCACTTATTTTACACAATTTTCTTATTTTAGTTTCTTTGCATGATCTTAACACTAATACACAATTGACCACTTATGACTTTAATATCATATATCACCTTTTATTATATCAAGTTAAAATATTTTTTTCATGTTTCACTTAGTCGTATGTGTTGGAAGGTATGGGGTATTACAAATAAGGATCTCTAAAAAGTAAATTTACAATGACTCAAAAGGTAAAAGCTCAATGAGAAATATTGAAAGTAAGAACAAGATTGGCGAAGAAGGAGATGAGGAGCTAGGCCGAGAGATATAAACTTTGCCTAAATATGATCATAATACACATAAACTATTCTTTGTAACTGAGGAGTCCTTTTAAACTAGTTATTAATTAAGCCAGGATACCAAATCAACCTTTGTGAAGGTCTTCTGATTCTATTTCTAAGTCCAAGAGTTGCTTGTGATATCCTATAACTATCGTCATAGGCTCAGAGTGATTGATAATACTTGTTCACCACTACCTTCTATTTTAGTGAGCGAAAAAGGTGAAAAGAGCACAAATAAAAAAGGAAAAGATTCTTGAATGGGTAGCTTTTAATAATACTGATTTTAACGATATTTTTTATTAATCACCATTTATAGCAATACTATGATAAATCTGTAATATATATATTAAAAAGTTAATTATATATGTAATATATATGTATTATAACTATTTTAAAAAAATTATATATGGTGTTTGTTTGGTAATAAATTGACAAATTGTATTAATGTATAAGAATGTGTGATAAATGTACTATCAATTAATAAAACTTATATTATATGTGTTTTATAAATTGTTCTATGCAATATGTACTCTCTCTGTTCAACAATAGTGGTTCACGATTGACTTGACACATCCCTTTAAGAAATACTCCCTCCGTTTAAAAAAAAATGACCCTATTTCCTTTTTAGTCTATCAACACTTTAACTTTAACTTTCCACGTGGCATGTTTAAGACCACAAGATTAAAGAGCAATTTGGTACATTTGACATGCCTTTAATTTAGAATCACAAGATTAAAAAGTCTTTTTTTTTTAAACTTCGTCCAAAGTCAAACTAGGTCATCCTTTTTGAAACGGAGAGAGTAATAAATATGCTTACTATTACTATATTATCCTTTGACTTTATTAAATTTAATATTTTAAGAAATGTGTTAAATGATAAATAGTATTTAGAAAAAATATCTTGAATGGGTAGCTTTTAATAAATAATTAATAATTTTAGTGATATTTTTTTAATCATCATTTATAATCATATATAAAAATATTATGATAAATCTGCAATTATATATTAAAAAGTGAATTATATATGTATTATAACTATTTTTAAAAAATTATATATGATATTTGTTTGGTAATTAATTGACACATTATATTATAAATATATAAGAATGTGTGATAAATATATTATCCATTAATAAAATTATATTACATGTGATTTATAAATTATTCTATGTAATATGTACACCCTTTGTCCAACAATAGTGGTCCAATATTGACTTTGGCATACTCCTTAAGAAATAATAAACAATAGGAGTAATATTACTAGAAATGTGTTAGATGATAAATAATATTAATAACAAGGGCAAAATAGTCACAAAATATAGATTATTTTGTAATTTTCTAAATTGAATAACTATTTTTGTTCTAGTAAAAAATTATTGCTTGAGGGAGTACTTAAACGGTATTAAAATGGATAAGTGTAAAAAACTGTTACTATAAATGGTAAATATGTTTAAATATAGTTTATTTATGTAAGTTTACGAATAATTAATTTGCTCTTTCAACTTTTTGTAAGGGTACCATTAGCCATTCAAATGAGAGCTGATGGAGCTAATTTGCTGGCCAACATTATCTCTCTTCGGTCACTAGCATTCACCCAATGGCTTCCCTCACCGGCGCCACCTCTCACCTACTCCCCTCCGCCACCATCGCCGCCACCTCCGCCTCCACGACGGCCAGACTTGCCATTTCATTCTCCTCCTCTTCTTCTTCGCTTAAATGCATTCGATCATCTCCTCTCCTTCCCCACATCTTCCGCTACCAGGTTCATTGCTCTTCTCCTTTAGTTATTTCTGTTTTTTTTCTATATTCTCGTTTTGAACTCAATATTGTTTTCTTTTAGAAACGATCGTTGATTGGAACAACCTCTAGTGGAAGATTCAGTACATTGGCTTCGCCCAAATGCGCTGCTTCTGATCCCGATCAGTTGAAAAGTGCAAGAGAGGACGTTAAGGAGCTGTTGAAGACCACATTCTGTCATCCTATTTTGGTAATTTTTTTCTCTCATCACTTCTATACTAAATGAGGCGAGAATTGAAATTTGAACCTATATGCTCTTCCCTTTTACCCAGGTTCGCTTGGGCTGGCATGATGCTGGAACTTATAATAAGAATATCGAGGACTGGCCTCAAAGAGGTGGAGCTAATGGGAGTTTAAGATTCGAAGTTGAACTAAAACATGGAGCAAATGCTGGTAAATATTCAATGTCTTGTTATACTTTTTGCTTGCTTAGTATTTAGTTTTGGTTGACAAGCTTGCAATTCAGGACTTGTTAATGCACTGAAACTTCTCCAGCCAATCAAAGACAAGTATGCTGGTGTGACATATGCAGACTTGTTTCAGTGTGCCAGTGCCACTGCCATTGAGGTCGTTACTACTTTTGGCTTTTGTGTTTGACTGGAAGTTGATTCACACACTTAAATTTTTGTGCTTTTCAAACTTACAGGAGGCTGGAGGCCCAAAAATTCCCATGAAATATGGGAGAGTAGATGTTTCTGGAGCTGATGAATGTCCAGAAGAGGGAAGGCTTCCTGGTGAGAGATTTTTAGCTGTTATCTATATTTCTTTGCTTAGGTTATCATGCATGAAAACTACTATCAGGATAATATTGAATGAGTTTTATCCCAGTGTTTAGTATTTAATGGACTCCTGCAGAGCCAACAATTTCATATAAAGCTATTTTTCCCTTATTGTCTTTGAGACCTAGTTTAGTAAAGTTCAATTGTTTTGCACTTTACACTAGGTGTAAGTTTGGTAAGAGACTGCATAGAACTTTTTCTTTTATCTGAAGGTTCATCCATTTCTGGAGATTAAAAGAATAATGTATATATGTTATTAACGGGAAACAAAGAGAGATCACCAAGGCGGATGAATACCTTGGTCTTTGCTGATGCCAGAGGAGTTGCCAAACACTGGTTAATTTGTTTAAGACAAAATTAAGTAGTCCTAACTGCAAAAGCTTTCTAGCCAACATTTTTTCAATTCAAGTCCAAATGTACTCTTTAAAAAGTAAATCAGCAAACTTGAATAGGCGCGATAAACCTGCATAGTGCATACACAGGGTATGACTCGTGATCTTCAGAGCCTTTTAAACACCATATAGAGGTCAAAACATTCACTTCATAAGACAGAAAATTAATCTTATAGTTATGCAAGTAACTTAAATTTACAATGCCATTAATCATCATACTATATGGCTGCACTGCCTCCAATTCTGCACTCCAAGAAATTTTATGTCATCCAACTCTTGTTATCTTGGATTAACATCCTACCGTGGGACAAATTTGAGGATTTATAGCTGTTAGAATTCCACATTGGGGCGGAAAGGGGTTGTCTACTCCTTATATTGTTTTTGGTAATCCTCACCTCATGAGCTAGCTTTTAGGATTGAGGTAGGCCTAAGCTCATGAGCTAGCTTTTAGGATTGAGTTAGGCCTAAGGTTTATTTCCTTACATTGTATCTAAGCCAAACCCATTGTTATTCGGTTTACCCGGTGCTGGTATCCATGTTATATTGTCTATGCTCCATATGTTTGAACGGAAGGGGAGGGGAGATGGTAAGAGTCCGACATTAGTGGGGGTCTCCTTATCTCGTCTTGGGAAACTCTCGCCTCATGAGCTAGCTTTTGGTCTGAGTTAAACCCGAGGTCCATCTCTTAACAATAACCTGTAGTTGTCCGTCTAAAACTGGTACTCTTCTCTTAGGGAATAACGTAGTCTGTAACATTTGGGATATTATTCTGTCCGTTGAAAAGAAGTTCTACTTTTTGCAATTGTTAAATATTGGCATTTAGACATTTTTACTTAAAGATTGGATTCCACTTGGTGTCGATCCTCTTCTGTTTCTCATGTCAAACAAGCAGCTTTATTGTTTATCATGTTGTTTTTCTTTAGTATCTTATATAACCATTTACCTTACCATCTTCTTTTTATACCGAAATAAACGCCTATACGATGTTCCAAATTGCTTTGGATTATTCAGCTTGTAATAGAAGTGGATCCCTGACCCCTGTATACCCATTTGCAGTATGTTGTATGTCTTAGATGGTCTACCGTGACTTCCTTTTTCTAATCCTTCATATTTGAAGAGTCTAACCCTCGGCATTGCATTTTGTCTAACAGTCTCCTATCGCATAATTATCCTCCATTTGCTTTAATATATATAACTAACTTAATCTTATTAATTAGATGCTGGTCCCCCTAACCCTTCCTCTCATTTGCGAGATGTTTTCTACAGAATGGGACTAAACGATAAGGTAACATTCGTCAAAGTAGTTCTCTAATTCATCTCATCAATGATCTCAACTTCCTTGCCACTCACTAGTGAGTTTTTGTTTTCTAGGAAATTGTTGCACTTTCTGGGGCACACACGTTGGGGAGATCCAGACCAGAGCGTAGTGGTTGGGGCAAGCCAGAAACAAGATACACGGTATCCATTTCCTCTCTACTTGATATTATCATTACTTGTAAATTGTTGTACTTTTGAGGCGTTTTTGCTAGTTTCTATTCTGACTTACTTTTTTCCAGCTGTAATGTTAATCTAGAAAGAAGACTGTGACCAATTGAGGAATCATGTCCGTTAAAAAGCATGCTGCAGAACTCAAAATGCTTCTTTGTATTATATCATTCTCAAAACAGAAAAAAATATCTTTGTATTTATGTGTCAAAGATAGACATAATTATGCTGTTGGTTGTCTATGAATCATTATTCTACACCCTTCCTATTAAAATTAAACGAAACGTTTGGACTTTGTTATCAGAACACTTTTTCCTTTAGTTTGAATAATATTCTCACTTAGCCCTTCGTATGGAAATAGGATCTACTGAGGGCTGTGTGATTGGAACCTAATTTCCTATATTTTCTAATACATAAGGTTAGTCTTTTGCAATTCACATCTTTATTGTTCAGTCAATTAATATTAGTTTCTCATGTCTTGATTTTCCTCTACAGTCTGTACCATGGTGCTTTTGTTTCTTTACAAATCTTAATAAAAACCAGATATCTGCTGCTAGCCTCTGTGCAACGATCCACTTATGTTTCTTGCATATAAACAAATCGGAATTTCTGAGCTGATATGTCTGCATTGCAGAAAGATGGACCAGGAAGCCCTGGAGGACAATCATGGACTGTGCAGTGGTTGAAATTTGACAATTCCTACTTTAAGGTGCCGTATGATGAAAATTGATAAGACGTATAGACACTGAAGTCTGATGAAACTAGATGAATTCTTGCTTATTATTCTTAATGTGAATTGATGTTAGGACATTAAAGAACAAAGAGATGAAGATCTGCTAGTTTTGCCTACAGATGCGGTTCTTTTTGAAGATTCTTCATTTAAGGTGGAAAAGAGAGTACAACTTCATGAATTTTGTCAATACAAACTAATTTGCTTCCCTAACAACTTGCATGCTTGCAGGAATATGCAGAGAAGTATGCTGTAGATCAAGATGTATTTTTCAAAGATTACGCGGAAGCCCATGCCAAACTGAGCAACGTTGGTGCTAAATTTGATCCTCCTGAGGTTTGTCAGCAGAAATATTTCTCTTCTGTTAATGGATTATACTTCTTGCATCTCTATTTCTATATGAGCTGTAAGTGAGTTTCTAATGGAGTCTTGTTGCACACTCATCTAAATCTTTTTTGAAGCAGCTGGATGAGCACTTATCACCATTTTTTAGTTGATTACTATTTGTGTGAAATCTGAATATAGATGTCCCTGTGTCGTTATGAGCTCCTTCTACCTGTCTATTTTTGCTCTCGATCACAACATGTAAGTATAGCGTCCTGACTAGCTATATAGAATGAATATAATCACCATCCGACAGAGAATTTGCACCGATCACTTGTTAAATACCAAGATGGAAACTTCTTTGATTTGTTCAGCCAATCTAGCTTTGACTAAAACTTATCAAGGATTAAGCGAAGGACAGATGTAAACTCTATGGGATTTGCTCTTAGTGTAATGTCTTAGGACCAGATATCTCCTAAAACTGATGAAGAGAATCCATTGTAACACACCCTGTTTGTGATTGCATAAGGCAGACTTGGTATGCTCATTCACAATTCAATTTTCATTTAAGCGCTTTGGACTTATGGTATTCAGTCCTAGTCAGACCTATTCCTTTTTCCAAGTTCAATCATAAGTTTCCATCATATTAAAACTAAAAAACAAGTAGATTTCAGTAATTATATCTAAACCACCAAGAAGAAAGAGAAAAAGAAGAAAACTTTGTCAAAGCAGACTTCTATTCAAGAATTCCTTTCTTTGCACTTCATTTCCTTGCAAAAAAAAAAAAAAAATAGTTCTCCCACACCCTGCTTGATTTCTCGTTATATAAGTAATGAAACAGCAACTTAGAAATTTTGAAATGCCGAACAGCACCTGATGCGAAAGTTGGAGCACCTAACTTTGTCTAAAACTTTCCTAGACAGATTTTTGACTACCACACATTTCTTCCTTGGCACCTGGGCACTGATTTTCAGAGGGATCATTTTGATGGTTGTGCAGCACCTAGCTGCTAGCCTTCTGCTAATATTCTACACCTTCAATAATTTTACCACATGTATGTGTAGGGGTGTCATTGACAAACCATTTGACACATTAAAATCGAGGTTTTGAGCTCTGAAATACTGCTAAGTAACTCTCACAGATATATTTTAGTAAATTCTTAAAAGTTGAGTCAAAATGCTGCTTGATCATAGCATGCTTGACACCCAAGAGTTTTAATTTCTTCTCAAAATATGAACTTGGTTGTAGAAACCTATGAAATTCCCTGAAACTTAACAAATCTGAAGTTAGTACAATTACCTAATTGTATGTAACTGAAATCAACTTATTTTCTGTCTGGACTTGTATGAGTACCTTCAGGCTTGCACTTGTACTCTAGTTGGATTTTCAAGTGTTTACACTCATCAGAGAATATTTCCGAGGTAGTTGAGATAGTCAAAGCAACTCTAATACGTCTTCCAGAATATTCATTCACATTAATCACTCGAGATACTTCCATTTCCATGTAAAACTCATTTTTTTCTGTGTACATTCACCCAATCCACAAAATTCCGATATGCCCTGTGAGCGTTAGCTTGTTGCTAATCAATTGCATGATAAATACTGATTACTTCACTCCACCTCCCTCAAATAGTCTGTTTTTCCCTCTATGGTTATAGGGGCCAAGGCCCTACTATCTTACTCCGTTACAAAAAAAACAGATAATATGTCTCCAACTGTGTAATACAGCCACGATTGTGCAACTCTTTGACTAATTTTAGCAATTTTCTTGGACAGGGTTTCTCAATAGACAATAATCCTACACAAGGTCAGCCAGAGAAGTTTGTGGCAGCAAAATACTCAACTGGAAAGGTAAATTTTAAATTGCTTATTACATTTTCCTTCCGTTAATTAGTTAAAGTTCCACACTTGCATTTTAATTCCTGGGGAGAGAGATACATTCATGTTTAAATTTTACTCTTCTAATTGCTGCAGGATTAAATACAACTTATCATATTTAGTTCTTCTGTTTCATTTAATAAAATCCAAGACCAAGCTATTACCAAAATTATTCATTCAAACTTAAAATTGTTAGTTTAATGAAAGGAGAGAAATATATTCAACGAGTTTTGTCTATTTGAATTGCAGAGAGAGCTCTCGGATGCTATGAAACAAAAGATTCGAGCAGAATATGAAGGCTTGGGAGGAACCCCAGATAAGCCTCTCCCAACGAACTATTTTCTCAATATCATAATTGTGATTAGTGTTTTGGCAATTTTGTCATATTTGTTTGGAAATTAAGATAGCTTTAGTTTGGTGTTGTAGATATTTTGTGCGCTTTATATCAGCATTATTGTAAATGAAAATTTTGCCAGTCATATATGCAAAATTTGAAATTTACACGGTGCTTTTCTATCATTTTCTTCACACTATTTTGTGCCTTGCAATTCACTCGCACCGAGTAACGTCAATAGATTTACATTAGATTGTACATAGGTCCGATTATATATGTTTAAATTAAGGAAAAATTACGCGGTTAAGCAGACTTATACTACTTAATTACTCATCATGTCTATAGCTTGCTATAGTTACCACTACGACTAACATTATACATTAATTACGTGAGCCGACTTCGAATTTGTATAATTAGTCACGTTTATACATGTATAATTCGCCAGAATATATAAATACATATGTATAGTAAATAATTATCTAACTGATATACATATACAATTCACCTCTCTCCCACTCTCTCGCTCGCCCCGCTCCTCTCTCGCCCAATCTAGCTTGCCTTTCTCCTTCCTCTCCCAATCTCGTTTGTCATATATACAAATGCATATGTATAATATATAATTTTCTAACTTATATACATATACAAGTCATCTCTCTCCCACTCTCTACCCTCTCTCGCTCGCCTCTCTCCTCTCTCGCCCATTCTCGCTCGCCTCTCTCCTCCCTCTCCCAATCTCATTTGCCATATGTACAAATATAAATGTATAATATACAATTATCTAACCGATATACATATACAATTCACCTCTCTCCCACTCTTTTCCCTCTCTCGCTCGCCTCTCTCCCTCTCTCTCCCAGTGTCGCTCGCCTCTCTCCTCCCTATAACATGTAGATACAACTTGTAATTATCAAATTATAGCTATCGAGAGTAATTAAACTATTTTTTTAGTGGTTATATGTAAAAGTTATGGGCATTACAGAACCATCAATTAATTAGAGAAAACTCCAAAAATAACTTATTAAGGTTTAGAAGTTCATTGTATCTCAATGTGCTTTCATTAATGGCTCAAAGTTGTTTATATAAAGCATCGGGAGAAAACGGTCGAATGTCCCCCTAATCGATTATCGAATTTTTTGCTACACACTTAAACTTTACGGGGGTCCTATCACCCCCCCCCCCCCAAACCCAATCCAAAACTGTTTAAAATTGAAATTATTACCCCTAAAAAGCCACAATCACATTTATGCTAATGGGTGAAACTCACACATTTTGACACGTGGAAGTTCCATTAAAAAAAGTTTTTCTTCAATTTTTTCATTATTCTTTACTCTTTTCTTCTATATTTTCACCATCCCTCCAAACCCAAAAATATTTTCACCATTTACTTCATTACTATAAACACCAAAGGTCTACCAATAACTACACTATAATCTTGAAAAGGAAAAGGTCCGCAATGATTTTAATTCTTATTTGTCATTACGTCCACTACTTGATTGGTGTTAAGTTCATTTCCATGAATCCATATGTCAAATTTCTCAAATTAGAGTTAATGAATAACAATGGAGGAAAGTTGAATGTCAATTCTTCGTTGTTTTGTATTAAATTACAAATTTGAAGCTCCGAAGAACCAAAAAAAGAATTTGTCAACCGAATTAACTTTGTGGGTTGACCATGTACAAGGATGATTAACAACTCCAATAATATCGATAAAGAATTGATTTTCAAAAGTTCTTAATTCCATACACAAATTAGAATCAAGAGAAATGCAAAAATTCTATGGTACATCCGGTGATGATAGTAGTGGCGGTAACAACGTAAAAATGACGGGAAATGAACAAATCTGGTCACAAAGAAGGAAGAGATTTCTATGAAGAACAAAGAAAAGAATAAGGAAAAATATAAAAGATTTAGGGAGAGTGAAATACACTCACTTCGCCACATAAGCATTTAGGGAGATGATAATTTCAGTTTTAAATAGTCCAGGGTGATATCACTAGTAAAGTTTAAGTGTGTAATTGAGAATTCGGTAATAAATTGGAGGTGTATTTGACCATTTGCGACTAATTAACTTAAATCTAACTCATATTTTGCAACAATTAACTTGAAAAAAGTTATTTTTGTGATTCCATTCATAATTTGATATTAGAAAACTGTTGGCATCAATGCAAAATGAGCATCATATAATATATAATAAATATAATCAAATTTGAGAAAGTTGATCAACAACCTGTGATCACATTAAACTATACTACAAATGCTTCAGTCTTCAGAAGATCGATTACTATGATTAAAAAAAAAGCTAAAAACAAAATTGTAATAAAATCATTCAGTATCAACTGAAACCTCCTCTAGGGTTGGCAATGCCCCTCCTTTTGGGAGGCAAGAAAATACTCTTTTAGCAAAATCACCTGGATGTGCACCTACATGCATTTGAAAAGTTTCGTAAACAGTAGCAAGAGTGAGATTTTTTACTTTTACAGTCATGAACTATTCCATATATCCTGACAGTCGTTCGTTTAATTTCTCAATCGTCAAAACCTTGTACTTATAAATCATAGACTCTTTGTTGTATTCGTCGATAGCAAAGTGAGCTAGATCCATGATTAGTTGATACTCCTTGTCTTTCTCTTTCAGTGTATTTAAATTAAATGGCAATGTAGAAGCCACTTCAAAATCACCAGGAAAAGTATCAAGGTACATACCATTGGTTGAGTTAAGTTGATGCAGATTGAGGTGGAGGAGACTTTAAGGAGACGGAGGCTGTGAGAGTTGTACCTTAAGCTTGCTTAGTGGTATCTAGCCGTTATGTTAGTTAGTTACTTTTTACTTTTTACTTTTCTCTTATGTTCTGTTATTTACACTTTGGACCCCATAATTGTTAGAAGGGTTCCTATCTAGTCTTTTTGTTTTTTCTGCAGAAATAGTACTGCTTGTTCATTTACTTCTTAAGGAGGAGGATAGTGAGTCAACTAGGGTAAGGTACTATATATTGTAATGTTCTTCTTCACAATATTATCAACGAAATATTCCCTAGCCGTAATTAGCTAGTTCAACTTAACTTCTTCTTTTTTCTTCATTTTTTAATTACTGTTTCATTGCCCGGTCCCAGTTCTCTAGTCTGCATCATTTGGTATCAGCGCACTTTCTTGAGCTCTATGGTATCTAACTATGACCTCTGAGCTGAATGAAATCAAGTTTATGTTTGAAAGGATGACAATAGAGATTGCTAACCTCACTGTTAGGCAAACTCAATGGGAAAACCAACATGAGAAGGTCTTTGGTGAGCTTAAAGAATCTTTGGAGGAGGCAAGGAGGTTTGATAGAGGAAAGAGTGTTGAGAGTCAAGATGGAGGTGGGGAGATTTACACCCCCTTCGGGAACCCAATGGTGTGGGTACCTCCTCCTGCAGGGAGGCCAGCTATGCCCCCTTATTCCCCAGCTGGATTCCCTTTAGGGGTAAACTTCATGCCCCAAAGTAGTGCTAACATGGGTCAGAACTCCCACCCTCTTCTAACTGGCCAACCACCAGGAGGAGATGGTGCTATAGGACCATCTATGAAGACCAATCATCACCATGGTGGCCTAACTATGACAAGGATGACAAAGCTGGAGTTCCCTCGTTTTAATGGCACTAACTTGAGAGTTTGGTTGTGCAAGGTGGCGTAGTTCTTTTCCTTGGATGAGATAGATTACAATCAAAGGGTTAAAGTGGCTGCCATTCATTTTGATTACATAGCCATTGAGTGGCATTTGACTTACATTAGAAGCAGGAACCACCTTCCTCTTCCATCTTGGGAGGAATACGTATATGCATTGATGGATAGGTTTGTAGCTGAGTATGCAGATGCCATGTCTGAGTTAAAACTGGTTAAACAGAATGGGCTAGTAGATGATTATCAGAAAGAATTTGACTGGATCATGACTAGGTTGGTTTTGCTTCCAGAATATGCAATCAGTGTTTATCACTGGGTTGAAACCAGAGATAGGATTCACTGTAAAAAAACATAGGCCTTACTCATTACCTCAAGCATACCAACTGGCCAGAAACACTGAAGCCCAAGTGAATGCCCAACTAAGGTTGACTAAATCTTCTATGTACACTGGAGGATCTAGCCAAAACAAGGGAGCATTGGTGGGGGTAGTAACAAGGGAGTCACTTACAAGAAGGAGTATCAACCCCCAAAAAGGGATCATAGTGTGAGTTTCAATAGAAGCAACACCAGGAGACTTACTCCAGTTGAGATGAGTGAAAAAAGACAGAAAGGCCTCTGCTTCTTTTGTGATGAGAAGTTTGTCCCTGGTCACAAATGCAATGCTGCAAAACAACTATACTTGCTGGAGATGTGTGATGAAGAAGAACAAGAGGAGCAACATGATTCAGATGCCCAAGAGGTACTTGAAGTGGAAGTAGAAGGAGTGGAGAAGTGTGAGATCTCTATTCATGCATTGAATGGAATTCTTGTATTTCACACACTTAGGGTGGTGGGGTACAGTGAAAAAAGACCCCTTAATATTCGCATAGATTCAGGTAGCACTCACAACTTCATTGATGAAGAAGTAGCCAGACAGTTTGAGCTTGAGGTGCTGATGGTTAGACGTCAGTCCATCAATGTTGCTGATGGAGGCAACAGACAAACTACTGAGATGTGCAAGGACCTTCCCTGGATGATGCAAGGGACCACTTTTATGGATAACTTCTTACTACTTCCCTTGAGGTCTTGTGTTATAATCTTAGGGGTGCAGTGGTTGTTACCCTTGGGAGATCTTCAGCTGAACTTCCAAAAACTCACTTTGGCTTTTATGTATCAAGGCCAGAAGGTTTTGTTGCAGGGAAATAAGGAGACTACCAGGGTGGTTGATGCCAAGGGGTTGGATAAAATGACTCACAATGGGGGCAATTGTGCGGTGCATAAAAGTTTTAATCTTTTTTTTTTAATTTTCAAATCCAAATAGATTAGCTAATAAATTTTATCATTTAGATTTGTAATTTTAACTCAATTCATGAATTGATTTTATCAAAAAATAAATATCCTTAAATTAGCAGTACGGTCAACTACCCATACTTTTTTTGGTTGAATAGTACCTATCTTTTATATTAGTTATAATATATAACTAAGAATTTATGACTTTACTATCCATTTGAATGAGTTCTCAAAATTAAATATGGTCAACTTTGATATTTTGTTAAAAATTTAAGGTAAGTGAGATTTTTAGTCTTTTAAATTTTATAAAAAATATCAAAAGAGTTAAAATACTAAGAAATCCAAAAACAGCTTAGAAATATGAAAAATTATTTGTAATAGATAAGCTACCTATAATTTGAAGACTTAAAAAAGTACTTCAATATTTTTATATTAAAATTTAAAGTTTTCTCTCTATATGTTGATTCTTTGGAAGGAAATGGGTTATAAGTGATTTTAGTTCGGTAAAATGATTTGTAATGATATAGAATTAACATAAAAATAATATATTGTTGTTAAAATACATAATAAAATAAGTAATAACTAAACAAATATAAATGAATGATAAAAAGTTTTATGTTAAGATTACAAAAAATCTTATAATATCTAATAAAACTTATAATTAGACTCTTGAATTTTTTCTAAATAAGGTAAATATAAAAAAAATGTTCACAAATAATATGAATATTTATATTATTAACGATAAATAATATTTTCATATAATTAAAGTGTAGGAGAAAAAATTAAGTAAATTTTTAGAATCAACGCTATTTTTCTAGTCTCCCTTTTTTCTTATTTTATCTTTCATGTTTTTAGTCTTTGCTTATTTAATTCCATTAAGAAAACATTAACAATTAGCATCGTAATTAAGAGAATCAAGTTTGCTCGTCTTTAGTATTTTTACTAATTTATAATTTTTTTAAAACAGTAACAGTTAGCATCGTATCTTAACATAATCATGATAGCTTGTCTTTAGCTTTTTATTAATTTATGCAAAATATTTAAAATGAATTCTCTTAATTAATTTTTATTATATTTTTCATGATTCATATTTTATTAAAAATTTAAAAATAACTTCATAATAATTTTGATTATCTCCGGCTGCTAAGTGTATCTACAAATACATTTTAATGTTTTCAAGAATTGTTTTTAGTCTGACTTTTATTAATGATCTTGCTCTTATAATTTCATGCAAAAAAACAAATCAATTATTCTCTTTTATATATCTTATTTTGTATCATTCTTATTAAGGTAAAAATAATTACACAAAGTAGTCTTTGTCGATAGGTTTTGCATTACAAGATTAAAGTAGAGGACAATTAAGCTAAACATGAATATATTTGGTTAGAAATATTTTTTTGATGTGCTTTTATGATGTCACAAATTTAAACATTAAGTAACTGGGGCTTATGAAGGTACAAAGTTGAAAGTTATAGATATTACTAATAAGTATTAGTTAAGTATAGAGGTTATGAAAGATGAAGAAGTGTGAGTTTATGATAAAAATTAAATTAAAATAAATATATAAAAATAAGAGAAAAAGTAAAAACAAGTTACATATTTTTGTAATAAACAAAAGTATGTTTAAGTGAAATCCTTCACCATTTTTATGATTTAATTTTATTATATGACATATTTTCTTTTTACCTCATTTTAGAAATTTCAAATTAATTAAAAGTCTCTAAATATGCTTCTACTAATAAACATTATTTTCAGTAATTACTATTATTTTGAACAATATATATATTATATTATAGGAGAGAAATCTATTAAGAGAAAAAATAATTAAAAACAAATTTAAAAAGGGACATAGAATTAAAAAGTTAATCAAAAGGAACAGAAAAAATAAAATTGTCAAAAAAAAGTAAACCTGCGGATGTTTTAAAATAAAATTAAAAAATAGGTTTTTGTTGATTAAATTCTCAAAATTGTTAAATAACTTTTTGGCCTATAAATAATTTCTATATATAAATAATATATTAAATAATGCAACGTTAAAATTATGTATTTTTACCAATTATTGTTATGTGATTGTGAGATACGAAATTATAAGAGGAATCGATTTATTTGATTCTTTGCTATATAACATGTTTGTATTTAATATTTAGTATTTTATTTACTTTATATTGAGATGTGATATATTACTTTTTTCATTACTATTTATTATATATTTGTATAACATTTTTATAGCTAGTGAGAGGAAGATATTGTTAGACGAAATTAAAAATAAAATATATTGGCGTTTTTTCAATTAACTAATTAAATTGATAAGGAACCAATAACTCTTATTGCATTGGAGGTTTAACCAGAGAACTATAAATAATCCTTACAATAATAACAACAAAAAGACATAAAGTTATAGTTAACTAATCAAGCAAATATATTAAAATATTTAGTTATATATGATTTGAAGAGGAAAGAAGGATCATGTTCTCAACATAACATAATTCAATTCTTCAAAATTTACAAAATGAATAAAAACAATCAGTGTCTTTAGAAACTACAAGAATAAGAAAAAGAATCTCAAAAAACTACAAAGAGAAACAAAAGAGAAAATGAACAAATTATTTTTTCTATAAAAAAAATATCATAATTTGTATCATCAACAATCCAAACTAATAATATCAAATGTATAATTACAATAGAACAAAAGTGATAATGATAGACATGTCAAATTATTTTACCTCACAAAATCAAACTATGCAAAATATCTAACATTTTTCATTATACATCCCTCTCCTGCAAAAATAAGATCAAAGAAGACAAAACAATTGACAAATCAAAGAAACAAAAAATAAAGAATAAGGAAAATAAAAATAAAATGACCATCATACATGTCTCAAAGTGGTTTTTATAGGTGTAATATTTAGGAGTTATAATTTTTTATATTAAATAATTTGAAGGTCATGAATATGAAAGGTTAGGAATTATATATATTATTAAATTAAAAGGTAAGGAGTTATATATATTATTAAAAGGTTAGGAGGTGTAATGCTCATTAAGTAACTTATTAATAGAAATATATGTATACACATAATATTATTGTGTAAAGAATAAAAAGCCCTAAAAAATTTTAGAAAAATAAATATTTTTCTGATCATTGAGGCATGCCACATAGGCGGAATGAAGATCCTCATTTATATATATATATATATATATATATATATATATATATATATATATATATATATATATATATATATATATATATATATATATATATATATTGTTTTTTTAACTTTAAATCAATTCAGCTCCTATTTCGCGTGTGTAACACACATTTTTTCAACTCAGTTAAATTAATGACACCTAAGGCTGGTCAATGGTTAAAGGGGCTTAAAATTTCTACTTTGTTTGAGTTGATGTGTCCATATGAAACTATATGAAGTAGAACGGTCTAGTTTACAATCCGAGTCAAGTATAAGGGTCCACCAAACCATTTTGCCTAATGTACAACGTAAGTTGAAAAGAAACCTCCAAATTTGCAAATTGCAAGTGTTGTTCTGTTGAAAGATTGATGCTACTGTAGTTTTCTCTTAATTGTAAGTTCACTTTTCTTTCAATCTTTCATTTTTATAGTTTTAGTTGAAATTTCTTGAAATCATTTAGAGTTATCTAATTTAATTAATTTTGTAATTCAAATCGATTCAATGGATAAATATTATTCCAAAGTATTTTCAAAACTTTTCAAATCAAGACTGATTTACGAAATAGAATGGATGATCTTTTAAGTGGTTTGTTCATGCCTTACATAGAGAAAGAAATATTAAGTTACTATCTTCCATGAGGCTATTATGACAGTTCAAAATATGAAAACTCGTCGAGGAGAGTTGTTGTAGTTTAGTGGATTTATATTTTATTAGTACGTTTTAAATAATTTTTATGTTAATATGATATTTTTAAATCAATTATTTATTATTCATTTATTTTTAAATATCGACACCCCTTACAAAAAATCTTGCATACACCACTGAGCGTGAACTCTCTCTCTCTCTTATATAATAAATAAAAAATATTTGTGTTTTTTAGCTGTCTTTGAATTTATTTATATAATATATATATATATATAAAAAAAATTTTCTGACGAAGCAATGTAACATAACACCATTTTAGTCTTAGTAGATCCGCCCCTAGATACATAACTGAATTAGCCTGGACCTGCTTTATAGTTTGCTATGTATCAGATGAAGGCAAAATCTATCCGCAAATTCTAAAAAAATTAAAATTAGATATAATTTGCACTTATTATACTGCGGCTGTTAATTACTTTCATCAACCTAAGTCAAACAATTTTCTTTTTTACTATTATTAAACTTAAAATATAAAATATATTTCATACACATATTATTTATTTGATTTCAATATGTTTTTAGTTAAGTAAATAAAATACTTCATTATTCAATATGATTATAATTTTTTAAATATAGAAGTGATCAAATTTTATATAAAAAAAAAACCTTAAAAATTAATTCAATTTTAAAAATTATTGATAAATTGTGTGCCCAAAGTGAGTGGAACTCAAAACCCTCGTTAAGCCCCTCAGCTCCACTCTCGCGCACACACAATCACATTAGAGTACAAAAATGTTGATCCGACGCATTGTGCTGACCAAATCTCTCCACCATTTCCGTTTCTTGAGCAACTATGCCACTGCCACCGCCGCCGCCGTTGTTCCAGATGTAGATGATGATTTTCCAAAGCCCGACCCCAAATACGCAGAAACTATTCATGCCGTTGTTCGTGTCACTTCCGGCAAGAACATCGCCGCCAAAGAGAGGAAAGCTGGGAGGGTACCCAGTATAGTGTTTGAACAAGAGGATGGACAACATGGTGGTAACAAAAGGCTTATATCTGTTCAGGCTAATCAGATAAGGAAGCTTGTTAACCATCTTGGTCGGTCTCATTTCTTGTCCAGATTGTTTGATCTTGAGGTTCATCCTGACTTGGAATCTCAAGATGTTGTTGAGAAGGTTCGGGTTCTGCCCAGAAAGGTATTTTGCCTCTGTTTATTAGACTTGGTTACTTTGAATTGATCTGAAGATAGATACTGGCTTTCAATTCATATATATGCTTATAAGTAGGGATGATAAAATCAAACCCAACCCGTCCAATTGCCACCCCTACGTATAAGAGTAAGCAGTTTCTTAAAAGCTTATCTCTTTTAGATTCTTAAGTATAGGTGTGGATATTAATGCTTCCATATTGTCGGACAAGATTATGTCTTGGGACTTTTTAAGGTATTGGATCACTTTGTTAGTATGTGTGGAAAATAGATTTGTTTCAAGAAGAACGTGTTTTTCGAACTCCAGGAGAGGATTAATCTAAACTAATTTTAGCTTCTTGCTTTTGCTTGCTTGCTTCTGAGTAAGCAGCAAGTGACAGCTTATCAGTCCCCTAACCTTTGGACTCGTCAATAATACTTTTGTTCTGGATAAGGTTAGGTTTGATGCCGGCTGCAGTGTTATACTACACTAGTCTTAGGGTACTGGTTATGGATTCACACATTCTTTCTGATAATGATAGAAACTGAGTCAGACTGTGCGCAAATTGGGAGTTCACGGGTTACATTGTGAGTAACTGCTACCTGTCACTGGCACAGTTACCTAGTAACTCTTGACAACCAAGGTTTAGTCAGATGAGAAGAGTGACATCGTGGACTTTTTGTTGCTGATGGGATTTGAACCTAGTTTGCCTGGATTTTCACTCACTTCAATTACCGCCAGGCCCCACACTAGGATTTGAACACAGTTTCACACACATAGGGAAAAAGGTTGAAATTCTTGAGTTGATATATGTTTGAAAATGGCTAAGGTTTTTAAAGATTTGGTGCATTAAATGCTTAGAAATAGGAGTTGACATTAGTTCTCATAGTGCTGTTGGGAAATACTGGAAGAATAGTATTCACGTTTAGGGTTTAATGATAATTAATGGACTGTTCTTTTTCACAAGTCTTGTGCGTTGTGACATTCTAAATCAGATGATGGAAATACGTTGTCGCCACGGTGAGATATATCTAACAGCCTACTGAGATATGTGGTGCAAGGGGTTGAACTCAGGGAACTTCTTAACTCAGCTCAAAAGAAAGACATATAACTGCTTAACTCGGTTCAAAAGAAAGACCCATAACTGCTTAAATTGGTTCAAAAGAAAGACCTTTAACTGCTTAACTCGGTTCAAAATAAAGATCTTTTGTAGAATTATGAAGCTGTTGGAGCCAAACAGAGCTTTAGATGGCTTTTAGCATGGTGATGTGCTGATTTATCTATTTCAATGTTCAGGTTCATCTTGAAGCTGGTTCAGATGCGCCTCTTAATGTTACCTTTATAAGAGCCCCATCAAGTGCTTTATTAAAGGTTGAGGTTCCTCTTGTATTTAGAGGAGAGGATGTGTCCCCCGGTTTGAAGAAAGGTGAGTACTAGATACATCTGCCTTTTCCTCTTTGTAACTTGCTAAAAGATGCTCATCTTTGTGAAGTCTCTATATTTATTTACTATGCTGGTTTCCACAGGGATGTGTTGAAATTAGCTTATCAAATGTTACACTTGCATCAGTTCTTTATCCAGAAGCATAACGTCTGGTTTTCTTGAATTCATTCAATGCAAATATTTTCTGGTTGTGATGGACCTAGAAGTTTATCAAGGTAGAATACCCAAGGGTGTAGTCTAGCTGTTGAAATTGGAATGAGCTATGGAAGACTAGGGTTCATATCCCGAATTAGGTCAAACATGCTGGTGAATTCTCGCTATTTGTCTAAGTCTTGGTGAGCGGAGGCAAGAAAACCCTACTGCTGTTCCATCAACCAGCACTAACAGTTACCCAATAGATTGAATGTATTATCTGTTGAAACCATCTTTGATTAGATCCTATCATTTTCTGTCTCAAAAAAAAGATCCTATCATTTTAGTATTCAGGACGAAGTTAGCACAATCTTAGGACTTCACTATGTCAATTGTCAAGTTTTCTTACACCTCCAGGTCCTCCTTGCCCTAATTTAGTTATTACCTTCTTTAGTCTTTCAGTGAGTGATTTTGAAATCCCTTCTTTAGTTATTACCTTCTTTAGTCTTTCAGCTTGGAATCTCTTCATTCAGTTATCCCTTTCTTTGAGCACTAAGGAGTCGTTTGGTAGGAAATTATGCAATGCATGTGTATAACTAATGCTTGTGTTAGTTGGCCATAGATATTTTCAATTAGAGTTGGGCAAGTCCAACTGTAGACCCGTGTATTTGAAGTACCTTGTTTGATTCACCTTTACAACAATATAACTAACACAATCATTAATACACTCTATTTGATATGATGCTATCTGTGCATAACTAATACATGACAAACCTTGGTATTGTTACTCCAAAAAAACATGGCTAACTTTGGTATTGTTCCTCAAGAAAAGCATGGCAAACCTTGGTATTGTTCCTCAAAAACAAAAATGACAAACCTTGGTATTATCAATGCAAGGGTTCTTAATGTATGCATTAAGATGTTTAAAGAGACAATCACCCTCAAAACCTTCTCCACATCCCTTTCACCATATTTGTGGACGGAATTTTTGTAAACAAATATTTTATTTTTTTTTTGAAATTATGCAGTGCATGTTATTTTTAATACACCAAACCAAATAATGCATCAAATGTAATCTTAGCATAACTAATGCCAACATTACTACATACCCTATTCAACACTATTCTTATACACCCTACTAAACGACCACTAAGGTAATTAAAGTGGTGAAGCGGAAATTATGCAATGCATCAAAAATAGTCTTAGTATAATTAATGGCAACATTACTAATACACTCTATTCAACACTATCCTTATACACTCTACGAAACAACCACTAAGGTAAATAGAGTGGTGAAGCAGAAATTATGTAATGCATCTTATTTTAATACACCAAACCAAACAATGCATCAGAAATAATCTTGGCATAACTAATGTCAACATTACTAAATACACCCTATTCAACACCATTCTTATACACCCTAGAAACGACCACTAAGGTGATTGGAGTGGTGAAGCTCTTCTCAAATCTTCCTTCCAGATAGAATTGGTAGAAGTTTATAGCATCCCATTTCTAAACATTCTGCGTCTTTTTTTTTTTTTGGTGAAAAGCTATACTAAAGCCAACGTTGATCTCTAGCACTTCTTCCTCTCTTCTCTGGATAAGGCCTTTACAGCCATTTGTTGTCGATCTTTTTTGAGATAAAGGTAGCTGTGTATTCACATTAGGCTCATCATCAAACAAATGATTAGCATAGATCACTTACAATCTCATTAGAGCATGTGAAATATTACACTGCGGGTGATTACGAATTTCCTATGACATCAACAAAAAGTTCTATACCCCCATCATATCTTGTTTACACCAAAAATACAAAAGGCTAAGGCAATTCATTCTAATCTTCTGGATGTTGTTTCTCTTATCCACAAAGCATCTTGCATTTCTTTCTTTCAACAGAGTCCACCAAATGCAGGCTGTGATTAACTCCCACCAACCATTTTCTGTCATCTTCTAGTAATATATAATTAGTTGGATCCGTCAACTGTAAATTCAATGAGGGTTGAGAAGAATACAATGAATTTTAAAGAGGAAAAGCTTAGGTTGAAGTGTTCTAAAATCTTAACCTGTTAGTACTTACATACATGTAGTAAGCAATTAGACAATCAAAATGGAACACTGCACCAGCTGCTATTTGGAAAACTGTTTGGATTGAGAGAAGTAGAAGATGTTTTCGAGATATGGAAAACAACAATCAGAAAATAAAATCCAAATGTACACCTTTATTTTCTTTGTAGTGTAAAATGCAACAAATGGATGAGGCTGAATCTATTCTAGATGTGATTAGGATCACTACAGTTCTAGAAGGGTTGGATTTTTGGCTAAGTTTCTTTTTTGCTGCGGATGTACAGATTTTGACAACACATAAAAAGAAAAGGACAATCGAATTGGTTTTGCATGTAAATAGAAATGTTTTCTTAAATATGTGAAACATAACCTTGTTTAATGAGCATAACTCACTGCTTTTCTTAAAAAATCTTTCCAGTCACTCAAATTTGTCCACCTTGTGTAGTAGAGATTTGTATTGGTGGGTACTGATCAGCTACTACCCACATACTTTAACTTGCCTTTCTCCCATCCAACCAAAAATTGGTAATTACAGAGATTAGAGCAATAAAAAGAGGGATAAAGCGTAAAGAGTATACCTAATCATAGTTTCGCCTCTTCTTAATTTCAAATAGCATAGCCCAACTGATAAATCTCTCTCTCTTAGTAGTGTTGAAAACCATGAGTTCATGATCTGTTTGTGGTTATAGCCGTCTATGGTCTTTCAGCTAACATACGAAATCTGAATTTTATGAGATAGTGAGCTACATAATTAGAATTGATGGTCAATTTCAGAAAGAGACCATCGTTGCTGAATGATAAAATGATGAAAGGAAACACATTTAACACGTGAGGCGATATCTATTTCTTATTTGCTTTCACTTTTCTTTTTCTTTTTACTAATCATCTGTTAACCAATTTGGTAGGGTCATATTTGAATATCATCAAGAGAACGGTAAAGTTCCTATGCCCAGCGGATCTCATCCCTCCCTACATTGACGTTGACCTAAGTGAGTTGGATGTCAACCAAAAGTTGCTAATGGGCGACCTGAGGGTTCATCCAGCTTTGAAGCTTATCCAACCAAAGGATCATCCTGTTGTGAAGATTGCGGGAGCAAGAGTTTCTGATCAAAAGAAATCGAAATAATTTTTGTTGAAGCATTTCTCTGGAAATCTTAGCAAGCTTATTATGGAACAGAGGATTACGTCTTCCACAATTTGGGACATTGGCATTGCTAGCTGATGTACGTTACTGGACGATCGATCTTGTTTATTTGTGCTAAGTTAAAATAGGGTGACTAGGTGATAGCTATCTCAATTTTGGAGTCAGTAGCTGAATTGTACAACAAATTGCTAATATCCCCAATAATTTTTCTATACTGGGCTGTGAAAATTCAAATCATGACGACATTCTCTGCCTATTTGCAGATTTTCAACTTTATCTTTGAAATATTT
Organism: Solanum sitiens; assembly: GCA_016801875.1. NCBI lineage: Eukaryota > Viridiplantae > Streptophyta > Magnoliopsida > Solanales > Solanaceae > Solanum > Solanum sitiens. The sequence continues at coordinate 3,857,518 of JABWTJ010000092.1, read as the reverse complement.
TCTGATGATTGTTGCAAAGAACCTTTGATTGTTAAAGATGGACAAATAGTCTTCAAATTTAGCAGAAGTCTTACATATTGCCAAAGGTGAAGTGCACTTTATATTTAAAGAATTAGTCGAAATTTACGATGTTTTTAAAGTTTAACAGTATCAGAATCAACTACAAACATGCACAGGTTGGTCTGAAGTTGTGCACTTCCCTTTTATGGTACGATTTTATGTGGGATAAATCTCTCGAAAGATCACTTAATCATGTGAAATTATTTTAATTTTATGTGGGTAAATTGAAATTATTTAGTAAGCTTAATTAACTTATTTTTGTATTAATACAATTACTAGTGAATTTTTTCTTAGGAATTCTCTTTAGCCTTTCAATCACGAAAAATATGATTTGGCATGGGGTTTATTTAAAATAACAAAAAAGAAAATGACCCATTACTATTCAAGTAATTTATTTTAAAAGCATGGCAAATTATGTTTATGGAGATTGGAAAGTTAAAAAGTCATTTTGTAAGAGAAAGATATAATAAATTGAGGGATATTTTATTAATATAAAAATAAATTAACTGATTTTTTTAATTTCACATAACTGTGATTTTTTGAAAAATATATATTAATTCAAGTGTCACTTACCAAAGTTATTTATTAGCTTATCTACTAAAATTAAAACGTATATTATTATTATTTTTCCTCCCTTAACTCAAATGTTGGTAAGTCCACCATTCACCAATGCTTGAAGTTTTGCAGCAAGATTAACAACTCATGATTTTTTTTGAAAAGAAACAGGGAACAAAACATAAAAAAGACTCATCATTTTATTTGAAAACTATACTTATTTTGATTTAAGTATTTGATCTAGATGATGGATCAATTATGTAAAGTTACGACAATAATATGCTTCATATAATTAAACAAGTGAGATATAGGGAGGACGGTGTATAAACAATCTTACTTTCACCTTGTAAATGTAGATATACTATTTTAGATTGAACCTTCTATTTAAGTAATATATATATAAAATAAAAACGTCAAACAATACAAAGGACCAAAAAGGAAACGACAAGTAATAATACAGTTGAAGACAAAGATATTAGGAAGTAATAATAACAATAGAAATAAGAGAACTGAACAACACTCGACTACCTACTAACCTTCTATCCTAATTCTTGACATCCGTACACTCTTATTTATGGTCTTCTTCTTGATAAACTGCAGGTGTGTCATATATTCTCTAATCATCTCTCCCCAATACTTCTTCAACCTACCTACCTCTCTTCATACTCACCATAACCAATCTCACTGGCATTTGTGCGCATCTCCTATGCACATGTTAGAATCATCTTAGTATCGCTTCTCGTCTTCATTCTTGATCTTATCTCTCCTATTATGCCTACGCATCATCTCAACATCCTTATTCTCGCTACCTTCATCTTCTGGCTGTGTGAGTTCATGAGTTACATTACTAATTTGAAAAATATAGATAGAAAACAAAAAAATTAGTAAAAGTAATACACCATAAAACTTTGAAAACAAGTCTCTCTTCTAATAAGACCCAAATTTTAACTTATTTCAAGGTTAATTTAATTTTGCTTTTCACATTTTAGATTTTTCCATCCTCTTCCTGCTTCAAACTTTTGTTTTTTGTTTTCTTCACAGTTTTATTTTTCAACGTTATTAATTTGTTTTTACCAATTTATTACAATCTTCGTTTAGAATAGAATTTTTTATCAAACTAAGCCATTATATAAATCAATTTATCAAAATAATATATTTTTTAAAAAATTTACAAAACTAGTATAAACGTATTTCACAGTAACGTTTTAGGGTATATTTCGTTTTTCAAAAACTAACAGCGTTAGGTTGATATACGTTACTGTAAGTAACGTTTTACTCCTAAAACGTTATTTTGAGTAATGTTTTACTCCTAAAACGTTACTCACGGTAACATTTTAGGAGTAAACCGTTATTGTGAGTAACGTATATCAATCTAACGCCGTCAACTTTTAAAAAATAAAATATATCCTAAACGTTATTGTGAAATACGTTTATACTAGTTTTGTAAAATTTTAGAAAAATGTATTATTTTGGTGAATTGCTTTATATAATGGCTTAGTTTGGTCAAAATGGAATTGAATATTTTACCAAACAAAGCCATTATATAAATCAATTTATCAAAATAATACATTTTTCTAAAATTTTACAAAACTAGTATAAACGTATTTCACAGTAACGTTTTAGGGTATATTTCATTTTTCAAAAACTAACAGCGTTAGGTTGATACACGTTACTGTAAGTAACGTTTTACTCCTAAAACGTTATTTTGAGTAATGTTTTACTCCTAAAACGTTACTCACAGTAACGTTTTAGGAGTAAACCGTTATTGTGAGTAACGTATATCAATCTAACGCCGTCAACTTTTAAAAAATAAAATATATCCTAAAACGTTATTGTGAAATACGTTTATACTAGTTTTATAAAATATTAGAAAAACATATTATTTTGGTGAATTGCTTTATATAATGACTTAGTTTGATCAAAATCTCTTTATAATATGAGTTGAAAATTTTAGTTGAACTTATTTATAGTTCTAATGAATTAATTAGTAAATATCCATTTATTCCCTTTTGATTTGATAATGAATAATTGCGATACTTTACAAAATTGTCTTTGAATATTTATTAAGTATTAATCTTAATACTTTTGAGCTATAATATATAGATAAAGATAGCAAAATATGAAAATAAAAAATTACAAAAGCGAACTATTGTTCTAACAAAAGAAATATTGAAATAGAGTTATGATTTTTCATTAACTTGTCTGATTAATATATACAATTTTCATTTTTTCACTAGTTTCTTTATCATTTATGTTCTAATTTAATTCATTAAAATCAATATGAGAGATTATTCTTCTCAATAAATTGAACAAACCTCGATTTTTTGATCATTTGCAAATATATATAAATAAATGTATTACTATAATAATTGAATTCATTACGATCCATTTAAATATACTTGTTATTATCGTTTTGATACATTTACTAACCATAAAATATATTTTAATTTTACTATTGTGAGTAAACAATACAAAATTACATCTGAAAATATTCACCCTCGATCCACGAACTTATATATACACAGTTACATATATACATGTGTAAAAATCTTGCATATTGAGCTAAATGTTTTTGACGTCTTCTTTTCAACTCTTTCAAGATTTCCTATACTTTTCGTATTCGTGTCTAGTATCTGTATTGAAGTTTGATTAATTTAGATTCACATTAGGTAGGACCCCATTTAGGGGTAGCGCTCTCTAATAAGGATTTTTCCATGAGTAGAATTTAAATCCGAAACTTCTGATTAAAAAATGAATAGTCTCATCCGCTACGTCACATCTTTTGATAGTATATATGTTTTACGAGATTAATGATTCACTTGATAAGTGTCACAATCGTCTAGTGTCAATCACGACCGTTCAACCTAATTTGTGCCTGATCATAATTTATTATTATATGTTAAGCAATATCGTATAATTGCACAATATAAGATCAAATTGTGCACTCATAGTAATGTTTACTATTAAGCTATATTACATAATAATATAAAATTACACAGGCAACTCAGAGTTTTCCTGCATGGACGTTTATTATTAGTATATATTATAATAGTATAATAAACTATATAATATAGTTAAACAACATATATAAGATTCACACCGTACAACTCAGTGTTTCATGCATGGAAGTTTATTATTATCAAGCTATATATATATATATATATACACACACCTCTCTTTCGCCAACAAAACGAAAAATTTCTTTTATCTCCATTTTTAGGCCTTTTCTAAATTCTAGCTATAAAATGCAAATATCTCTTGATATTTTGAGTATTTAGTTTCCTTATTTTTTTTTGAAAAAAAAAACTTACTAAAAATGACTAACATTTAGTTTCATTTTTTGGAAATTACCTTTGAATATATGTGACTAATCTTAATATTTGCATAATATATGGATAAATATATCTATTAAGAATACCATAAAAATAAAAATAAAATAAAACTAAACTATTCTATCTAACAAAAAAAATATCTTGATATAGAGCTATGATTTTTCATCTACTTGTCTGATTAATATGCACGATTTCAAAATTAAATTTACTAAGTTAATTATTTACCATTTATCTTATAATTTACTCCCTCCGTCCGGTATTGTTTGTCACGTTGCGTTTCGAAAGTCAATTTGACTAATTTTCAAAGTTAAATTAGATCACATTAATTCGATATTTTAAACAAAAAAATTAGATATTCTAAAACTATATGAAAAGTACTATAAATTGCAATTTTTTGCATATTAATATGATGAAAAAATACATCTTAAAATGTTAGTCAAAGATTTTATATTTTGACTCTAAAAATAGAAACGACGACAAACAATGTCGGACGGAGGAAGTAATTAGTTAGAATCAAAAGTAGAGAGATTTTTGAAAATATAAATTGAAACATCGGTTTGTTCATGCTCGTTAGCAAATTAATAACTACGTACTCCATTCGTTCCTTTTTAATTGTCATGTTACGCTTCTCTAGAGTAAATTTGACTTGTTTTCGAAGTTAAACTAGATTACATTTATTTAATATTTTAAAATAAAATTTTAGGTATTCAAAAAAATATAAGGAAAGTAACATAAATTGCAACTCTTTTCATATCAATATGATAAAAAAATACATCTTAAAATGTTAGTCAAAATTCATATCGTTCACTGCTCAAAAAGAAAAATATCATGACAACTAAAAACGAACAAAGAGTGTAAGAATCTATTGCATTAAATGAAATACTTGCCATGAAAAAATACATGTTAAATTCTTAATTAATTAATTGTGGCCAATAGGTCAATGGAGGATATTTTTATACTATTTGACCTCCGTTTGCCTATTGGCCATCAAAAAGTACATCTTAATTAATAAATTTTAAGTAATATAAGTGTAGCCAACCCAATTTGACCCTCCCCACAAGAAATTAATTCACGAGCGTCTTAGTTTCTAAACAATTTAGAACAATTGGTTTTATAAAATGCAAATACTTTTTAAAGTCATTTTAAGTGATCTTAGTTGATTTTCATAATTTATAAATAGTATATATATTTCATATAATTATATACGTAATTAGTGTATTTTATTAATTAAAAAATCATGTCAGAGATTTTTACATTGTTAAGATAAATAGTTTTAGTTTGAATTATGGTTTAAATTTTGAATTAATTATTTTACAATTTAGTTAAGATTAAGAAGCTCGTTAATTAATTAACAGTAATTCGTCTTATTTTGTAATTAGCCGTATTTACCAATTACATTTAATTTTGGCTAAATTTTTATTTCTCATTGGTTATAATCACAATACATTGGACCTTTCCTTCAATTGCGATTTTAACCAATCTTGCTCTATAACGAGCCAATTTTTTAAAAGGGAGAAATTGTCTGGTGGACCCTTGTACTTGTCGCAGTTTGTATTCTGGACCCTTCTATTTAACTCTTTATCAACTAAATCCTTATACTCAATGCAAATGAGATTTTTACACCCCTCTCATCATGCGTGTAGTTCACTCTCCCTTTAATTAATGACATGTCGAATCCACGTCACCTATATCAATGACATGTCATAATTATTTTTATTAACTATTTTCTAAAATTTATTAACCAAAATTATTTAATAAAAAGTAAAAAAAAATAGTATTTATTCTTTAAATAATATTTTGAAACTGCAAGATGCATATCTTCGTGAAAAGCCTAACGGGGAAGACGATATGATCCCTTGAGGTTGAATCCAACAATACCATCAACAATGTCAAAGCCAAGATTCAAGACAAGGAAGGTATTCATTTGTTAAAAATCGTGGTCTAATTTTTTCTTGTATTTGATCTGTGGAACTGAAATGGTGTTCAAATGGAACTCATGAATGGATCTCAGCAAATGAATTTATTGGTTTTCTATCTAGGTATTCCACCAGACCAGCAACGACTGATCGTTGCTGGTAAACAGCTCGAAGATGGGCGTACACTTACGGATTATAATATCCAAAAAGAATCGACTCTGCATCTTGTCCTGAGGCTCCGAGGTGGAATCATTGAATCGTATCTTATGGCCTTGTTCAGGAAATACATGTTGAGTCCATCCCATTTTTTGGTCAACTTTAGCTATTCAATTGCTACAAGCAATTGTTAAAAAGGAATAGTAATTGGAGTTGAAAATAAAAGATTTGGTGGTTGACAAATTGGTAAGATTTGCAACCATTCTTGACTTTGCTATATTTACCTATGTCATTAGTGACATAGGCATGGTTTTATCCTTCTATAAATAGAGCATTCTTGCTCATTTGTAGAACACACCAAGTTAGAGAGAAAAACCATTTTGAGAGCAAAGTGAGGTATTCCATAGACTATACAAGAAAATAGTCTGTGAAGAAAAATAGAGTGTGAGCGATATTTTAGTAAGACGGAAACCAAAAGAGTGTTGTTCCTTTTGAGTGTGTAGTAGTCACTTTGAGTATTGTATTCGTGACTACACAGTGTAAAATTTCTTACTGTAGTAATATCAGTTGCTCCTCTTGGCCCCTGGTTTTTCCCTTATTCAGAAGGGTTTCCACGTAAAATTCTTGGTGTCATTATTTCTCCATTTTATTTCCATTACTTTTACCATATATATTTTTATGCTTGTCCGCGTTTTTCCAACAAACTGGTACAGAGCCAGGTTTTTATCTGAGTATGCTCTGTTGTTGCAGCACAGTCTGAACTTTCACATCAGAAAAGATTTACTTTGATTTGCGATAACTATATTTTTTGGGGGAAACAATAAAAGCCAACACAAGTAGAATGATTACTTTGAATGGTGTTAATTATGCCATTTGGAAGGGAAAAATGAAAGATCTGCTTTATGTTAAGAATTTTTACAAATCAGTATTTACCACTGTAAAGCCTGATAATAAAACAGATAAAGAGTGGAATCGATTGCATAGACAGGTTTGTGGATTCATTAGGCAATGGGTCGACGATAATGTGTTGAACCATATTTCTGGGGAAACACATGCTCGAACCCTATGGGAGCATCTTGAAAGTTTGTATGCTCGAAAGAGTGGCAACAACAAAATGTTCTTAATAAAGCAGATGTTGAGTTTGAAGTATCATAATGGTTCTCCGATGACAGACCATCTGAATAATTTTTAAGGGATCATGAACCAATTATCTGTTATGGGCATCAAATTTGATGAAGAAATTCAAGGCTTGCTTCTACTTGGTTCCCTACCAGACTCTTGGAAAACATTTAAAACGTCATTGTCAAATTCTGCTCCGGATGGTGTGATCTCTATAGATTCCGCCAAGAGTAGTGTCTTGAACGAAGATATGAGAAGAAAATCTCTAGGTTCTTCTTCGTCGGATGTCCTGATAACTGGTCTCAGAGGGAGAAACAAAACTTGTGGTTCTCAGAATAGAGAACAAAATAGGAGTAAATCCAGAGGCAGACTTAAGGATATTGAGTGCTATCATTATGGTATGAAAGGGCACACGAAGAAGTTCTGCAAGAAGTTGAAGAGGGAGAACAAAAACAAAGAGGAAACTAAAGAAGATGGCAATGAAAATTTTCTAGCCACCGTCACCACCGAAGATCTTGTTACCGTTCTTGATGCGAACATGATAAATATTGCTTGTGATGAGTCAAGCTGGGTTGTGGACATTGGTGCCGCATCTCATGTGACATCAAGGAAGGATTTTTTCTCTTCTTATACTCCTGGTGATTTTGGAACCTTGAGTATGGTGTAATGAGACTGTTTCTAGGGTGGTTGGTATTGGTACAATTTGTTTGGAAACTAGTGTTGGAACTAAACTAGTTTTGAACAATGTGAAACATGCTCCTGATGTTCATCTGCACCTAATTTCCGTTGGTGTTTTAGACGATGAAGGATATGTTAGTACCAACGGTGATGGAAAATGGAAGCTCATCAAGGGTTCCTTTGTTGTGGCTCGTGGTAACAAACGTCGTGGTCTATACTGGACTACGGCCTCTGCTTGTGTTGATATGGTGAATGTTGTTAAGAGCGATAGCTCTTCAACATTATGAAACAAGAGGCTTAGCCACATCAGCGAGAAAGGACTTAATGTTCTAGCCAAGGAGAAATTATTGTCAAATTTCCAAAGTGTTAAATTAGAAAATTGTGAGCACTGCTTGGCTGGTAAAGAAAATAGAGTTTTCTTTAAGTCCTACCCTCCTTCGAGAAAGACAGAGTTGCTTGAGTTGGTGCACTCTGATTTATGTGGTCCAATGAAGACAAAGACATTAAGTGGTGTACTCTACTTTGTCACTTTCATTGATGATTGCTCGAGAAAACTTTGGGTCTATGTCTTGAAGACTAAAGACCAAGTATTAGGTGTCTTCAAGCAGTTTCAGGTTTCAGTTGAAAGAGAAACTGGAAAGAAACTGAAATGCATTCGTACTGATAATGGTGGTGAATATTGTGGACCATTTGACGAATACTTCAAGCATCAAGGTATTAGACACCAGAAGACTCCTCCCAAGACTCCTCAGCTTAATGGTTTGGCTGAGAGGATGAACATGACCTTGATGGAAAGAGTTAGATGTTTGCTTTCTGAAGCAAAGTTGCCGAACTCATTTTGGGGTGAGGCTTTATTGACCACTGCACATGTTATTAATCTATCTCATGTTGTTGCTTTGCAAAGTGATGTACCAAATAGTGTTTGGTATGGAAAGGATGTTTCCTATGACCATCTGAGAGTATTTGGTTGCAAAGCTTTTGTACATGTGCCGAAGATGAGAGGTGAAAGTTAGATGCCAAGACAAGACAATGCATCTTTATTGGATATGGCCTAGATGAATTTGGTTACAGGCTATATGACCCAATTGAAAAGAAACTTATGAGAAGCTGTGATATTATTTTCATGGAGAATCAAACAATTAAAGATATTGACAAAGCGAAAATAGTAGAATCTTCAAGTTTTGATAGTGTAGTTCATCATGATGACGTTCCTCACACAAATATGCATGATATTGTTGGGCTTGATAATCATGGTGACGCCCAGAATCATGTATCGAAATAACATGTTGATGTTGATAATAATAATGATATTGTTATTGATGATCCTGTTGCTCATGAAGTTGTGGACGAATGAAATATTCCGCTTCGAAGGTCCACAAGACAGCGCTTTCCTTCCTCCCGTTATTCATCCAATGAGTATGTGTTACTCACTGACGGGGGAGAACCTGAATGTTATGAGGATGCCATGAAAGATGAGCACAAGGATCAATGGATTGAAGCCATACAAGATGAGATGAAGTCTTTGCATGAGAACCACACTTATGAGTTGGTAAAATTGCCCAAGGGCATGAGAGCTTTGAAGAACAAGTGGGTGTTTAAAGTTAAAGTTGAAGAATACAACTTGAAGCCCAGGTACAAAGCTAGATTGGTTGTTAAGGGATTTGGTAAAGGAAGAGTATTGACTTTGACGAAATATTTTCTCCTGTTGTGAAAATGTCCTCGATTCGCACAGTTCTAGGTTTGGCTGCTAGTCTTAATTTAGAGATTGAGCAGATGGATGTGAAGACGACTTTCCTTCACGGTGACCTAGAAGAAGAGATTTATATGGAACAACCTAAGGGCTTCAAAGTAGAAGGTAAAGAAAATTTTGTGTGCAAACTCAAAAAGAGTCTTTATGGCCTAAAACAAGCTCCTAGACAGTGGTACAAGAAGTTTGAATCTGTTATGGAGAAGCAAGGCTATAAGAAGACTTCTTCAGATCATTGCGTATTTGTACAAAAAATTTCTAACAATGATTTTATCATCCTCCTGTTGTATGTGGATGATATGTTGATTGTGGACAAGAATACTTTCAAGATTGACGAGCTAAAGAAAGAGTTGTGTAAGTCTTTTTCTATGAAAGACTTGGGTCATGCCAAGCAAATTTTGGGCATGAGAATTACTCGTCTTAGAGATAAAAGAAAGATTTATTTATCCCAGAAGAAGTACATTGAACGTGTACTGGAGCGCTTCAATATGAAGAATGCTAAGCCTGTTAGTATACCTCTTGCTGGTCATATGAAGTTGAGCAAGAAGATGTGTCCTACAACTAGGGAGGAAAAAGAGAACATGGCTAAAGTTCCATATTCCTCCGTCGTCGGAAGTCTAATGTATGCAATGGTGTGCACTAGACCTGATATTGCTCACGTAGTTGGTGTTGTCAGTAGATTACTGAAAAATCCAAAAAAAAAGCATTGGGAAGCTGTGAAGTGGATACTCAGGTATCTTAGAGGAAGCTCAGATGAATGCTTGTGTTTTGGAGCATTAAATCCAATCTTGAAAGGCTATACAGATTCTGATATGGCAGGTGACCTTGATAACAAAAAATCCACTACTGGATATTTGTTTACTTTTTCAGGGGGAGCTATATCATGGCAGTCAAAGTTGCAGAAGTGTATTGCACTATCTACAACTGAAGTTGAGTATATTGCAGCTACTGAAGCCGACAAGGAGATGATATGGCTAAAGCGATTTTTTCAAGAACTTGGTTTGAATCAGATGGAGTATATTGTCTATTGTGACAGCCAGAGTGCAATTGACTTGAGCAAGAACTCCATATACCATGCAAGAACAAAACACATCGACGTGAGATATCATTGGGTTCGTGAGGAAGTGGAGAGTGAATCATTTCACGTCAAAAAGATTCACACAAGTGAAAATCCTGCAGATATACTGACCAAGACGATACCGAAAGCCAAGTTCGAGTTAAGCAAAGAACTTGTGGGTATGAGCTCTCTCTAAAGAAGATGAAGATACCTTCTTCCAGTAAATGGGACTGGAGGGGGAGATTTGTTGAGTCCATCCCATTTTTTGGTCAACTTTAGCTATTCAATTGCTACAAGCAATTGTTAAAAAGGAATAGTAATTGGAGTTGAAAATAAAAGATTTGGTGGTTGACAAATTGGTAAGATTTGCAACCATTCTTGACTTTGCTATATTTACCTATGTCATTAGTGACATAGACATGGTTTTATCCTTCTATAAATAGAGCATTCTTGCTCATTTGTAGAACACACCAAGTTAGAGAGAAAAACCATTTTGAGAGCAAAGTGAGGTATTCCATAGACTATACAAGAAAATAGTCTGTGAAGAAAAATAGAGTGTGAGCGATATTTTAGTAAGACGGAAACCAAAAGAGTGTTGTTCCTTTCGAGTGTGTAGTAGTCACTTTGAGTATTGTATTCGTGACTACACAGTGTAAAATTCTTTACTGTAGTAATATCAGTTGCTCCTCTTGGCCCGTGGTTTTTCCCTTATTCAGAAGGATTTTCACGTAAAATTCTTAGTGTCATTATTTCTCCATTTTATTTTCATTACTTTTACCATATATATTTTTGTGCTTGTCCGCGTTTTCCCAACAATACAACCAGGAGTAGATGATTTTTCGCAATTGCTATGCTCGTTTGCATACACATGCTGTGAACTATAGAAAGAAGAAATGTGGTTACAGCAACCAATTGAGGCCAAAGAAGAAGATCAAGTAGAAGTTGCATTCCTGTGGAGATGTTATGCCAATCACATGATTTTGTAGTTCTTTTGCTTAGCTAACATTTTGGTGGATCTATGTTTACACTCCAATTTCATTTACAAGTAATTAGTGCTCTTTTGAGTTTGTTATGGAAATAAAAATTAAATTGAAACTCATACATCTTTTCCCTCATTCCCATCTTAATACAGTCAAATAGTATTTTAGTTGATGATTGGATCTTTAAATTTGGGTTATGGCTTACCCCAAAATTCTTTTCCTTGCATTTCTTCTTCTCCTTTCTTTCTGGATTGATCTTTGCATCAGTCAAATGACGAAGAAGGTGAAGATGATGTATATAGTCCTAGAGAAGATTTCCTCCTCCTTCAACCATCACAAAATACCTACGTAAGTCGTTGCCGCACCACCAGATCTGGCGAAAAATCTCTTCGCTGTCATAACTAGATCATCCAACCCTCACCCGCACCTCATTCTCCCCTCCACTTGCTAGCACTATCTCTCTCACTCTACAACGAACTAGTTGTCTCTGACGAGCACCACTACCATTGAACTCTCCCTCTGCCGGCGAATCAATGGACTCAAGGAGATTTCAATGCCAAGATCTCTTAAAGACAATGACAAGAGTATGAAAAAAAAAAAAGTGGTCGGGCATGGAGATGGCCGCAATTGAAGGTGGAGTGGGTGAAGAAGATGGAGGTTTATTTTTTTATTATTTTATTCTTTTACTAATATTTTAAAAAATGATATATGGTATTCACTCGCGTTAAAGTGCGTGAAATCACACACTTTCGCCAACTCAGCCATCTTAAAGACACATAAGCTTGGTCGATGGTCAAAGGGGTTTGGTAAATTCTGTTTTATTGAATTTAAGGGTCCGGATGACAAAAAGGTAAGTAAAAGGCTCCAGAATACAAATCGATACAAGTATAAGGGTCCACCAGACCATTTCGCCTTTTGAAAGAGACCAAAGTTTGGGCTGTTTGAGCTAATCGAATTCAAGCAACACACCCGATCCAATTTCCTTCTTTTATTTTTCAGCCCAACACTTAAAATGAACCCATTTTTTGTTTCTTCCAATCAGTCCATAAAGATGCCTCAAAATTTCAAATGTATGAATGCTCGTAAAGTTTAAAATATGTGTCTGTCAAGTTTCTATAGTCTTAGGATATGGAATTTGTTTATTTTGTACTATTGTTGTATGTTTTCCTTGGTCATCATGGGTATAGTAAACTAAATACATGCATTTTTGTCTTCTTCTTTTTTTTATGTGTGTTGATTGCATTATATAGATTTGAAGTATACTCTATTATTATTAATTACTATCTTATTTTATTCTCTTCTACGTTTGAACCGGCTTCCCAGAGTTTTTGGAGACTCTTTTCCTTTCATTCCGTTGATTTGGGCCATAAAAGTCCAAAATCTTTCTTTCACCGAGTCAGTAGGTTCGGGAAATAAAAAGGAAAACTTACATAAATATAGGATAATAAAGAAATATTTACCATTTATAGCAATACTATTTCTTTTTCACTTGATCATTTTTAATTTATTTATGATACAAGTTTAATTCATATTTCAAAGAATTTTTTTTTATTCACATATAATACAAATTTTAATAATAGATAATTCATTTATCACACATTTTAATACACTTATATACAATGTGTCAATTTGTACCAAACAAACATAATATATTTTAAAAAACAATTATAATTCATATATAATTCATATATATTGCATACATAAATCACTTTTAATACATATTGCAGATTTGACATAGTATAGCTATAAATGGTAATAAATAAAAAATATTGCTAAAATTAGTAATTATTTATTAAAATGTATCAATTCATGGAATTTTTCCAAATAGGGGAAATAAAAAGGAAAATTTAGCTAACTAGTCAAAAAAACTAACTTATTTAGTGATAATATCCATACTTTAATAATATTAGTAAACATTTCAAAAATATCATTATTTTAAAAATAAATAATTATTCTGATATTATTAATATTTTCTCTCTCATTATGTACACCTTTTTTTCTCTCTTATAGATTACATATTTTCCTATTTTTATGTAATTGGATAGATACTAATGATATTTCAAATTTTATCTCTCTTTTATTAACCTTATCAATTTCTCTCTCATCTCTCTTTTATTAACCTTATCAATTTCTCTCTATATATTTATTCATAATCAACTCCCCAGATTTATTCTCTCTTTTCTTACGCTTCTTTTTATTTTCTCTCTCTAACATTCTTCCAAAATCAATTCCACAGATTCTCGAATTTTCCTATTTTCTATCATTCTCAATTAATTTCGTTTCAAGATTTGATTTGAAGATTCACATTGATTTGGGTATTATGTTCTTCATATTCCTTATTGATTTACTTACTGATTTTAATGTTTTTTTTTTGTCTTGTTGTTGTTCTTAAAACATTTTTTAGGGTTTCATAATACAAAATTATCTCTTCAATGGACACTTTCAAGAGAGTTACTAGAGGTATTGGACAAAATAATCTAAGTTCTTCCGAGTTTTCATTGTTTAATTTTTTTTCACTCAAGAAATAAATAACAATGTAGGTTCCGCTTATAAATCTAAGGAGGATATACGACGGAAAAAAATGCCTGAATTCGTATTTGTGCAAAATTCCACACAATCGTAACCATGAAGTTGAAGAAGATCAATTTTTTGGAGAAGAGGTATTTTTTTTTTTGCATGTGCTGTGTATTGCATGTTTAGTTTAATTTGTTTAGTAATTTTTAAGATTCAAAAAAATAAATATTACAATGCGTTTGAAAGTGTATATGGAACATTTGAAAGTGTATATGGAATTTTTAGTCTGTTATAGTTACTATGTATTTTTGTATTGGGAATTTTTTTAAAATGTCATATATTTATTGTATTTTGTGTTCTATTTTTTTTGTGTGTGTGTTAGGTGTCAATGTAATACATTTTATGAGCTTGATTGTGTATTTACTATTATCAAATACATTTGTAAGTGTATATGGAATTTTCATCCTGTTATAGTTATTATTTATTTTTGTATTTTCATAGTTTTAATATTTTTTGTATTCACTGTTATAGTTAGCATGTATTTTTGTATTTAATATGTCTATTGTATTTTGTGTTCTATTTTTTTTTTTTGTGTGTGTGTGTGTAAGTTATGTCAATGTTACACATTTTATAAGTTTGATTGTGTATTTACTATTATCGAATAGATTGGTAAGTGTATATGGAATTTTCATTCTGTTGTAGTTATTATTTATTTTTGTATTTTATAGTTTTAATTTTTTTTGTATTCATAGATTTGGAAGTGTATATTGAATTTTGTTGATGTTTTAGTCAGTATGTATTTTTGTATTTCATAGTTTTATTGTGTTTTTGTATTCATAGATTTGGAATTGTATATTGTATTCTGTATTCTGTCAGTATATATCCATAAATTCATTTTGTATTCTGTTTTTTTTTTGTGATAGTTATGTGAATGTACCACAG
This sequence comes from Solanum sitiens, assembly GCA_016801875.1. Taxonomy (NCBI): domain Eukaryota; kingdom Viridiplantae; phylum Streptophyta; class Magnoliopsida; order Solanales; family Solanaceae; genus Solanum; species Solanum sitiens. The sequence continues at coordinate 3,842,462 of JABWTJ010000092.1, read as the reverse complement.
TTAGTATTTATTTTTGTATTTCATAGTTTTAATGTTTTTTGTATTCATAAATTTGGAAGTATATATTGGATTTTGTTTTTATTTTTTATTCATTTTGAATTTTTTTTATTCTTTAATCATAATTGCCTCAGTTGTGTAATCAACATAGCAATTATCTTCAGTCCAATGTCCAGAATGCTTTATTATAAAACTAATGCTCCCCATATATGCTTTGTAGTAAAAAAAAAAAAAATCACATAGTCAATAATAGATACGAAAATAATGACATTACCATTAATTTGTATCAAGAATACAAAACAATAAAGTTACAATAGTAATTCAAATAAACGATTCGAACATTATTCCTTGTCTAAACAATTGATGCATCAAATACATATTCTGTTGGATATATAATTTTTTATACAAAAGTTAAAAAAATAATTTCAAATCAGAATACTCTTTATTTTAACAATATATCAGTACATCTGGATTAAAAAAAAACAATGTCAACAAACACAGAAAAAAAAAGATAATTGCATTGATTAAAATACATAATAATTCAAAACGCAAATACATATGAATAATTATTAACAAATAAAATCGCATCAAATCACAATCAAATACAAAACATATAAGGATTAATTAACTAAAACATACCTGATTTTTGACTTTTCGTTTGTGTTTATTTTCCAAAAATCGTTTACCTAGTTTATTCTCCAAAACATAAACCTCGCATCAATTTTTTTTTGATGAACATCATGAATAATGGACAGATATATCGTTCAGATTTTAAATAAATTGTAACTGATGTTGAGAGTTTTAAGCATCTGTTACTTTTTATAATTTTTCTCTCCTCTAAATAGCTCTAGTTTGTTATATAAATTATGTATTCTTTTTAATTAAACAAAATAATTAAAATATAATTAAAATACATAATAAGATAAAATTTTAACATTATCACTAAATATTGAAAGTGTTGACACTATACCCTATTAAATACTAAAATAATGACATTTTAAAAAAATTTCCAAATAAAAATACAGGTTTCTAAAAGCTGAAATGGGCTGGACGAAATCATATGCTGCAGTATACATCCAATCTATACAAGTTCCTTTACAGGAAGTGGCCTAAAAAGCCTAAGGAATTTCAGCAGCAAACTTTGATCAAAATGGGCCCAAAGCCCTATTTGATGTTACTGCAGATCCTTGAAAGAATTGGGCCCAAATATATTGTTTGAACTAATTTTAGAATTAGGATAGGTGGGCCATGGGCTCAAACTTTCAATTTTTCTCTCACTTTTTCCTCTTTGTTTATTTGTTATTGACTAACATTTTGGTTTTAATTTAATTAATTCCCAACGATAGTTATTTCTCTTTATTTTATGCATTCAAAATTCATATATATATATATATATATATATATATCAACACTTAAATTTGTTCCCTTTAGAATGATCTCCTCTAGTTATTTTCCTTTTAAAATAATTAATTAGAAAAAAGTAGCAATAAGTAAGTAAATGAATAAAAAAAAATGAATTTTCTATACTTAGTTAAAATTTGGAGATTATTTGAAAAATTCATTTTAATCAAATCGACGATCAACCGTGAGTTAGCGGATATTCCAAGGGCATAACACCTTCTCGGAATGTACATTGAACTTCGAACCCTTATAATTTTAAATTGACTTTTATCTGTTTAAATCCTTTTGAAAACTCATATTTTTTTCTTGATTTTTACTAAAAAATTAAGTGGCGACTCTGTTATTTTGGATATCGATTTCTCTTAAATCATAAGATAATTGATTTTTCGAAATTTAGTCATTTTTTTATATTTATTCATTTTCGAGTAAAACAATAAGTAATTATGTAATCCATGTATGAAAAACTTCAAAAAGATTAATTTTTAACAAAGAACAATTTTCTTTTAGTAATTAATTAGTGAGAAAATATTTGGTTTGTTTCAAGTAGTGAGGGTAATTTAGTGGTGGATATTTTTTTAAAAAAAATTAACAAATGGAACATGCAAAAATCCATGTACGTGTGTCCATAAAGGTAGGATAAATTAAAAATAATTATTTCGACTACTTTGTTGTGTTATATTTTGGATATCTCTGTTTAATTTTAGGGATATTGATTACTGTATAAAGCTAAGTATTTTTTGACACCTTCTTTTCACCTCTTTCTGGCTTTCTGCTTACTATATATCCTTGAGTCCTTTTACCATTTTTTTTACATGATTAAACATGGTTTCAAGTCCCATTTTACTTGTTTTTTCCTCATTTATTTATTGAAAATAAAGAAAAGATAGATGAGGCTTGGTATGCACAAATCTAAATTAAAAATAATGTTTCATTTTATATAAATAAAGTTGGTTTCATTTTTTGGACCCTCTTTTAAAAGCCTCAAGTATATTGCAACTTTGAAAAGAATGGTTTAGATATGTCTACATGTTCACGAAGAAAAATATTTTCTACGAAAAATGTTTTTTCTAGAAAATATTTTCTTAGAAAACAAGTGGTTGTTTTTTACTTATGTTTTAATGTTTGGTAAGTAAGTAAGAAAATATTTATCTAGAAAAACACTATGGAGGTTGGATGAGGTGGGGAGTGGGGGTTCAGGGGTGGGATCGATGGTAAGGGGTTGCGGAAGTTGTGCTGGAGTTTCACCTATTCAACTTATTGTTCCTACTTTCATTAGTGAAGTCATTTTTTAAGAAGAGGAAAATATTTTTCAAACATTTTAACTATTTGTCATTGTTTATTGCAAATAAAAGAGGCTAAATCCATGCAGATCAAAACTCAAACAAAAAACTTGGAGTCTAAATCGGGAGGACAAAATAGTAAATTTCTGAAACTTTTAAAAAATGACCGCGATTGGTCATTACAGATAGATCAAATACAAATTAAACCATGCTTTTATTTCAGAGCTTAGGTAAAGAAACTGTCTATGATAAACCCAAATATATAGTTATACAAGTACATAAGATCACATTGGCCACTAAAAGTTCAGACTAGTTCTTGCATGAACCATTTATTATTATAATTATATTATTACTCTATTATTACATAACACAAGATTACACCACACACACACTGACCACTTAAAAGTTCAATTGCATGAACATTTATTATTATCAAGCTATGTTATACTACTTCAAATAAGTGCTGCCTTGTTGGCACAGTAGTTGTCACTGCAACTAGCTATGCACTCTCCAAGCTTCTTTCCATCTGAAATGTTGAAAAATCAAATGAATGCTTAGTAAGTTTTTATATACATACATTTTATTTAGTACAAAGTAAATAATTACACTAACATCCATACCATATTATTTATTAATTTTCCCTACAGTCTTATCTCAATAGTTAATAATTTCAAGTCAGATACACCTAGCTATATACATGTTTTTTACTATCAGATACATTAAAAATAGGAAGACAGACGAGCGAGAACAGGAAGAAGGCGGAGAAAATTTGTCTATATATTCCAGATACATACAAATCACACTAGATACATGTATCTGATATAATTTAAATGTATATGGGATACCCTATAATCAAGCGAGATAGGGAGGAGAGAGTGACAAGCGAGATACCGTTTAGCATCATGTAGTTTTGGCATTGGGTGAAAGTGCATGCAATGTTACAAGCATAATTTTGAGGAGCTATTGTGGGATGAAAATTATGTGGAAGATGGATAGCACATTTTGCAGCACAAGTTGGAATACACACTTCTGGGTTGAAAATACAAGCCATAGTTTTTTCTTTCATGCACTCAAAGACACAAACACCATATTTTTTAATTTCATCATCTCCCATGCATCCTATTACTAAAATAATACTAACCATTAAAACCACTAAAGTAGTTTTCCTCTCCATTTTGTTGATATAAAAGTAGCTAGCTAGTAGTATTATATTATATCTATATTCTAAGTAGCTAGCAACCTTGAGGTCATTTAAATATAGAAAGGTTTGAGCTAGCTAGGGTGTGTTTGGTATTAAAGGGAAATGATTTTCTAGAAAAAGAAAAGAAAGTTGTTGGACAATGCAAACATCATGCCTATTGAGAGTTTTGTGTGTGACCCAGGTGTTAGGTTAACACTTCTTTTTGTTCCTAGTAAAATGTGTGACGGTACTTTTGATCTTGATATTTGTACTCTCATTTTTATATAGTGAATTGTTCATCTTTTCTTATGGACATATGTCGATTGACCAAATTAAAACACATTAAATCTTTGTAAAAGGTCATTTGATACACAAGATTATAAGAATAATAATTATGAGATAAAGATTAATTTATACTTGTGTTTAGTAGAAGTGTTAGTTAATTCTGAAAGAACTTTTACACTATTATAATGAGGTTACTATAGAGATAATTACTTAATTAAGTGTACTCCATAAAGTTATTTTATATATATATATATAATTTAGCCAAAATTCTCAATGCTTAGCTAAATTCACCCCAAAAAGGAGTTTAAGGGTCCTACCCGACCTTCAAACAAATTCAAAGTCAAAGTCAAATATAAATCTTAATAAGATGAATCTAGTGTAACAAGAATTGTCTCATAATATCATCTACAACTTTGAAAAATTACAAATTACATATATAATTATTGTAGCAAAATCTCAAGAGAGAAAAGTGTCAGCCATTTTCAAAATATTTTCCAATTAATTCTATCGTGATTTATGATGTCTAACGCTATAAATCTACAACTCCACAAATTTTGAAACGATTTCATTTAATTGTTTGAGAGAAATCAACTAACAAAGTATGATAAAATTATATTTGTACAATAGTATATATAATGATACATTTATTGTATATGAATGCAAAAATTGTTGGATTATCCCACATCGGAAGTGGAAGGGGCTGGTGATCAATTTATAAGTGTGAGGGAAAGCCTCAACCTTTGAGCTAGCTTTTGGGTTGAGAAGGCCCAAGACCACCCAACAAAAATATCTCTTATAATTTAGTATAATATTATATATTGATGCAAAATATTGTATTATAAGTTTTAAAACATTTTGTAACAAAGAAATATGAAAGTTTTGATTATACTTTTCTATATAGCGAATGTATATTATTATTTATCAAATTAATTATATTTTAGGCTAAAGATTTGTAAAGTAAGTTTTTTAATGTAATTTATGTACACAATCGTGTTGATTTCATACATTTAGGAGTCGTTTGGTTGGAATCGAAAGATTTATTATTCTAAAATAATTTATTATATTATTATGATATAAATAGTGATATAAATTAATCCGAATATAACAATCAAATAAGATACCAAAATTTTGTGCCTTAGCTATTTATTTTTTTGGGTGCTAGGACTACTTACTTCCCAACTCCTCCAATTACTCATCTTATACACTTCTTTTTTGAAAAATGATATTGTAGGAATTTATTGCTTTCAAATTTTCAAAAAGTCGTGATGTGCATGGGTTCCATGTTTGTATATAATTAATCTCATTGAATTTGATATAAAATACATACCTAATAAATATTATCAATATTGATAAATTTCTAGTGGTATCAATTAAATAATTTTAAATTTTTGCTTTAAATATAAATTATAATATATATTTGTGTGATAGTAAATTATGTCATTCTTTTTTATACAAATGTAATGTAAAGAGATCATCCATGCTGACATCAAACTATTTTTCTTTATCGATCCTTGAATTTTACTCAAAATAGTTAAAAAAAAATATACACAAATATTATCAACATTCAAAATAATTAATCAAAAATTAAAATATATGAATTTAAAACTAAAGGTCAAAGTTAAAGCGGCTTACACTATTTAAATCAAAATAAAACAGACTAAAAATATTTTAATTTTTTTTTCTTCTGAAATGTCCTTATTGAACCAAACACATTGATGAACTCAAAACTATATCAAAAGAGAAAAAAAGAATCATATTGCAACGGGAAGTAACTGCAAAGCACAAATTAAAGTTATCAAAATGAAACTGCAAAATATTAATTAAAATCTGTTACTCATACTTCTTTAATTTCCTTTTTTAATTACACTTGACCGACAATTTATAGTCAAAATGAAATTTCTTCTGTTAAAAGTTGCTTTAAATGAAACTTTATATTATCTCACATTCCCATTTTTTACTCATCCATTTTAATTAATCCCTAAAAATGGCTCAAGGCAAATACTTGTCATCAACAACACTTATATTTCTATTTTTAATTTCTCATAATATTTTGTTTATTATAGCAGAAGTTGTACAACCAATTGTTTATTCTCCAAAAGATAAAAAAACTTATATTGTTTATACTAATAGTTCTGATTATGTCAAAATCTTAGCCTCAGTATTGGGAAGGTTCATTTTATATTTATTTTATATTTCTTTGTTAATTCTTCTTATTTTAATTAATGTCATTTTTTTAGTATAAACTTACATTTTTTTATATTTGTTTAGTGAGGAGGCAGCAAAGCAAGCAATATTGTATACTTATCATCATGTGATAAGAGGATTTTCAGCTTCATTGACTCTTGCACAAGCTGCTCGTTTATTAGGTAAAATTTGCATTTTCATATTTGTATCATTTAATTTCATTCTTAATTTTGTTGAAAAGAGGAAACATATACTTGTACATTGTTTACATGGTTGTTATATATTAGATTATTAATTTTAATACCATTATTGTTTTTATGTTATTTAAATTTTATTGTGTCGTATTGTTTAAATAAGTTGCTAGGTAATCATGAAAAGTTTTATTATGTGTAACGATTGATTTGACATGATCGCGTTGTTATCGCAATATTTTTTTGATATTTTGTCTTTACTTAATATTTAATAATTATATTTTTCTTAATAATAACTCTACCTCATACTTTACTTTTTCTTGTAAATTTATCATTTAAACTGTTGATGTATGAAATTATATAACGACAAAAAATGATACAATCTATTGTTGTGTTCATTACAACAAGTACATTACAAAACAATATTTAGCAACCATTCCAATCGAGTGCCAAAGACGAATCAATTTCATAAAATATCCTTGATATCTAATTATGCTAATTAATAATTTAATTATATACACACATAGTTTATTTTGGATCCGGCTTCATTCCATTTCTCTCCATTTTCCCCAAGTTCTTATTTGGATTAGTGACACATTGCATAGGTTAAAATAAATGGTTAAGATTTAATTTCCCAAAGTAAATTTTTAACCATGATGTAATAAATAAATACATTATATATTAAGTATTAAAAATTATTATAATCTCACAGTCTTAGCAACATATTATCTTATCCATAAATATAGAAAAAAAATATCTTCCTAATTTTTTTATAAGTAAAATTTGTTTTTTTATAAAAAATATCTTTTAAATAATCTTTTTATCTAATTAGAAGAATAATTAACTGAATAGAAGTATAGAATTATAATTAACCTACCGTATGTATTGATATCACCGTATTCTTAACTTTATTATGAAATTAAAATTAGTTTTGTTAAAATGGTTTGATTATCTCTAGGTAATTAATTAATGACGAATCAAGATGTCTTTAACAAAAGATTACAATCAAAATATTATCTAAAAGAAAAATAGAAAAAAGATCCTACGTAAGAAAAAAATAGAAAGAGAACTTTTTTCACTATATTTATGGACAAGATAATATGTTGTTAAGATTGTGAGATTATAATAATTTTAATACTTAATATATAATGTATTTATTAACTAAATCATGGTTAGAGATTTACTTTGGAATATTAAATCTTAACCTATATCATGTGTCACTAATCCAAATAGGAATTTGAAAAAATGGAGAGAAGAGAAATAGAGAAGACCCGAATCCATTTATTTTGTTAATTTAGTTTATAAGTTATCTTAGCTAATGAATTTTTCTTTGAGACAGGAGCTTAATAGGTAAAGTCAACAAATCAAAAGGAGTATATATAGCCACATTTCTGACAGTTCTTTTTGGTTTGTTGGCTTCAAAAAAGATGTTTTTTAGACTTTTGTACTTTTTTTAAGTTTTGAAATTTATACTTTTTATTGTCATTTTTGAATATATTTGTAGAAAGAACATGATAAAATATGCTTTCACCATACTAATATTGATATTGAAAATGCTGCATGCACCAACTAAATCAACATTTTTAATCTGCAGATCATGAAGATGTATTAAGTGTCAAAGAAAGTGCAACATATTACTTGCATGATGGATCTGAAGGTCCAACTAACAATTAGCAAGGACAATTGTTAGATAATCAATAAGCTTTTAAAATCTAATAATATTCTTGTAATCTTCTAGACATTCACAAAATAAAGAGGAAATTTTCAATTTTGAAATGGGCATGTCCCTTTTTTCTAAACGAGGTAAAAATCGATGTAGATGAGTTCTACCTATCAGAGTTTTCAAGCTCTTAGTAAATAAAAGTGACTTCTTCTTATTGATATCAACGCTTGTGAGATTGGCTCTCGAGAAAAAAGAATTACACTAGATATTCTTAATGGCACTCCAACAAGATAATTGGATCAGATTTCAAACGTTAGTATGGTTATAGCATCTTTAACTTTAAAATAAAACAAAAAACTATAACATTTTTAAAAATAGTAGAGATAAAATTTATTGCCTTAAGCTCCTCACTTCTCGTTTGTTCCCAAGAAAAATCAGAGGATACCCTAAAAATCGTGTTTTGAATGTATTTAATTTAGGAAAAAGACTCAAATATGTCATTAAATTTTTAGAAAAGACCTATTTATGCCATCAATTAAAAGTTTGGCTCATTTATGTCATTAACGTTCAAGAAAAGGCTCATTCATGCCATTATTTTTTAACAGTGATTTTGCAAACCCATTTTTGACACATGGCCAATTATAATTCAGCCACGTCATCAATTTTTTTAATAAAAAATTCAAAATTGATGACGTGGCCAAATTATAATTGGCCACATGTCAAAAATGATTTTGCAAAACCACTGTTAAAAAATAAATAATGGCATGAATGAGCCTTTTCTTGAACGTTAATGCCATAAATGAGCCAAACTTTTAATTGATGGCATGAATGGACCTTTTCTAAAAGTTTAATAATATATTTGAGTCTTTTCCCTTTAATTTATAATTTAGCTCCAAATATTTCAATATTATCGAAAAATAAAAATTGAAGAACTAAATTAATTTTTTTTAAGAACCAAAATGAAGAAACGAATGTTGATCCCTTCATGGATTGCACATCTGGAAAAAAGTTAATCCCTCCGTTTTAATACATGTGAAACAATCTGATTTGATATAAAGTTTAGAAAAAAATAAAAAAAAAAATGAAATTTATGGTGTATAACACTATTGATCTTTTTGTGAAGTATAAATTATTTCTTTTAGCGACAGATTAAAAAAATCCAACTTTAATAATATTACTGTTTAACATTTGGGCCAATTTTAATTCGTTAGCCTCATTCAATAACAAAATCCAACTTTAATAATATCACTGTTTAACATTTGGGGTGGCAACGGGGCATAGCGAATACAAGGCGGGGGTGAATTTAAGACTATATGCAGGGTGAAGTGGTTTTAAATTGTGTGGGGCTGGTTGATGTGTGTTTTCTAAGAATTAATGCGGGGTGGGAGCGGGTTGCGAATCTATGCAATTTTATGCGGGTTGAAATTATTCGGTATATAGCAAAAGTTAATGGAAAATGGAGGGAAGATGAAAAGAGAGGAACTTGGAAAGTTGGAAACTTGAAAAGTTCTCTTATGCTTTAGTGAAAAGACATTTCTCTTTCATTGGTGGGGAAAAGAAAAATAGGAGAATTCAAATATAGAAATACTCCTATTAATTGTTAAAAAGGTTGGAAAGAGGGACCCCTCGCACCGTCGTCGCTCGCTCGGCTTCGAAAAATGATTGAGAGATTATTTTTTGGACAAAGTTTGTTCAAATTATTTAGTAAATATTTATTTAATTAATTAAATTAAATTAAATAGTCAAAACATTTCCAATTAATTAGTTGATAACCGAAATTCTTTTAATTATTTAGTTGAGATTAACCAAAACGTTTCAACTTTTTAGTTGATTAGCCAAAATGTTCCGACCCGACTCGAATCTGCGCGACTTGTTTTATTTAAATTCTTTTCCGTTTTAATTTGAATTTTCCGCCGTTGGAAATGTCTGTTATGAAAGGTTGCAACTTTCAGGAACAACCATGGCCATTTGAAAGGTTGCAAACTTTCATGAATGATCGTGTGGGTTCTGAAAGAATCGCAACCTTTCGGAACCAGTTACTTTTGGCTATAAATATCATTCATTTATCAGACTTTTCCCTTAAGAAATTTTCTGATTTCTTCTTCTTCTGCACAAGTTTCTTCGTGTACTTTACTGCCGTTGCGTGGTTCGCTAACATCAGGATTTTGGATATCAGTACACTGGTGATTGAGATCATTCGATCCTGGGAGGACATATTCCAAATCAAAGCTCGGATACTTAAGGGGAATAATTTCATTAAGGCGACACCGTGCATTCCGCAGGCGATCTTTTTCTTATTTTTTCTTTCAGATTCTGGTATGTGTTACAAATTTTAGTTTTGTGAACTAATTTTTGAAAATCTTTTCTTCATTGGTTCATTAAACTTTGATAACGTTGTGTTTCTGCAAAGTTTGTTGAAATCAATAAAGATTCTTTAAACACAGATTGATAAAAATCTTAAGAAAATTATTTTTGTTTTGTTTAATCTGTATTTCTGGTGGAGACAAAAACCTTCGTGGTTTTATACTCTTGTTAAGTTTGCAATTTAAATTATTGCTTACTGAGACATCTGTATCAATTTGTGTTTGTTACAAATTTTGAAATGGCAGACAATAATGTGACGGTCGTTGTTGCTGCACCAACCCGAACTATTATACCACAAGCAGAGAAATCGAAAAAAAAATTGATGTGAATTTCAAAGGATGACAACAACAGATATTTTTCTAGCTTTTCACTGTTGGCCTGCGGAAATTTACCAACGAAGAAACTCCAGTGTCTGCTGCTAATATTCAGACAGAGAAAAGTTCATGATTATTGAAGCACAGAAACAGGCAGACTTCCAATGTAAAGGCTACTTTCTAAGTGCTTTAAAAGATGACTTATATAATGTCTATAGTGTAATGACAACTTCGAAAGAGTTGTGAGATGCACTTGAGAAGAAATATAAGACAGAAGATGCATGTTTGAAAAAGTTTGTGGTCGCAAAGTTTTTAGACTATAAAATGTCATATAGTAAAACTATTGGATCACAAGTGCAGTAACTTTTACTTATTTTTCATGATCTGATTGCTGAGGATATGATAGTTAATGCAGTGTTTCAAGCGACTGCAATGATTGAGAAGTTATCTTTTTCGTGGAACGACTTCAAGAATTATCTAAAGCACAAACGTAAGGAAATGAAGCTTAAAGATCTTGTGATTCGTCTCAAGATTGAGAAAGATAATAAGGCTTCCAAAAGAAGTCTCGTAAGAGTTCGACAATAATAGGAGCTAATATTGTTGAAGAAGCTTCTAGCAAAGGCAAAAAGAAGGAATTCCAACGGACAAAAGTCAATTCAGGCCAAGAAGAAATTCAAGGGCAATTGTTACAACTGTGGTAAGGCTGGTCACAAGTCTTCTAACTGTCGTGCTCAAAGAAAGGACAAAGAGACAAAGATAAAGGCAAAAGTCAAGCAAATATCGTGAAGAGATGGATAATGCAAATGACCTTTGTGCAATGATCTCGCAGTGCAACTTAGTTGGAAATCCTAAGGAAGGATTTATCGACTCAGGTGCCACTCAACATGTTTGCTCTGCGAAAGAAGCCTTTGCAACGTATACTTCTGTCGAGTTCGATGAAGATCTGTTCTTGGGGGACACAACAACAACAAGGATTTCAAGAACTGCAAAAGTAATGTTGAAAATGACATCCTGCAAGGTGTTGACTTTGAAAAAAGTTCTGCACGTTTTTACTATTAGGAAGAATTTAGTTTCTGTTGCACTGCTCGTTAAGAACGGATTTAAGTGTATCCTAGTTAGTGACAAAGCTTTAATAAGTAAGAATGAGATGTTCTTAGGAAAGAGCTACCTTATTGAGCCTCTTCAAACCGAATGTAATGGTTATTGACAGTATTAATTGGAATTCTGCTTATGTTTACTTATTGGAGTCAAATGATTTATGACATGCACGTTTGGGACATGTAAATTATAAAGTCTTGCAAAACTTAGTTACTTAGAAGTATTGCCTGATTTCAAATGCGATAAATCGAAATGAGAAATTTGTGTAGAAAGTAAGTTTGTTAAACATCCTTATAAGTCTATTGAAAGAAATTCAAAACCTTTAGATTTAATTACACATATATATGCGATATGAAGTCAACACCTTCTCGTGGTGGAAAAAAGTATTTTATAACTTTTATTGACAATTGGACTCGATTTTGTTATGTATATTTGCTTAACAGTAAGGATGAAACAATTGATGCATTTAAGCAATACAAAAATGAAGTAGAGAATCAATTGAATCTAAAGATAAAAATGATTCGGAGTGATAGGAATGGAGAATCGAATCTCCTTTTGCAGAAATATGTTTGGAATATGATATTATTCATCAAACTATTGTACCCTATTCGTAAATTCTGGTTCATTGTGAAATCTTTGGGGGGAAGCCATCCTTACGGCTAATAAGATACTCAATTGGGTACCCCATAGCAAAACGCAATCAATTCCATATGAGTTGTGGTAAGGAAGGAATCCCAGCTTGAAATATTTTAAAGTGTGGGGTTTTCTAGCAAAGGGAGAGGTTCCTTTACCCAAAAGGGTGAAAATTGGACCCAAAATGGTGGATTGTGTATATATTGAATATGATGTGAACAGTTGGTCTGCCGGTTTTTGATTCACAAATCTGGTAATCCTGAGATTCATATTAATATGATAATTGTGTCAGATAATGTAGATTTCTTTGAACACATTTATCCATATAAAACAAAATGTGAGTCGACAAGTGAAAGACCTAAATGACCACAAGAAGAATCAACGAAAAATACACTACATAGTAAGGATCCTAGGCGTAGCATTCGCCAATGAAAACTCACTTCTTTTGAACCAGATTTTGTGCACTATTTCTTGAAAATGAGTTTCAAACATTTAAAATAGTTATGTCTTCGCCTGAGTCAACTTATTGGAAAGAAGCACTCAATAGTAAAATCGAATCAATTTTAAGTAATCATACTTGGGAATTGGCTGATCATTGAAATAAATCTTTAGGATCAAAGAGGTTCTTTAAACGAAAAATGAAAGTTGATGGGACTATTGAAAAATATAAGGCTGAATTTTAGTCAAAGAATACAGACAAAAGAAAAGTCTGGACTACTTTGACACGTACTCTCCAGTAATAAGGATAACATCAATTAGGAAGTTAATAGCACTAGTGGCAATGTATGATCTTAAAATCCACCCAATGGATATAAAGACGGTCTTCTTAAATGGAGAGTTCGAGGAAGAAATTTACATGGAACAACCTGAAGGATTTGTAGTTCCTGATAAAGAAGAGAAAGTGTGCAGACTTGTGAAGTCGCTTTATGGGCTCAAGCAAGCACCCAAACAACGGCATGCTAAATTTAAACAAACAATGTTGACAGACGAGTTCAAGATTAACCAATTTGATAAGTGTGTTTATATTACAAATGTTCAGAATCATGAAGTCATTGTTTATCTGTATGTTGATGACATGTTAATAATAAGTAAATATATTGACGATATAAATGCTACTAAGTGCATGTTGTTCAGCAAGTTCGATATGAAGGACTTAGGAGTTGCTGATTTGATCTTAGGGATCAGGATTCTCAAAACTCCTTAGCGACTAGCATTATCTCAATCTCGTTACATTGGAAGAGTATTGGATAAGTTCAAGTACTTGAATTTCAATGTTGACAAAACTCCAATTGATTTAAGTTTTACATTTCAAAAAAATGAAGGCGAAAGTGACTCTCAATTAAAATATGCCAGAGTGTTGAGAAGTTTGATGTATATTATGAATTGTAGCTGATCAGATATAGCATGTGCTATTAGCAAAACGGAGTCGGCTCACTAGTAATCTGAATCAAACTCATTAGATGGCAATGGAACGTGTGTTGGGGCATATAAAACATATACAACTCTATGTTTTGCATTATAATAAATATTATGTCTTGATTGAAGGATATAGTGATGCAAATTGGATCACTGGATCAAATGAAATAAATCCATAAGTAGTTATGTATTTACACTTGGTGGAGGAGAAATCTCTTGAAAATCGTCCAAATAGACATGTATTACTCGCTCCACAATGGAATCTGAATTTATTGCTTTAGATAAGGCTGGTGAAGAAGCTGAATGACTCACTCTGAAATTTCCTAGAGGATATTTCGTTTTGACCCAAACCTGTGAGACCTATTTGCATACATTGTGATAGCCAAGCAGCAATAGGTAGGGCAGCAAAGAACATAAGTATAACGAGAGTCACTTCATATACGACAGAGACATAACACCATAAGACAACTGCTGTCTAGTGAAATTATCACAATTGACTATGTAAAGTCAAGCGATAATGTGTCAGATTCACTAACGAAAGATTTAGTGAGAGAGACAATTGAAAGATCGTCTAAGGGAATAAGTTTACGGCTTAAGACAAGTCAACATGACAATAACTCTATCTAGAAGACTAGAGATCCCAAGAGCTAGATTCAAGGAGAAAAATAAAGTTGTGACTGACGGTTCGACATTGTCAATCAACTCAATCCATTCTCATGATGAAGACAATGCTCAAGAACAAGGTTAAGATTTTAAGACTTATTAATGAATTAATAAAGCTTAAAGTTTTTAATGATTTGCTAAGTTTGACAGATTTAACCAAATAGTGTATCTATGAGATGAAATAGTTAGAAATCACATATGTGAGTGTGAAGTGTAAGTTGCTTCAAAGAAATTTTTATGTAAAAGCCTATTTTCTATACACTCATGAAACCAGGATGTGTATGGCTGAAACGAACACAATCGTAAGAACCATAAACGATAAAGGGTTAATTGTGTGACATACTGTTGTCTAGGTATACACCAAATCACGACGGTTCAGAGTTATTGCATACCGATTGATCGAGTATATCTTATATATGTTCACTACGAAAAGTGCAAGGGGAAACCTACTTATCGAGATTTAATTGATTCTTGATTGTAAAGTATACACTCGTTCGTGCATTCCTTATGTTATAACCATTCCCCATTCATGTGAAGTAACTTTGTGTTTTTGCAAAGTTTGTTGGAATCAGTAAAGATTTTTTAAACACAAATTGATAACAGAAATTTAATTTTAACTCTTTACATGTATAAAACTGATAAAACACTATTTATTTAATAGATCTCTACCAAACTTTAGGTGTCCGTTTGAAAAAAAAAGTTCTATATTTAATGCAGACTTTATGTATTTTTTCTAAAATTTAAAATAAACGAATGAAAAATATAAATAATATAAATTTAATGAATATAAAATTGGGTCAAATGTGAGTAATATATATAGTTGAGTTACAAGAGAGTTTAGAAACACGGTGGTCCCTAAATGACTGGAATCAGAGTGTTCAATCTCCATCACCCAAATCAAGCGGTAGCGTACGTGTTTGATCAAAATCAGAAATAGTTGACACTAGAAAACAAGCCCTTTTGCAACTTTTAACTGTATTTAGGCTGAAACTCCAACTCTCTCTCGATCCCTCCGCCCAAACCTTAATAAACCCCCCCCAATACCAACACTACTCCTTTCTTCAATTTCTCCCATTCTTCTTCAAGGTATGTTTCTTTCTTCTTCTTCGCTGCTCACCACTAAATTGAATTAATGTCAGTTAAATGTTTAATGTATTGCTAATTTGAATGCTAGAGATTTGATTTTCATTTTCTTCATATGCATTTTTTATTCGATTTTTAATGAACTATCTGATAAACTGTTTGAGTTTGGTAGATTGTTAAGTTGTTATGATTGTTATGTTTTTTTCTCTTTTTAAAATTGGATTCGATACAATTTAGGAGCTGTAGCTTAATTTCTTTTAGACTGTACTATGCCTTTTTTTTTTTTGAAGTAATAAAAACTTCTACTGTGGTTATGTTTTTCTCTCAATTTGAGCACACCTATTGATGTGATGGTTATGTTGTTGCGGAGTATTTGTTTAAGAGCCTTGGTAGATAGAATTACTTGGTACTTGTTGTTTTTGGTGAGAGGTGACATGTATCGCGTTGAATTGTTGTTGTTGTTGTTGGGAGGTGATAGGTATCGCGTTGAATTGTTGTTGCTGGTGTGAGGTGACAGGTATCCCGTCGAATTGTTGTTGCTGGTGTGAGGTGATAGGTATCTCGTCGAATTGTTGTTGTTGCTGGTGGGAAGGTATCCTGTCGAGGTGCACACAAGTTGACCCACACACCACACTTATAAAAAAAGAAGTCTAAACAAGTTTCCTTATTATCTTTCTTAATTTGTTCTTGCTTGCTACCAAATGCATATCTTTTGATGATTCCCCTTTAGAATATAAGAATGGAAGAGGAGGACAACAACAACAACTACATACTCCAAAAGTGGAGTCTCAAGAGGGGTAGAGTGTACGTTGACCTTAAAGAGGTAGAGAATCTTTTTCTGAAAGACCTCCTGCTCAAGTGCAGCAAATTAAAGTATTTATGAAAAAGGGGAATACGAAATGGGGAAAACTTGTCAAAATTAGCAAGGGAGCAATACAGAGCATCAAGGGAAAGGAAGCAGTAAAACACCAAAATAATGCGGCAACTCAAAGAATGGAAACGGAGGAGGAACTCAAAATATGACAAAATATCTGACATTGTTGAATTGCAGATGTTCTTGGTCTTTCTTATTCATCCTTGTTGCAGGGGGAAGGAATTCATGTCTGTAGTATGATTAGCGTTGAGAACTTTTTTGTTGTCTTCCCTGTCTCCTTAGATGATACAATATAATTCACTTGAAATTTTAGGGGCTTATTATTTTAGAAGTTATGTTGCATATTTTGGTACTAATTTTTGATATTCTTGGTTTAATCACTCTCGAAAACGTTAACCAATATCTGTAACCAGTCTGAGACAGTGTATTTTTTGCTTTTTCAGGGCAAATTAGATGGGGCCTTATGTTGCTGGTGTTCTTGTTCCTCTGGTAGTAACTATTCTCCTTCAGAATAGAAGAAGTCGAAAAAAGCGAGGCTTGCCTGCTGATGTTAGTGGTGAACCTGGCTATGCTATCAGAAACTGTCGGTTCAATGCACCGGTAGAAACAGCATGGGATGGAATCACAACCCTGGCAGAGCTTTTTGAGTATTCATGCAAAAAGTATCATCACAAGAAGTTACTAGGAACTCGGAAACTGCTTTCCAGAGAGATGGAAGTATCTGCAGATGGAAGGTCATTCGAGAAACTACACTTGGGTGATTATGAGTGGTTGAGTTATGGTCAGGCATTTGAGATTGTGTGCAATTTTTCCTCTGGTTTGGCACTACTTGGGCACGAAAGAGATGAACGCGTGGCCATTTTTGCTGATACATGTGAAGAATGGTTAATGGCATTACAGGTACATATCTGTTCTGTTCTCACTGAGCAAAGAGGTTTCTTTTGTTTGCACTGATGACCATTTGTAGATTCGAGATATACTCCAAGAGACAATATTCTTTTTTACTAGTTTATAGACAACTAGGATTCTATTAATATCCAAATCATGCTCTTTTTTTTACATTTTTCCATGTCAATGAAATAACATTGAGTCGTTTTGTTTACACCAGAGTTGCTTCAGACGCAATGTGACAGTGGTTACTATTTATGCATCACTTGGTGAAGAAGCCTTGTGTTACTCACTAAATCAGGTCAATTATCTCTCTTGCTCTATCTCTCTTTCCGTTTCTCTCTTTTCCTCTCACTCATGAATCAGTTCATGCAACAAGACAGGTTCATGAATAGTGTTTAGCACATAAGAAAGAGATCATACCTGGAGGCTTGTACTAGTGACACCACCATTATGTACCCAATCCTGGATCAGATGTAGTAATTGGAACTGTCTCAATTAGTAAAGAACAAAGAATGATTTTATAATGTTGGCCTGAGGTGAATTTAAATGGAGAAACATGGTCTGCAAGGATTTATGCTAAAAATACTTTTCCTAGTTATGACATTGAGATCTCGTCTCGTGAAGTAACATGCAATTTCAAGATTATCAATGTACAACTTTAGGATAAAAGATCAGTTATGGTAGAAAGATAATCATATTCACTAAAACCTCGAAGTCAGTTATCAGATATCACCTTGATGTGATGTTGACTCGTTCTTTTAACTGGTATATGTTGTCAAGCACTGCTCTGACTTGCCTTCACCACTTTCTTCAGTTTCTGTGGATTATTCTAGATCTTCATTTTCGACTGGTACTGTCCACTTAGCGTGTGAAGCAGTTTGAAATGAAATATGTTTTCTTCCATACATCCCATGTTGGTCAGAATCTGCTTTTACTTATGTAACTTCATTGAAGTTCTATATGAGACATAGTCACACAAGGAAAGCCTTAAAACATAGAAGATATTAAAATACACTAGACAGTGGTATTGTAAAAAGGTAAATTGATAAGTGAAGTATTGTAAAACAGGTAAATTGATAAATGAAGTACCCATGCTGATGAAATTGTTGTTTCTGGGTGAAACTGACAATCTCTGGCAGAGCCCCAAATAGATTTGTTCTTTTTGGATCTATTTGAGGGTGTCATAATCTCTTCAGTAAACCACTAGCATGCTTCTAGCTGAAATTAGAAAAGCACAGCATTCTACTTTTACAGCTAAACTCTGACTTATCCATGCAAGATTTTTTTAAAAAAATAATCAGTAAAGGGTAAACATTATTTTAAAAAATGTTAGGCAGTAGCAATATAGTACTGCAGCAACTCATCCATTCAAGACCTAAATTTCGAGAACTTGAAAATTGACATTTTGCCTCCATCGATACTTCTATTTTAAATTCCTTTCTTCAAGATATTATTTCTGTGCTGGAAAACAAGCTATGGGAACCTTAATCTGATATCTATGTCTTGCTCATTAGATAATTTCTGTGTTTTCTTGTACTCTTTCAAATGTTCATTTCTGTTCTTTTCAAGTGTTGCTACATATCTTGTTGTCAACTAGTTCTCTTCTCCAGACAGAGGTTACTACTGTCATTTGTGGGCAAAAGGAACTAAAGAAACTTGCAGACATTAGTGGACAACTTGATACCGTCAAACGTGTGATATGCATAGACAGTGAGATTCCATCAAGTGCCATCGTTGCTGCAGGGAGCAACTGGGTATTGAAGACCTTTTCCGAGGTGGAGACTCTTGGCCGAGGAAACCCTGTTGACCCAGATTTACCTCTTGCAGCTGATATTGCAGTGATCATGTATACCAGCGGAAGTACTGGTCTGCCCAAGGTTAGTTGCGACACTCTCAATCTTCTGCTTCAAATTGGTGAATATAGTCTTATTTTTTTCTTGGTTGGAAAATCACGTGTGAGCCTTAGCCATTGGAGGAACAGGTTCCAATCCTATATATATACCATTGTGGGAGGAATGGGTGATTGCCAGTATACTCATAAAAGTAGATGAAAGAACTAAGATAATAGTATGAAAGAGAGAAAAATGCATACAAAACATGAAAATGGAATATAATAGTGACTCGGGATTTTCATATTCTTGTTCTAATTCAAGAGCTTCATGGTAAAGGTCCAGGAAATGCTTAAAACGTTCGCCACTGTGTAGTAGGAAAATGAGATTTTCCTAGCTTTATTCCATCTTTTTCCTCCTCATGCTCCTGGATGAGTCAAGAAATTCTATAGGAAGAAAAAATTACAGTCATTACATAGTGAATCACTAACATTTTATCTGGTGCACAGGGTGTGATGATGACACACAGGAATGTTCTAGCTACAGCTTCTGCTGTTCTGACAATTGTACCCGGTCTTGGAAGCAAGGATGTTTACTTAGCCTACCTGCCGCTTGCTCATATTCTCGAGCTTGCAGCAGAGGTAATGTACCAATGTTTGATCAAATGAGTTGGGTGTATGATTTATTCATGTCTTTACTTTGTTTCTATTAAATTAAAAATCTGATATTTTCTGCAGACCATAGTTCCTGGGATTGGTGGTTCTATAGGATATGGTTCTCCTCTGACCCTTACTGATACTTCAAATAAGATAAAGAAAGGAACAAAAGGAGATGCCTCTGCGTTAAGCCCAACTGTGATGGCAGCTGTCCCTGCCATTCTTGATCGTGTTCGAGATGGCGTGCGTAAAAAGGTATAACTGAGGACTCAAATATATATTTTCTTAGTTCATTTGGTTGCTTCTGCATACATACTACATGATGTTGGTATGTGAAACTAACATTGGCAGAATTCAGGTAGATGCTGCAGGTGGATTATCCAAAAAACTGTTTGATTTGGCATATTCTCGTCGACTGTCTGCAATTAATGGTAATTGGTTTGGAGCTTGGGGCTTAGAAAGACATTTCTGGAACCTTTTAGTGTTTAAGAAAGTTCAAGCAATTCTTGGCGGCCGTATCCGTTTTATCCTGTCTGGAGGAGCTCCTCTCTCTGGTGATACTCAGAGATTTATCAACATATGCCTTAGGTGAGTAACTCTGAAACTATTCCCCATCATTAAGGATCTGAAATCTTAATATGCGCATTTCTGGTTGTGTTAATTTTGACCTCTCACCCCATAAGATGATGATCCAAGGGATTCACTAGTTCAATATCACATGAAACTAATATATTAAGTTCGAATTCTCGAAAAAAATAAAAAAATAATATACGAATTGACCTCTTAGCATGATCCATAATCCATTGAGTTGATGGTCTAAAGTGTTTTGTTGATATACACAATGCATAATAGGTTAACCACTTCTTGAAATTAGATTGCAGCAAGAGTAACCTTCTCAACTTCAATACCACCTGCTTCTTATAGTCTCCAGGTTGATCTGGCTGCACATAAAATCTCTTTCAACAATCTAATGCATACATGAAATCTCACCACTTTGCACTTTTTTACCTAACTGTCTATGAACAACGTACTAAAGAGTTGGGTAGTTTTTGTGGTGGAAATAGGAACTCTTGTTGCTGTCTTGCCAATGAGAGTTTTATTCCTCTCCTTAGGTTCTAGTTTTCACTAACTGTCCTAATATAAAGTGTCCAAAGAACACTTGTTGATGTTCCTCAGGGGTTTGTTCTACCCCTTAAGTTCTCTTTGCCATTGTTCCGAAATAATTTCCATTTTATAAAAGCTTCAATAATGATGTAAATCGACAAGCTGATGACTTGAAAATATATATCTGCCTTACCTGTCTACTGGATGGTAGGAAGAGAATCTTGAGAAAACCTAACTTTTAGACTTTTAGAGTGGCCATTTATTTTCTTGTGTTCACCCTTTGTTCTAATTGAATTACTAGAATGATGAAATTCAATGGTAATTAACAAAAAGTGTGATGGTTTAATCAAGGAATACGCTTCCATCAAAATCGACATGTTCTGGTGTGGGTTAAATTGAGACTTTACTAAATTATAGTCAAGAACAACAGTGGCAAATAATATGAAGCTTTACATTGTTTTCTCTTCTTGCTAGCATCTTTTTTTATTTCTGCAGACTCCTCATCTTACTTGGTTTATTTTCCAGTGCTCCAATAGGCCAAGGTTATGGTCTTACCGAGACCTGTGCTGGTGGAACATTTAGTGATTATGATGATACTTCTGTTGGACGTGTTGGTCCTCCACTTCCTTGCTCGTACATCAAGGTAAAGTAGAATAAGAAGAGTCAAAGCTTCACATTCCTCTATATCCGTGTGTACTGCTATACTCATTACTTCATTTGTCTGACCAATATGAGAATTACCCCATTTTAAGGTAAAAAATTATGCATTTCAAACTTCAAGAAAGCATTGTAGTAATCTTATTACTTACATCTCTCACATTTATTTGTCAAATCCTGTGGATTGCATTTTATCTTTGTCCATAATCTAGACAAATACTATGAGGGGTGGGGGTGGGTAGGTTTGGGGATGGGGGCTACATGGGTGGGGGTAAAATGAGGTGTTTACAATCAATGTGGAATGCCACTTGTGGAGCTTGTTTTCCTACTTCCACTTGGGAAGTCATTTTCCTCATTTTTAAGGTACTTGTTTTCCTAGAGAAGATGTTCTCCAAAACTTAACCAACCGAACATGAGAAAATTGGAATATCTGCCCCCCCCCCCCCTCTTATTACATTATGATCGTCTTGCTTTCCAAACTTTCTTTGTTGTTCAAGTCATGAGAAACTGTAACAGCTCTATAATTGCTTCTGAATCAATTTTTTCTCGCTTTCACCAGATAATACTCTTTAATTAATGTAGTACTTTCATCTTTAGTTGATAGATTGGGCTGAGGGTGGATATCTAACAAGTGACTCCCCAATGCCTCGAGGTGAAATTATTATTGGTGGACCAAATGTTACCCTTGGATATTTCAAAAATGAGGAGAAGACAAAAGAAGTGTACAAGGTACTTATTGCTCTAAAATTGTATGCTCTGATGAGTATTAATGTTACAAATGTGACTGGTCAATAAATTACAAAAAAAAATTTATGCTGTACTTAGGTTGACGAGAGAGGAATGAGCTGGTTCTATACAGGTGACGTAGGGCAATTTCATGCAGATGGTTGCCTTGAGATAATTGACCGTAAAAAGGACATTGTTAAACTTCAACACGGGGAATATGTTTCCTTGGGAAAGGTGCGATCTAGTATTTTATATGGTATCTTTACTCTAACATATGAAATATGTCTCCTGGTTTCACTACCCCAACTCCCCACTTTTCTTTTTTTCATTTACTCATGTGGGAGTTGATATGTCATCTGCACCAGGTTGAGGCTGCTCTTATTGTCAGTTCCTATGTTGACAATATAATGCTGCATGCCGATCCTTTCCATAGTTATTGTGTAGCTATAGTGGTGGCCGCTCAAGCTGCTGTGGAAGACTGGGCTAGGAAGCATGGAATTAACTTTGGCGATTTTCAAGAGTTGTGTCAGAAGGAAGAAACTATCAAGGAGGTGTATGCTTCCTTAGTGAAGGTATATATTTCTCGTACATGCAAAGCTATCAAGCTTCTTTCTGTTTTTAATTATCATAAGCAAAGATGCATTTTCCTATTTAACCATTTGTCTGCAAACCTTCACATTTGTTTTTTGGCTTGTTTGAGCATTTCGACTCCATATTATGGTTTCTCTAGTTCCTTGAACTTGTGTCTTGTACAGGCAGCGAAGGCTGCTCGTCTGGAGAAGTTTGAGATCCCAGCAAAGATCAAGTTGCTATCGGAAGCATGGACACCAGAATCTGGGCTTGTGACTGCAGCGTTGAAGCTGAAGAGGGATGTTATTAAGAAGGCTTTCTCACAGGAACTAGCTCAGTTATATTCATCATGATTGATTGATTGATTGATTTACAGCTCTTTTCTTTTAACAAGGCCCCCACCCCAAGTTTCTTCAATAAATATTTGTAAAACTATAGCTTCTTTGATATGCCTTTTGTTTTTGTTTCAAAGTATCCTTTTAGTGAGTGAATGTAGCAAAAAAGGCTGGGAAGATACAACTATAGCATGACAAATGCAAATCCCATGAATTCCAATTTGAGGTGAAGATCACACCCAAGTTGTCAAAAAGTATCAAAATGACACAATTCAATCTTACTTTAGGTATATTCAAAATATACAAGAGTGAAAAGTATTTGCCAAACTTTAGAAAATTGCTCCAATTTTTATTTTTAATCTGAAATGAGTTGAGTCAATGAACAGGATTGTTGAATGGTTGAGCAAGCATATATGAATTAATGGGATAGGCAGTTTAAAATTGATAATTTGAATTGAAATAAAGTTATTGAGTTATGCATATTAGGTTATTAATTTAGCGGTTTTGATTTTTTTGGTTATTGGGTTGTTATTGGTTTTTAACGGTTTGAGTTTTTTTCTTAACGAATTAATCGATGATTCGATAGTAAATTAAATAATTATACTTATATCATTTTGTACATAAAATTCTTGATTTAGAGTTTGGTTTTCTATTTTTATTTGGGATAATTGTATATAATAGCAAACTAATAACCAAAAATAAATGGAGTAGCTAGCGTTTGATTTAATTGTGCTCCATAGCAAACGTTTGCAAAAAATTGTCAGGCGCCTCTCTCCCAAATATCTCGCTCGCCACTCTCCTCTAATCTCTCGCTCGCTTCCTCACTTTTTATACAAACACAAGTGTATAAAAATTGTTTCTAATTGTATAAAGCAGAGGAAATTGTATAAATACATATATTTTTGTTCCCCTCTCTCCCCTCTTCCAGATCTCGCTCGCCACTCTCCCAAATCTCGCTCGCCACCCTCGCCTTTCTCACTTATACAAACAGAAGCGAAATGTATAAATTGCGTTTCTATTTGTATAAAGCGTGAGAAAATTGTATATACACATGCAAATACATATATTTTCGTCCTATACACTTATAATTATACAATAAAAATACTCTCCTGCCGAATTTGTTTTGCCTTTCTCTCTTTCTCATTTTATACAAATTTTAAATTGTATCTAATTTCTCTCTTTCTCATTTTATACAATTCGATTCAATTGTATATTCCCTGCCAAGTCTCTTTTGTCTTTCTCTCTTTCTCATTTTATACAAATTCAAATTGTATATAATCGTTCTATACACTTATAATCATACAATTGATTTTATACACTTCGTTTTTATACAAGTCTCTGCCCAAGTGTCTTTATCTTTCTCGTTTTATACACTTCGCTTCAACTGTATATGTATAACGAATTATACAATTTCTATGTTTGCTATGGAGCGCAATTATGCAAACTTTGCTATACCATACAAATATGCATTTTTTATTTGCTATATCTGAAAGTTTCCCTTTTTATTTTTGGTTATCTCGAACACTTGTATTCTACAATGAGCAAGATGTAACTTGTGAATTCAAGTAAATGATTAATTTAATTTGTCACATTGTTTCTATAACAATATTTTTTTTTGTCAATTCTTAAAGATTAAATAGATAATGATAAAAAACTACAAAATCAATAATTAACAAGTTAATATGTGATTTAATATTTTTACAAATTTATAATTAATAAGTCAAATTGATAAACCAGAAAAGTGAATCGAAATAAGTGGATGACTAAACAAAAAAGCTGACCATTTCTT
This sequence comes from Solanum sitiens, assembly GCA_016801875.1. Taxonomy (NCBI): domain Eukaryota; kingdom Viridiplantae; phylum Streptophyta; class Magnoliopsida; order Solanales; family Solanaceae; genus Solanum; species Solanum sitiens. The sequence goes on along the minus strand of JABWTJ010000092.1, from coordinate 3,817,279 downwards.
ATTTCAGTCGTACCAAAATGCCAAAACCGAATTGGTAAAAGCAGGCATGCAACGAATATTGCGACGCGTGACAAAGTCCTCCAGCTGTAGCCTTTCTTTTCTGTTAAATAGAAATATAAATAGAAATAGAAGTTTCAAGTAGCTAAGATTAATTATTATAAACTTGTTAATTATTATTATCACAAACAAAAAAGGTGTAGTGATGCAGAAAATCCAAATTGTTTTCTTGGTTTTCTTGTTATTGTTTGTTGCAGATTGTGAAGAAGCAAAAGTGTATATTGTTTTTACTGAAACTCCTCAACCTAAGGAGTTTCATATCAATACCTTAGCTTCTGTTCTTGGCAGGTTCTTCTTTTTCTTGTCTTCTTCTAATTAATTTCATTTGCATTAACCTTTTTTTGAATATACACACATCACATATATAAATATATATATATATATATATATGTATATATTGGTGTGACATATAATGCAAGAATCTTTTATCATGCGTTTGGTCGGATGTATTAGCAAGTCCTGTATTATTTATTCCACATTTATACCTTAGTGATGTCTTATCTCCAGATAATTAATTTTGGGTTAACTTGTTGTCTTGTTCCCAACCAATGACATTCTAATGTGGACTTTTGATAAGTTAGGTGTTAGGAATGTACGCGTCCACTTAAGTTTGATGGGACTAGGTCCCAAGACAGTAATAACAGACAAATGCAGAAAGTAAAGATTGACAATCAACTTTACGTGGAACCTCCTTGCTCATTTCACTAGGTAATGTTATTGTTGTCGTACAGTACGAGACCTGTTGATAGTTAGTAATATATTAGTACCATCGAAATTCCTGTATCAGTATTTTTCCTGTAAAGACTAAAATCAATGCTTAGTTGTTGAGTACTTGATAAAAGTATATCATAATTATGCATGCTTGGTTATAGGACTTTGATCAGCTGACACTGCAACAAAAACAACTTTTAGCGGCAATATAAAGACACTATAATATAGAGTGCTATAGTCTTTACCGACATTAGTTAAGTGCCATTAGATCCAATGTCGCTAAAGCCTTTAAGGACATATACAACGAGTGCTAATTGCCTTTAGTTGTTGAAGTTCCAGATCCCTTCTTCTTCTTTTTTTTTCATTGTAGTATAGGTGCATTTCTATTATTCGGTATACGTAAAATTGAAAGATTTACTAGACTGATCTTTGTGTAAAAAAAAGTGAGGATGCTGCAAAGGAGGCTTTGATTTACAGTTACAAGCATGCGATCAGTGGGTTCGCTGCCAAGCTGACTCCTGAGCAGGTCTCTGAGCTTGCAAGTAAGTTCTATTGATTCAGTTGAACCCCCGTAGTTCCGCCCCTGACCTGAACACACTACATGATTCAATGATTTGTTTTGGAATGAATAACAAGTGATGAGTTCACAAACTTGTGATAGGCCGGCCTAGACCCCCTCTTATCGGTATCGTTTTAGATCTTATAAGAAAAATACTCAATCTTAAGAAGGATTTTTAAGCATCTTCCGTTCGTTTATTCAGTTTGATAAACCTTATAACTGGTTTCGGAGACAGTATGCATATCAAGCTTAACTAAGTTATAACTTTTTTCTTTGGCAGAAAAACCTGGGGTCTTGCAAATTGTCCCAAGCAGAACATACCATATAGATGGACCGAAGCTTAAGTGAAAACCAACTCTTGTGATTCCATCGCCAAACCAATTTACCTTGATATGTGTACGTATAAGCTCGTGATCTATGTTTAGCATTATATTATGCATACATAAAGGGAAGTTTGTTCCGCGAGTCCAAGCTTGGTGATGTGACTCTTGCTTAAATAAATGAAAGCAAAATGTGTTCAACATGTGATACAAAACATAATACATAGACTTGACCTTCTGATATCTAGTAGACACTTAAACTTAGAACAAATAGACGTACATATTCTACTCGGAAAGTTACATAGAGAAATGCATGTGAAACTACTTCTGTTGTTTTCTTCAATCATTGTATATGAAACTCATTTGACTAAATGCAGAAGTGTAACCCCCATCGATAACTAGATTATGTCCAGTTACAAAACCAGATTCATCGCTAGCTAGAAACAACACAGCTTGTGCTACATCTTCTAATCTTCCACCCCGCCCACGTAGAAGACTTCCTCTTTCCCCTACAATGGAACTCACTTCATTAGGCCTCAGTTCTGTATTACCAAGAAACTTTTGAAACTCACTCACAAGCATCTCAGAAGGAACACCATGAGGTGAAATACAGTTAACTCGAATACCGTGAACCCCTAACTCACAAGCTGTGCTTCTTGCAAGTCCTAAGATTGCCTCTTTAGACATTGTGTAGGAATGAGATGCCAATCCTCCCATAATAGCAGCTGAACTTGATGAACATATGATCGTGCCTCCACGCTTACCTGCACAATTAACATATCTTCTCTCAGTTTCAATTTGTTTGTCTGATTTTGACTTGACACGACACAAAGTTATGTCAAAGTATAGAGGTACGTTATTGACTCGTTCAAAAGTTACTTGCCTGCTATCATCGTTCGGGCGGCATGTTTGATGCCATGAACAACTCCATGAAGATTTATAGCAAGGAGTGTCATCATCTGATCCATTTTGATGTTTGTAATGCTTCCTCCAAAACCTGCAATTCCAGCATTGTTGAACATGATGTCTAACCTTCCTTTCCATTCTACTGCAACTTTAACAGCTGATTCAACTTCTTCTTCTTTCGAAACATCGCATCGAACGTAACGACCTCCAATAGATTCAGCTAAACTTGTACCTACTTCATTCAGTATATCTGCAATCACAACATGAGCTCCATTTTCAGCAAAAACTCTTGCTGTTTCTGCTCCTATTCCTCTCGCACCGCCCGTTATAACCGCAACTTTTCCCCTCAACCTGACACATTCCAAAGAGTTTAAGTTCTATACACTGACATCTGACAGACGATTAGTAATATAATTTAAATTCAATGAAATGTGAACAAGTATAGGTTCAAAATTTGTATTGAATATCAAAATACTAACCTTTGGGGGGACAACATTTGTACTAAAGTATCCTTTGTTTCACTATTATTGTGATCCATTTTAATCCAAGTAGAAGATAACAACAATTGAAATTTAACAAAATGATCAAAGATATCAAGTATGTATAAATAGTAAATAATTTCAGTGAAGAGAATGTGACCAAGTATATTAGTATGTCACATAATTTTTGTGTTACAACTATATCCTACCAAAAAATATTTTCTTGTTATACATGAGGGGTGGAAAATGCATTTCATGCCTGGATTTTCCATTAGCAAAATATCAGTTTTAAGGGGACATTAATTATTTTTAAAAGGAAATATCGTATATAATGACAAATTATTGATTTAAATTAAATGTTACAAGTATAGTTTGATTTAATAGTGCCTCGTAGCAAATTGTTGTCAGTTGCCTCTTTCCTTGGAATTTTCGCTCGCCACTCTCCCTCTCTCGTTCACCAGTCTCTCTCTCGCCTCTCTCGCTTTATACAAAAAGAAATGTGTAAATTGTGTTTCTGTTTATATAAAGCGAGAGAAAATTGTATATATACATGCAAATACACATATTTTCGTCATATACATCTATAATTATACAATACAAATATTTCCCTGCCCAGTGCTCTTTTGTCTCTCTCTCTTTCTCAGATTATATAAATATAGATTATACAAAATATAATGTATAATTTCTGTTTGTATAAAGCGAGAGAGAGCGCGATATTTGATATACAAACGTTTATTTCGATTCAATGGTATACAAACTCAAATTTTATTTATACATACGAACACATAAAATTGAATTGAGAGGTTCGCTACGATTTATATTTGATATACAAACGTTAATTCAATTGTATATAAATTCAAATTTTATATAGATATACAAACACATAAAATTGAATTGAGAGACTGCCAACGATTTATACAAACGAAGGGCTGACAATAATTTATATGGCCTGCCAGCGGAAGCATACAAATCTGAAGAGGAGCCAGTGAATTATACAATTGCTTTTTATATATATATGTATAACAAAATAGCCTAGCTTCTTTTGTATATATGTATAGCAAAATAGTCCTATCATATTTCATATGGAGCATAATTATGGGAACTATAGTTATTACATATATAATTTTTATATTTGATATATGTCAAAGTTGCTTTTTTAAAACATGATGATAATCTTTAATTTATATGAACTTTCAAGTTTAACATTTTGAAATTTAACAGAATGATCAAATATGAAATCTGAATAGTGATATGTTTCTTTTTATCTTTAGAAATTACGAATATCAGTTGTATGCCTTTTGTTAATTTAATACTCCATTTGTTCTCTTTTAGTTGTCATGTTGCGTTTAATTTGTCAAATTTTTAAAATTTAATTAAATTATATTAATTCGATATTTTTTCTAGATTGATATTCAAAGACTATATTATAAATTGTAATTTTTTACGTATTAATATGATGAAAAAATATATCGTAAAATATAATCAAACTTCTTATTATTTTACTCTAAAAAAAAGAAATCATAATAACTAAAAGGGTGGAAAAATATACTTTTAACTTTTTGTATAAAATAAAAAAAAAAGGATAAAAAGAAGAAAAATTCAGAGAGTATCTTTCCACTTAATAATGTCAAGTATACGTTATCGTGGTATACACTACCAAAAGCATACAGCTGCATATGAGTTATCCCTAAGTTTTCCAAAAAAAAAAAAAAAAAAAAAAGGGTTAACAAAGACTAAAAGATGCCCCCCTTTAAAATATTTAAAGGACTCAAAATGCATCATTTAATTAACATAATATATAAATTTCTTATTTAACTTCATCTTCACTAATATTTATGTTCCCTAATATTAGATGTGTATGAGTATACACTTAAACTTTGTATTAAGTTGAATAAATATATACATGCATTCTATGTGATTATATGTAAAAAAAATTACGCAGTTAAGTAAATTTATACTACGTAATTACTCATTATAGCTATAGTTTGCTATAATTACCACTCGCGACTAACATTAACCATTAATTACGTGGACTGACTTCAAGTTTGTATAATTAGCCATTTTTGTATATGTATAATTCGCAACTAACAATTATTTGTTTGATTTGTATTTGTATATGATGGTTTGTAGTTGTATATGAGATGATATTCTTTGGTTTTCTTAGTTTTGTCTTCATATACATTCAATCTTTTTATGTATAATTTTTGTATAAACGTGTAGTTTTGAGATTTTGTATAATATAATTTATATCATGTAATTTGTAAAATATATTTGTATAATTGTTTAAAGTTTTATATGTTTATGTTTGTATCAATTCGTTATTTCGAGTTTTATTATATTTATATAATTTCAAATGTTTGTATCAATTCGTTATTTCGAGTTTTATTATATTTATATAATTTCAAATTTTATACTACTCAATTATACAAAAACGCGTGAATTATACAAATGTACCCGTATATTATACAACAAGATGCGACTAATGCAAATTGTTGTTCTCTCTCGCTCGCCTCTCTCCTCACTCCCTCAATCTCACTCACCTCTCTCCTTTTTGTCAATCTCTCTCGCCAGAATATACAAATATATATGTATAATATACAATTATCTAACTAATATTCATATACAATTCACCTCTCTCCCACTCTCTGTCATCTCTCGCTCGCCTCTTTCCTCCCTATCCCAATCTCACTTGTCACTCTCAACCCTATAACATGTAGTTACGAATCGTAATTAGCAAACTATAGCTATGGAGCGTAATTAATGAGGCTATTTTTGAGTGGTCATAGAAATTTCTCCATCATGTATTATGTCATTTACACATGACATATGTATCTACTTATTCAATTTTATACAATTTAAATGTTTATTTTTACATAACATAAATATCAATTGATGATAAAGTTAAAAGGAAACACATATTATTTCTTTAATGGAAAAAGTTCAAATATGTCATCCAATTTTGTGAAAAAACTCATTTATACCATCCATTAAAAATTTGGCTCATCTATACTATTTTTGTTTGACAAAAGGTTCATTCACGCAATTATTTGATAACTGAAAACAATTTCGATTTTGCAAAATCACTTTTTTACATATGGCCAATTATTATTCGATCATGCCATTAATTAAATCATAATTTTAATAGAGAAAAACTCAAATATGTACTCATTTATATCATATGTTAAAAGTTTGGCTTATCTACGCTATATTTCAATTAACAAATAATTACATAAATGAACATTTTTTCAAACAAAAATGACACAAATAAACTAAACTCTTAACGAACGACATAGATGTGCGTTGTCTCAAAATTCGATAGCGAGATCTTTCGCTTCCCTTTAATATTCATTAAAAATACATTGATCCAAAGTGGAAATTTAAGAATGAGTTGGACATTTTTTCACTTCAAATAATGCAACGTGACTCCCTTCCTTTTTCTCCCAAACGCAAGTCCCAAGTCAACTTGAGACACCATATTCCCCGCCAGATAACCATGAAACCAAAATCAACATTTACAACAAACACAAATCCATAAATTTTCCTCAAAATCAACAAAACAACATACTTTTTCCTTTTTTTTTTCCCAAATATTATACAATAGAAGAAAAGATTGAATCTTGATTTGAATAATTATCAAAAATGGAGATCCCTAAATCTGAAACTAGCAAACCCCCAACAGTTTCATCATCAACAAAATCATGTATGAATGTTCTTCCATACCAAACCCCAAGAATAGGTGAGCATTATACTCTTGGTAAGAAACTAGGGCAAGGTCAATTTGGTACAACTTATTTATGCACAGAGAATGCAACAGGTCTTGAATATGCTTGTAAAACAATCCCAAAAAGGAAACTTTTTTGTAAAGAAGATTATGAGGATGTGTGGAGAGAGATTCAGATAATGCATCATTTGTCTGAACACCCTTATGTTGTTAGGATTAAAGGGACTTATGAGGATAATCTTTTTGTACATATTGTTATGGAGGTTTGTAAAGGGGGTGAACTTTTTGATAGAATTGTTCAAAAGGGGCATTTTAGTGAGAAGAAAGCTGCACAATTGATGAAAACTATTGTCAAAGTTGTGGAGGCTTGTCATTCTCTTGGGGTTATGCATAGAGATCTAAAACCTGAGAATTTCCTTTTTGATAGCTCTGATGAAGATGCTAAGCTTAAGGCTACTGATTTTGGTCTATCTATTTTCTATAAGCCAGGTTTGATTTCTTCAATCAATATGCTCATGGGTTTGCTCTAATTTCATCATTTTAGTGATTTTCATTGCTTCTTGTTGATGCCATTCTTGAAAACCATCCTTTTTCTATATTTATTATTATTGCTTTAGCCTTTTTCTGTCTTAATTTTTTTTTCAAGAATACCTTCTTTTTCTGCATTGATTGATTTCCATTGAAGAAAGTTTGGTCAACATCAATGAAAAGATATTTGCTAGCTGTTCTACCATTTAATTAATATGTTGTTCTTGTTTTTTCTCCTTTAAAGTTCACATTTGTTTTGGTTTACTTTAAGATTTCATTAATGAGCTTCTTTGTCATTCTGTCTTGTTAAATTTGCTTTGACAGTGGTAGAAACTTTTACTGCTTTGTTGGTTTCCTAAAAAGGTTGAACTTTACCTTTGGTCTTTTGTATGATGTAATGGAACTCCAAGTGAAGAACTTATTCCTGCAACTCTTTATATCATAGTATGCTTGCCTTCTCAGCAATTCAAGAGCCTTCTTTTTCTTTTTGGTAAGGCATAATACATAATTATGCCCTTTAACTTGCCTTCAACTGGCATTTATGCCCTCTAACTTTAGGTATGCACTAGTAAGCACTTTAACTTGTATAAATTGAACACATAGACACGTGTCCTACGTGGAGTCTTACATGTATTATGCCACATAGGACACATGTGTGTACTTGTTGAATTCTATACAAATTTAAGTGCCTACTTGTGCACGCCCAAAGTTGAAGGGCATAGATGTCAGCTGAAGTCAAGGTAAAAGACATATCTATGTAGTATGCCTTTTGTTAATATGTTATCATTTTACTTCCAGTCTTCCACTTTAGAGTCAGGTTCTTCTTCTTGACATTTTGTTAAATGCAATTGTTTCATCTCTCAACGGTGATCTTAGACGAATTAAGGAAAAATTATTGGGTAAAACAAAGCATGGAAGTAATAACAATCTGGTAAAAAAGACTTCTTTAGTTGTTAACTTTGTCAAAAAAAAAAAGAAGACTTCTTTAGTGAGTTAAAGGAAGGGCCAGAAAAGTTTCCGTACAGACATAACATGAACAAAATATAAATTTCCATTATGCACTTTGTGTAAGCGTAGTCGCATCTTAAGCAGGGTAATTCCTGATTGCTCTATGATCACATTTTTCGATGATCTGCTGCGATTGTGATGAAGTATTGGACAATTTGAGTGTGCTTAATAGTGTAACTAACTATCTTCCTCCTTCCTATTTTGCCTTCCAGGGCAGTATTTCTCAGATGTTGTTGGAAGTCCATATTATGTTGCTCCTGAAGTGTTGCACAAATACTATGGGCCTGAAATAGACGTCTGGAGTGCTGGAGTCATCCTTTATATCTTGTTATGTGGAGTTCCTCCTTTCTGGGCTGGTAAAAATTTTACTTCTGATTATTTTGTAGCATCTTTCTTTTTTTAACAGGAAGATCAAAGACTATTTCTACTTATCTCTCTCATGCTTAGTTTTCTTTCTCAATATTTGACTCGCAGAGACAGACAATGGTATCTTCAAACAGATATTGAAAGGAAAGATAGACTTTGAATCGGAACCTTGGCCTCAGATTTCTGGTAGTGCAAAAGATTTGGTAAAGAAGATGCTCACCAGGGATCCTAGAGCACGATTAACCGCACATCAAGTTCTATGTGTGTTAAGCTTTTGAAGTTAGTCGCAAAATCAATTGTTTCATCTTCGACTTGGTAGTTAATTTGTTCATTTTTTCAGGTCATCCTTGGATTGTGGATGATAATGTTGCTCCAGACAGACCCTTGGGTTCTGCAGTTTTGTCGCGCCTAAAGCAGTTCTATGATATGAACAAACTTAAAAAGATGGCTTTACGAGTGAGTACTCTTTTATTAGCTTACCTGCTTTTCTTTTAATCAGCTTTTTAGCTGTGTCTTTGTTTTGATGTTTGGTATATGATATGCCTCACATAAGTATTTCTGCACTAGCCGTTATGAAGATATGATGCAGTTTCAACTTGGCCTCTTATGGGAATTTTCAGACATGTTTAGATATGTTGTCAAGATAATTTCACTCATTGAAGGATCAACACGCTTACTTTATTTTATGATTTGATATCGTTGCACGATGCCGTTCACTGAGTACCTAAAAGCAGTTTAACCATTTGTTGTTTACCAAGAGCTTTGTCATTTGAGAATCTGAACTTGGTGTATATCATCAAGATGACTGAAAAATGTATGTTTTCATAATGAGCTAGTATAACCTTGAAAGCAAAAGAGTAATCATGAAAACTTTTGGACAACTTAATGTGTATCTTGATATTGTTGAAGAGGTCATGAGACCTGAACCGGCGGAGCGGTGAAATGCGTAGAGATTCCTAGGGTGGTTCTGTCGACGAATGCGTCTCGGGCCGGATTAACTAACCTAACCCACCCTGATATTTGACTACACAGCGAGTAGTACACGCATGTGTTTAACATATAGATGAAGTTACTCCAAAACGAACCACCTATGAGCTAAAACTTGACATTTCTCTGCACTAGAAAGATTTTTACCTAGTTCAGACTTTGCATGTTGGATTGATTTTATACTTGAATTACTGTGTAAACAGGTCATAGCAGAAAGGCTTTCAGAGGAAGAAATAGGCGGCCTAAAGCAATTATTCAAAATGATTGACACAGACAACAGTGGAACAATCACATATGAGGAACTAAAACATGGTTTGAAAAGAGTAGGATCTGACTTAACAGAGTCCGAAATCAAGGCCTTGATGAGCGCGGTACTTGTTCTTTATTCCATCTCTTTATTAAGTATCCGGAAAAAATTTCAGTTGGATTATACCCTCTTTGGACACCTGGTAGTAGGATTTGTTGAGTAGAGAAGTGTGTAGGGGTTATAGACTTATAGTCCATTCACACAAGTAGCAAAATGACCATAATGTTTTCTGTAGGCTGACTTTGACAACAACGGCACTATCGACTATGGTGAATTCATAGCTGCAACATTGCATTTGAACAAGATGGAGAGGGAGGAGAATCTGCTTGCTGCATTTTCCTACTTCGACAAGGATGGTAGTGGTTATATCACCATTGATGAGCTTCAACAAGCTTGCCAAGAGTTTGGGTTAGGTGATGTTAAATTGGAGGATATTATCAAAGAGATTGATATAGACAATGTAAGTCCCCACAACTCTAAACTACTTGGTTTTGCCTCAACGTACTCCACACGTGTGAACGTAATTCATTTTTCTTCTCATCAACCAAACACGTGAAAATATATTTTGGGTTTCTCTGAAAGGCCGTGAAATTTGTACTCAGGATCTCCGAGTTAATAATCTTTTTCGTTTGGCAGGATGGACGCATAGATTATGGAGAATTCGCAACTATGATGAAGAAGGGAAATACAGGACTAGCAGCCAGAACAATGAGAGGCAATCTGACCTTCAATTTGGCAGATGCTCTTGGAGCCAGTGACAGTGACAATGGTCAATAGGAGATTTTTTGCATTTGTATAGCATCATCAATATTAAATCCAATTTGTCAATGTAATTTTTTTTTAAAAATTCTTGTGATTCAGAAGCCTATATAGTTGGCTAAGGGACATAGTTATACAGATATTGTATTTTACCAATTAACTAAATTATTACACTTTTTTATGAAGGTAAATTGTAGTGTTTGTTCCTCTTTTCAATTAGAGGACCTGTCCTTCAATTTGGAGAAGTTAGAATTCCTTTTCATGAACCTCCATCCACACACATTTCATATGTGTAAACAACTATACTGGCCTTTATAAAATCAACTGTGTAACATGTTTTTTCTGCAGAAAATAGACGAAAACAGCCATAAAATAAGCACTGGAGTAAATTTTTTCACTAGTTTTTTAGAGTACAATGAGTTCCTTGACCATTCACTATATTTCCCAGCTTTGTGTTTTTGACAATTTTGTAGACGAACTTGACGAAAAACAATTCATTAGAAGAGCTCGCGACACTGCATTCATCTTTGAAGGGAATTGTAGTAACAATATTATCGTGTTACCTATCACCTTTGTTTTCAACCGGTTACAGGGAGTAATCTAGTTAATATAAGAAAAGGGCAAAAAAGAACACATTATGGAACACTTATCAGCCCTTGTGATTGCCGCAGGCAAATCTGTCAGTCACTTGAAAATGCCTTCTCCATTGTGATTCATGTACTGGAAAATGAAGGGCTGTTACCTGAGTCCTGCCGGCTGCCACTCCAATTTGCGGTGAAGTCATAATTTAAGTCCCTTAACAAGGTACAGTCTGTTGGTCCTTCAAGAAATCTCTATTCATATATCCGCTTCCTCTTTAAGACGGTTGGCAAAATTATGAGAGCACCAATGAGGAAAAGCACAGACAAGGTCTTGAAATCATATAGATCTTTGACGGACTTCAGTTCCCCAAGGGTTAGGCCAGCCTAGCAATTTGAAGAATGACAGTAGCACTTATGAGGTCAGAATGATACAAAAGAATGATCGGTTGGATAGCACAAGCAATATTGACACATTCGAGATATCAACTAAAATGTGCCAGCTCAGCCTCGAGTCCTGCCCAAAGCTAAGTTGGCTGCAAATGGTTGGGATCTTTGGTGTGGGTGTGATTTGAGAGATACAAAAAATAATCCCTCAGAAAGTTTGGGTACATGCTCATACGACAGATCAATCACCAAATTATTTAACTAACGAGTATTTCAAAATACTATTCTGCCCAATATTTCTCAGTTCATTAATCCACTTTATTTTTCTTTATCTTTTATTGGAGGTAAACAAAAAACGCTCTTGAAAAAACCGCACCATCACTCCCACAAAAATTCAACTTATCTGTGGCAGCTAACTTCCTGCCAACCAACAGATTAATCATGGTTTATTTATACTATACGAATAACACTAGCATTCTTGAAGATGAACCATGCAGGTTATTCTAGAACTTCTTTACCATATGTATCAATAATTGATTCAAGGATACAACAGTCTAAAACAGACTTCAAGGAGCAGAAAATATAGACAAGCAAGAGAAAGCGGAGAAGGAAAAAATAAAAACAAAAGGAAGAAAGAAACCGCGACTATTAACAGAATAAAGACTTACCTTCACTGTAATATAAGCAGCTGGGATGAGACCAATCACGGTGGCCAAAAAGAAAATATGGAATGGTATATCCACAATAGGAGATGCCAAATTGATGAAAAGATTTGGTAACGTTGGAGTTATTCTCAAAAACAGCATGTAGTTGAGCAACTTATCCCGACGTTTGGCTATCTAAAACCAAAACATTTCACATTAGTGTGTGCAGTGTGCACCAGAAAGAAAGCTACGATGAATATAGTAGATAAAGAGGCAGCACATCACTAGCAATCACTTTAAGAAGACTACAGACCTCTGCCTGGAAAAATCTCAACTTTTCAGGCCACATCCAGTTAACTATAGGCCTGCCGATCAATTTAGACAGAAAATAGCAGGATGATGCACCAGCTGTTGCATTAAAGACAACCAAGAGAAGCCCTCTGAAAACGCCAAAAAGTGCTCCAGCAAGTAACGACATGAAAATTGTACCAGGAATCATAAATGTCTGCATGAATATGTATGTTGAGCAGTAACCAAGAATAAATTTTGTGGGGTAGACTTCCGCATACATTCCGAGATTGTCCCTGGAAAAAACCTAATATTAACATTGAAACAAACAGAACCAGCTGAGAAAATAAGGAAACACCTCATAAAGAAAGAGATCCAATGTCAAACCCAAGTTAAGAAAAGTATAACATCATTAAGCAGAAATTACATGAAAATTTTCAATCATAGAGCAACAATACATTCAGGTGGGGACCACCAGTGAGAAAAACTGCTAATATTAGACGTGTGCTTACTGTACTTCTCTTTCCTTTTGACAAACAAGAAATCCCTGACAACCAGTAGCGCAAGGTTCAAAACTCAGTGGATAATGGGTCATCCCTCTATCCTTTCCACTTAAATATTAGGTTTTTGTCTTGGGAAGAATTTGAACCCACAATGCGTACCTAACCCACATATCACGCATTTTGCTCTTACCACCGAACCAAAATCCTGCAGGTTATGCCTAGTTACTATACTTGGCAGTTGGCACCATACCTGGAAAATTTTGTAATTGCTACTGTCGGTGTTCCCAAGCCAAATGTTTTGGGGTCAATGTGTATCCACTCTGTTTAATTTTCTTAATGTTACTTTCGCATATTTCTCACGTCGGATATTTCCATAAGAAAATTAAAGATGATCTATTTGTCTCCAAATATTTCTAATTAGTTCAAGCTTTCAAAAATAAAAGACATGGGCTTTTCTCATTTGAACAAAATGACAAAACACAAAACATAGCAAATGAATAATGTGCTACCCTAAACATCTTCAACAGGAAAAAAGGGTAAAATCTGTTGCCTCCTCATACTTGCTTCTGTTAAGATTATTATCATCACTTATCGAGGGGGCAGTGCACATCCATGCTCACAAGAGTTTGAATCAATGATCAAGCCACAACCCTTCACAAATATCAAGGGAGGGGAATCTAATGTGAATGAGAAAGTCACAATCCATCCAGGAGGGCACGAATATTGGTTAAGGGGTTACAAGAAACAAGTAGAAAAATTTGTGACATCCGCACGACCTACTTCCTAATAACGTTAAAATCAACAAACCTCAGGAACATTTGAGGCGTAAAAATGCATAGACTCGTCATGCCACTGCAGGAGGGCATGAATATTGGTTAAGCGGTTACAAGAAGCAAGTAGAAAAATTTGTGACATCCACAAGAACAACTTCCTAATACAAAAAGTTATAATCAACAAACCTCAGGAACATTTGAGGCCTAAAAATGCATAGACTCATCACGCAACTGTATGAAGTTGGCCACATGAGCCACTGCAAACAGTTCGTGCTTTCCTGAGAAGTAACTAAGAGTTGGAATATCCAATTACTAATTGAACCGCTGCCATAACCACCAAATGACAAATTCAGACGTGGAGCCAAGTAGGGCCAAGAAGGTACATCCGAACCCCCTTCAGCGGAAAATTACAGTATTTATACAACATTATCCCAGTGAAATCCCACAAAGTGCGCATAATTACACTATTTATACATGATTAAAATTATTTTATGGATAGTAGATATTGAAACCCCTTTGCTTTTTCATGGGTTCATTTTTCATATTTTGAACCTCCGTATCAAAAACACTGGATTGGATCCGCCACTAATTACAATATCATTCCTTGAAGAATCTATATAGTTGACTAAAGAAACCACCAACTTGAGACAAGGCATATGTATAACAACACTACCTAAAGTATGAAAATAATTTTCCCTAAATACAAATATATAGTAGTATCTAAGTCAAAACAGGAGCTTATCCATCCCAGAAATGCAGCAAAAAACTATTTTATCAACTTCAACTTATAATTTCCAATACATTACCTAAAAGATCACATTAAGTGAATATAAATACAAAAATAAAAGCAATGTCAAAAAGTGAGTTTACTTGAGAATCCGGAGATCGGAGATGGTACGAGGCAGCTTCAATTTACCATACTCAGCAGCTGGCATTGACAAGTATAAGCAAAACAATCCTGTTAAGAACACCAAAATAACCCCAAAAGCTGCTGCAAATTCCCAACTTGACAATGGAAACCTCCCTTCCTTAAACCTCTTAGCTGTTGGCGAATCCAATTCAGCTGCACACAACATATCCATACTCTTCTTCTCTTCTTCATCCCTTGTAACTAACCGACTTGTGTCCACCACTATATTCCTCGGTGCAGCCATTGACAACACGGTGATGATGAACAAACACTATACTAATCTTCAATCATATTGATCCAATCACAACAAGTGTTGTTCAGCTCACAAATCTAGCCAAAAAAAAATCCCAATAAATTACTGAAAATATATCAAAGTAAAGCTAAATTAAGAACAAAACAAACCCAGATTTTGTTTTTTGAAAAATCCGAACGGAAATTAGCAGAAAACAGAGAATTGGGAGCTGGGTTTACAGCACAGGATACACAAAGAACAAAGAAAGAAAGAAAAAGTGCTAACGAGAAAGGAGATATATAAGCTAGGGATTTGGATATTTTATTCTAATATTTTCTTCATGTTTATTTTTCTTCAAAGTCAAACCATAAAATTTTAATTAATATTTAATATGAGAAAGATTGTAATTTATAATATTTTTTTTATAATTTTTTAATATTTAAATTTCTTGTTCGGAACATCAAAATATTGTAATTTAATTTAATATTAAAAATTATTTAAATTAATTTTCAAAAAATATAAGATAAATAAAAATAAATGGAATGAGTATTATTTTATTTTTAGATTTTTTTTGTTTGGGATATTTCCTTTTTTATAAAGTATATGCTTTTCTTGATTTGGTGGAGATTGGAAGAAAGTGAGAGCTAAGATGCACGAAGGGAATAATTTTTCATTTGTAATTTAGAAAATTACATAATTAATATTTTTTATATTTATTAATGAGTGTCGGCTATTGATTTAGCACACGAATTAAGAAAGCACTAAAAAATGATAAGTGTCAAAAACACACATAAATTATACTTTTTTTTAGTTTAATATCTAAACTATTAAAAATTTGAGTTTCATATCTAAACAATGACTTTTTAGTTTGAGAAACACACCTCTCTTTTATACCACTCTCATCATGGTATGTGTAATACACACTCTCTCTTTTATTTTAAAGAATTTCCATATCACACTCCACATGGATAAAATATTCAACCTTGACAAAAAATAAATAAATTATTAGTATTAGCTAAAATTAAAAATTTAAAAACTATTATAAAAAAATAATATTTTCTTTATAAAATAAAATGTATAATATTTTTCTTTCCCCACACCATTTTTTAAATTTTTTTAGTTTGCTTAAATTTCTTTTATAAAAGTATTTCATTTTTTACTTTATCTCCTTTCCCTCATCAAATACTAATTTAGATATTATTTTATTTTCTTAAAAATATAATTCTACCATCTCACTTAACCCTCTGCTTTCAATTTTTTTCCCAGTGTTTAGATATACATATCGAATATATTTTTTACTTGTCGTCACAAGACTTTTATATTTTTTAGTTGTTTATGTTATATTCGGTACACTAGTAAAAAAAAATTCTAAAAATATATGTAGGTGCATATCTAACACAAAATAAGAAAAACGTAAAAAAATAAAAATTAGGAGGGGAAGATAAAATAGGATGGGGTAGATTTTTTAAATAAAATAATATCAATTTCTATCGCGGGGGGAGGGAGGGGGAGGATGAAATATGAATTTTTACAATACTTTATAAATGATTTTTTTTTAAAGGATGGCGTTATCGCGGGGGAGGGGTACATGGAGGAGGCGGTGGAGTGAGATAAGAAAAATAATTTAATTTTCATATGGATAATAATTTTTAATTTTTAATTTATATTAATTTTTTATTATTTAATTTTTATCTAGATAAAATATTTTATCTATGTGGAATGCCATGTGTCAAAAGTTTTTTCATATAAAAGAGAGAGTGCACTACACACACTACTGAGGTGTGTTTCTCAAACTAAAAAGTGATAGTTTAGGTATGAAACTCACACTTTCAATAGTTTTGGTATGAAAGTCAAAAAAATGACTAGTTTAGGTGTGTTTTTGACACTTATGTCTTTTATCAAATCACCAAATTAAATATAAGTTATCTAAACATTGAAAAATGAATAATATTTCTATTATATAGAAGAGTGAAGTGGAAGGACGATGAAGCGCAAAAATGTAATTTCACGCTAACAAATATCTATTTAGAAAAATAATAAATAATTCTAAAAACAACTTTTTATATATGAAGTGAATAATAATCAAGGGCATAAATGTAATTTCACACTAACAAAAATCTACCAAGAATGATAACAAGAAAATTAAATAGTTCTAGAAACATCTTAAGTTATTGTTATTACATTAACTTATTTTGTTATTACTTCACTTTCTTTTCTTTTGTGAATTATTGTGATATCTATTTTATTATTACTCTATTTTACTATTACTTTAATTTAATTCTTAATATTTTTTCAATTCATTATGCTTATAAAAAATGTTTGCTTTTTATATAAATATTTATCATGAATTAATTATTTTCATCTTTATTTTGGTACTAATAATATACTTGAAAATAAATAAGTGTGATAAAATTAATAATATATATTAGATTGAAATTAAAGAAAAAAATGTTAAAAAGTAATTTTACAAATAAAAATGAATAGGATGATATATTTGTATAAAGATAACCAAGAATAAAAATGTAATACATACTAACAAAAATCTATCAAAAATAAATAATTTTAGAAACATCATTCTATATATGAAGTGAATGGTGATCAAAGGTAAAAATGTAACTTCATGCAAACAAAAATCTACCCAGAAGGATTACAAAAAAATTAAATAGTTCTAGAAACATCTTTAATTATTCTTATTAGTATTAACTCATTTTTGTTATTTCTTCATTTTTTATGAGTTATTGCGATATCTATTTATTATATAAAAGCAAATAAATTATTATTACGTTAGCTCTTAATAATTATATATCAAGTATAATATTAGGTGGAATCAGTCAAAATTAAAACTAAAATTTATATGTATATTTAAATTTTATGTATTGATATATTTTTTAATTTTGTAATCTTAAATATGCTATATTAAAAAATTAAAATTCAGAAGTTATTTTCTTTTTGAAATGAAATTAAAAATAAGTTCATATAAATCGAAAAGGAGGGAGTCATATATTAAAAATGAAATATAATGATTTGAAAACTTGAATTCTTCGTTTTAATTTTTAATTTGTTACATATTTGAAAATTACATAAATAGAAGCTTAAAAACGCAATGTAACAATTTAAGATATTTTTAGAAAAATATAGTTAAAAAACATAATGAGGTTTGGTTGACTCCCTTATTTTTATCGAAACAAAAAAAATTGCATATATTATTTAAAAATAACATAAGAACTAAAAAGTATTATGAATCACGTCAAATGACAACTAAAAATATGTGAGAACCATATAAGAAATTTCGTTGATTTTCCTAAAATCACTTGTATCACATAAAATGAAACAAATAGAATAACTTATATTATTCAAAAATCACAAAAAGGTATATAAATTAACAATAAAAAATATTCCTTTTCAAAAACACATATAAAATATTTAGTTCGTTTTTTTCAAATTTCATTTGTGTCACATAATTGGAAGAAAAAAATTAACATACGTTGGGTCTGCGCTGGCGCGGGCACCTGATATTTAGTCTATTTAGTAATAAGTGTAAAATAGACATAACATGATAAATTATTTAATGTTTTTAAAAAATAATTAACTAGTCAAAATTTCTAACAAAATAAATATAAATATCTACACTTTAGGGAATTTGACCGCGCTTTAAAATAAATATTAAAGGATTTCTTTTTTCCAATCAATTATATAGTTCTATTTATTTCCAAACGTAATATTATCATTTTATTTTTTTTAATTATATATTAATTATGAAGATCGTTTTGAGATGACGATTGTAATGAAACTTAACAAATTTAACATCTATGATCTATTAAAAGAGGGATAGTACATTATTGATCAATATGTCAAGATATATTTTCTTAGTAATTTTTTTTGTTCGGACAGGTATTTAATATGTCACTTTGTACATTTATGAGTTTGAATCTTTATATTACAACATATACTCCGGTGTACCTTTTTTCTTGAGTATTTAAGAATTATATTATAAAGTAACTAAAAAATACTAATGAAATACATCTACACGTCTTATTATTCTTTTTCATATTGATATGATAAAACTCCTTTGGATATTTTGTTTTTCAATCGTTCTTGTTCCTTTTTCAAATATACAATTTAAATTTGTATGATTTTTGCATGAATCACATCTATTGGTATTTTAGATTCTTTAGTTGCATTTATCAAAAGATAAATGTTATCACTCGTCAAATATTTTTTTTCTGAAAGTTATCCAAAATGTCACGCTACTGATTATTAAGTTTCAATATATTCAACCTCGAATGAGAATATGTTTTTTTTTTAAAAATTATTAACTCGTTTACTATATTTTTATCTATATCTTTTATATGAAATATAAAGATAAATAGATTCATATAAACTACGTGAGAATATTTGGTAGATAATAAAACTCTTCACATATTATATATATAGAATAATAAAATTAAAAATTAATTAAATTTGAATACTCTGATAATATGCTTTCATTTCAAATATACTTCTTGCATTCTCAAATCAATGATGCACCTCTTTCTTATATGAAATTAATACATGGACACCCTAAGTTATATACTCATAACTAAGTATATTAAAATATAATCTAAAAATTTAATCATAAAGGTTTTATGTACAAATTTTGTGTTTTATTTTTATAATATATTAAAAATCAAATCCACTTATTTAGTCATTTTGTATTCATCTTTTATTTAAAACTTTCAGATACATATTTAACAAAAATAAATTAATTTATCAAATGCATGAATAAATTTTTTTCGCATATATATTTGTCCTATTTTCAAAATTCATAAAATATATATTAAATATTTATATTCACTATTTTATTTATTTTGATAATTATGTTTTAATATATTTCAAAAGAGTTATAAAAGCACGATTTTCATAGTATAAAAAATATAAGTATTTAATATTAAAATATAGAGAAAAGGGATAAATATACCATCGAATTATCATAAATGGTACGTCAATACCTTTCGTTATACTTTTGAGTTGTGTATACCCTCCGTTAATATTTTGAAATGTATATACCTTTAGAATAAACAGAGGACACGTGTCATGATCTTAACGGTCCATCCAAATTTAATTTAATTCTTACCCATAAATAAATAAAAAAAAACCACCCATCTTTCACAATTTTAACCCATTCATAACCCAAATTGTAACCAAAAGCACCCAAAGTCAAAAGAGAAGTTACGGTAAGACAATCAAAACACTCAAATTCCTCTTTTCTTAACTTCTACAACAAAAACTTATTTCAAACATTTAGATTTGAACAACAATTTCAAACGAAGAAGAAGATTTTTTTTTCCAGAAATCCTTTGGATAATTTCTTATTCTTCATCTTCTTCAACCAAAAACCTTTATAGAATATTTCAATTGATTTGACTGAAATTACTCATAAAGATTTTGATTTTGAATGTATGAAATTGAAAAAAACATGATGAAACTCAAATTCCTTAAATTCAATTTCACTTATAAAAGCAACCATCAAGTCTTAATCTTCCACACTCAAATGGAATTAACTTGTGGGAAAACTGACAAGAGAAAATTAAGGGAAAAAATTGGCTGACACTCTGACTTTTGGAAAAAATTGTTTTGTCTTAAAGTCGCCATCTAAATTTTAAGGAAAATATTAGGAAAATCTTTTTTTAATATGTAAAATGTAAACTCTGTTTTGATTTGCGAAATCAGTGAGATTCAGAATAAGGGTTTTGGTTACTCGAGGGAAAATTGTTAAGCACCCCTCAGAGCCTATACGAAGATAGTCCTTAAACTTAATTTAGAAAAAACTTGTTATTTATTCGCTTTAAAATCAATTGTGAGTAAATTTTATTAGTTTTAAGAAAAAGAGTAAAATACAAGGTACGACATATATATGTCTTATAAAATAGCTTTAATGGTAGTATTTCTATTATGTGGTAAAAATAAAATAAATAATGTACTCAAATGTATGATATATTTATATGAAAGAAAAATATATAGTTGTATCATAATAAACTTACAAAAAAATATAGATGTAAATTTGTGAAAATTAGTCGTCTTATCTCGTGAAACAAAAATATAAGAGTAGTTCGATGTAAATGTGTAGTAATATGTGATATATAATATATATAATGGAGTTCTTTTCTAAAAATATATAAAAATAAACGATACTAGATGTTAAAATATTTTATATTGTTTGTGATCTTATATATATATATATATTATAAAAATAAAGTATATACATGTAAGTTTTTAAAACATGTGAATGTTTATTAGGTAGAGATAAATTAACAATAGATTAGATTTAAAATAATATGTGTAAAGTGTAGGAATTCATAAATTATAAAATAAATAAATAATATTAGTAACAGATAAAAATAATAGATTATGTAGAGAAAAATATAGAATATATACCTTCATTTATATGTATCTTGTGTTTTGGACCTGTCATATCTAAAATTTGAAATAACATGTTAAGATTATTTTTGTTTTAGCAATATCTTGAAAAAAATAGAGATAGTAATAATAGTAATATAATTTCTTCATAAAGCGGTGATATCAAAAGAATATAAATAATACGTCTAACTATTGTGACTTATCTAACAACTTACATTCATATTTTATAAGTTTTAAAAAATATGTATTCTTGTCTTCAAGGTAGTTTTTTTAATACATGATTTGCTACATTTTAAAGCCCCTAAACGTGATGTTTTAATTTCAAAAATCTGCACCTTTTAGAATTAAACATCTGCAATTTTGAGCTAAAAAAAAAACTTCATCTTTAATTTCAAAAATTTGCATTTTTGTGCTCAAGTCAGGCACATTTTGAGCTAAGAATCGGCATTCTTTTGGGCTAAAAAACGCTGTACTTTTGGTGCTCAAAACTTTGCACTCTTTGAGCTTAAAACACTGCGTTTCTCCCAAGTTAAAAGTTGCACTTTAAACGCTAAAATCTTCTTAGAAGAGCATGTTTAAAGCCACATTTTCACATTAAAAAGAAGGGAAAATACATAAAATCACCCCTGAACTTGGCACGAAAACTCGCTTTAGTACTTAAACTATGCGGGTAATTATTTACCCCCCTAATCTCTTTTAAAGTGAATTAAAATACACCCTAATATAACAATACCAGTCTCACAATGGCAAGTGCATTTCACACGCGCCATGTCATCGATCTGTCAGCGCCACATCAGCGTCACGTCATTGCCACATCAGATCCCATTCAACATATTTAAATTTTGATTTTTAATTCTTTTTTGTTCTTTTTATTTGCTCACAATTTTAGAAAGTAAAAAAAACTAAAAAAATAAGAATTAATATAATAAAAATAATCTAAAAAAATCAATTGAAAGAGATTCAAAATCTCAAAATCATTCTCACAAGAGCACTCAAATTTTAAAACACAAAATTAAAAAAAAATAACTACTAAAAATTTAATTTGAAATGAAAATTTGTAGAGTTTCATTGAAAATAACTTCAAGTTCATTACATTAAAACCTTGACATAAAGACTAATATTAATTTGAAGCAAGAACAAATTGATGACTTTTCAATTTTTTCTTGTTCATCACATTTTTTGAATTTATTGATAGAAATTAAAGGAAATGAGGGTGGATGGATCCGTCTTGAAGAAGGACAAAAAATATGAAAATCATAACAAAGAAAAAGAAGAAGAGATTGTAAGACAAATAAATAGGGTAGGAGTGGGGGTTCGTTGGGGGTGGGGGCTGTCGAAGAAGAAGAAAAGGTAGTGCAAGTGGTGGTTGAGGATGGGAGGGGTGGATTGGGTGTGAGGAAGATGAAAGGACGGTAGGTGGGGGTGGGGGTGGGGGTACTAAAGGTTGGGGGTGGTAGGGTATGAAGAAGATGAAGAAAAAAAAAAACTATTGGATAAAATGAAAATAATTGGGGTCCACTCATTATTTTTTTCCTTATTTTTTTATCTTTACGCGCCTCTTTTTTTTACTTGCCATGTCAGCGATTTGGGTGTATTTTAATTCACTTTAAAAGAGATTAGGGGGGTAAATAATTACCCGCATAGTTTAAGTACTAAAGCGAGTTTTCGTGCCAAGTTCAGGGGTGATTTTATGTATTTTTCCTAAAAAGAATCTACAACTTTTAAGCTAAAAATCTGCAATTTTAAGACCAAAAATCTGCACCAAAACTCACATAACAGGGCGTTTTGTTCAAAAAAAATTACACAATTTTTGCACCAAAAATCTACACGTAAAACTGCTGAAAGCTGTGACTTTTGACTTCTAAAATCTGAAATTTCGATAAAGCGATTTTGTTTAAAAATACACATTTTTTTGTACTAAAAACTCTGTCCGTAAGGCTGTTGAAATCTGCAAAATTTTCAACCTCCTAAAATCTGCAATTTTGAGCTAAAATCTGCAATTTTGAACCTCAAAATCTGCAAATCGTTAAGTTGCTAAAAAATGTGCTTTCAACTCTTATTAAAACCATTTTTAATCAATATATTTTTCTTTAAAGCAATAAAAGAAATCATTCCCAAATTCACTTCTAAAGGGTTAAGATTTCACGAACAACAGATATGTTAAGTAACGAAGGAAAATTAAGTTAGAAAGCGTCATCCTAAGCCAGACAAACATACTAAGTCCAATATCTAGAGTGATGAAAGATTACGTCATATTATTGTTCTCAATTGATTTCTATAAATCCAAAAACAAAAGCAAGCATAAATATAAATACAAAACATTGATATGGAAAATGTTAGTCAAGATAGAAACACATAGATGTATATATAAAAACACGTTAAACTTTGAAGTGGGAAAGAAGCGCTGGACACTATTTGACGCGATGAAGGCTGCTAGACACGAGCTTATGCGGCTATTAGCCGCTTCCCTGATTTGGACAGAGATGGAGTCATATACTAACTCCAATATGCGCTCCCGAGTTTACATGTAGAATAAAGAAAAGAAAAGGATTAGCATGACATGTTACCGGTTAAATTGCACGAATATAGTAGATAATTGAGGAGGACATTCTTACTAAATTCCAAATTGAAAGAAACCAAGATGCCAATGATAAGATGGAACAAAGTCACGCAAGGTATACTTAATGGAAAAGTTTGAGAGAATTGAGCATTTCAAATTTTAAGTCAACTTAACTTATAGCTTCAGGAAAACAAAAATAATTCATGTCAACAAATGTCTCCAGTGACATGATCAAACCAAATTAACCCGTACGTATCATCATGTTAACCAATTTAGATAAGTCGCGGAAAAATATTTTTTTTTCCGAAAATCAAATCAATCAAAAATGAAAGGAATTGAGAATCAAGTCGTGTTACATAGTCAAAACGAGATACGACTATCTTACAACAGATTAAAAGATATGAATTATTACACTACGACTCAATCATATTAAGCAATTAACGCTGAATCTTCTTTGGGTTAGCAGCAAGGGTTCAGCACGAGCAAATACGATGGAGTTTAAAGCTTTAATCCTTGCTAACAAATGAGGACTTGATGATAAAAGAACAGTCATCCTTTCTAGTTCATGGTACTATATAATCTCAAGATATCCTATTATTTAAGGCTGTGGAAAAGGAAAGATTCAAATAAAAAAAAATCAGGTTCTGTGCAGATCTCCCAGTGAGTAAGTACATTCCCTTTAAACTTCAAAATAGTTCAAACAACCAATTGAATGTTATTATGTGATCAAGATAAATTTATGTGATCAACGTCATGAATAAAATGATATCTTCCTACCTGCATATAAAAATGTGCATGCCATGGATGTGTAGTTTGGTTGATGTTGATATTCTATATGCTTAAGCTTGACAATCACCCATATATCCAATAAAGAGCAAGGTGTAGGTTCAATCGAATTAATCACCCTCCAAAATAGGCATAAAAACATAAGATGAGAGAAGCTAGGTTAACGTCAAACATTCTTGCATTCATTCTGTGAACCAAAACAAAATAAAAGAGGCGAGTTGTTAGCATGATGAAAATCTAAATAATTGTATATATTAATGTAATTAGATAGTGATATAAATTAGCATGATCATATAGATTTGTTGTAGAATCAAAGGAATAAATATTGTGATAGAATAGCGGATTTGGAGGGATTGAATAGCAGATTTGTAGAGATAGAATAGCTGATCTTTAGGGATATGAATGACGGATCTTTAGGGATTTGTAATATTTATTCTCTCTATATAATGGAAAGACTCTCACTTTGAGAGGCATTCAGCAAAACTGACATGGTATCAGAGCCCAGGTTGTCAACAAGTCTCAGCCCACAGGGAGAAACTGGGTTGTCGCTCTCTCCTGCCCAAGGCCCGATGTGTGAAGGGGGAGATTGTTGGGTTATCCCACATCGGAAGTGGAAGGGGCTGGTGGTCAATTTATAAGTGTGAGGGAAAGCCTCAACCTTTGAGCTAGCTTTTGGATTGAGAAGGCCCAAGACCACCAAATATTATTCCACTACACATAGCTCATCTTCGGTAGGACAAGTTATTACTCCTCAAATGGTACAACAAATGATCTTGTCAACATTTTCAACTTTGGGACTACAAAGTAATGAGGTAATATCTAAATTTTGGCTTGTTGATTCTGGCGCTTCCAATCATATGACCAACTCAACTGATATACTCAAAAACATCCGTGAGTATAATGGTCCAACACAAATTCAGGTTGCCAATGGTAGTAATTTACCTATTACCAAGGTTGGGGATATTACTGAAACTTTCAAGAATGTTTTTGTATCACCAAAACTCTCCACTAGTCTTATTTCGGTTGGCCAATTGGTAGATAACAATTGTAATGTAAGCTTTTCTCGTAATGGTTGCCTTGTGCAGGATCAGGTGTCGGGGACGATAATCGCGAAGGGGCCTAAAGTTGGAAGATTGTTTCCTATACACTTTTTTTTTCCTCCTGTTTTGGCTTTTGCTTCCACCACTACTAAGAATTAGGTTTGGCATAAACGTCTAGGACATCCAAATTCTATTGTGTTGTCTCATTTGTCCAATTCTGATTTATTGGGAAATAAAAATCAATTTTCAGTTGCTTCCTTTGATTGTTCTACTTGTAAATTAGGCAAAAGTAAAACTCTTCCTTTTCCTAATTTTGGTAGTCGTGCTGCAAAATGTTTTGATGTCATTCATAGTGATGTTTGGGGAATTTCACCAGTAATTTCTCATGCTCATTTCAAGTATTTTGTGACATTTATAGATGACCATAGTCGGTTTACATGGGTGTATTTTCTTCGATCTAAATCTGAAGTGTTTTCCATTTTCAAGAAGTTTTTGGCTTACGTTGAGACTCAATTTTCCACATGCATCAAAATATTAAGATCTGATTCTGGTGGAGAATATATGTCTCATGAATTCAATAATTTATTGCTTGAGAAAGAATTGTATCACAACGCTCTTGCCCATACACGCCACAACAAAATGGAGTTGCTGAGCGTAAAAACCGTCATCTTTTGGATGTCACTCGTACTTTATTGATTAAGTCCTCTGTTCCATCTAAATATTGGGTTGAAGCTGTGTCTACTGCTGTCTATTTGATTAATAGACTTCCATCTAAAGTGTTAAACCTTGAGTCTCCATATTATCGTCTTTTTCACAAGCATCCTAGCTATCATAGTTTTCATACATTTGGTTGTGTTTGTTTTGTGCACCTTCCTCCTTCTCAACGCAATAAACTCTTAGTTCAGTCTATTAGATGTGCTTTTATGGGCTATAGTACTTCGCAAAAAGGATTTATTTGTTATGATCCAAGTTCTAACAAATTTCGTGTTTCTAGGAATGTTATTTTCTTTGAGAATCAGTATTTCTTTCCTACTCATATTGAGTCATCTTCTATTTCTCCTCTTCTTCCTACTTTTGAGGATTTGTCATTGTCTTCTAAGCGGTTTAAACCAGGATTTGTGTATGAACGACGTCGGCTAACTTTACCCCATCCTGAAACAGATCCGCCACCTGAGACTGCTCTACAACCAGAATCTGAGATTTTTTCAAGGCCTGCTCCTCTTGAGCCTCCTCGGCGATCTACTAGAGTGTCTCAAACTCCTAAACGGTATGGTTTTTCTTCTACTTTATCCACCATCTCTATTCCAACAGGTTACTCACAAGCCTCTAAGCTTGAATGTTGGCAAAAAGCAATGGAGGAGGAACTTTTGGCTCTTAAAGAAAATGACACATGGGACATTGTTTCATGTCCTTCAAATGTCCGCCCTATTGGATGTAAATGGGTTTATTCAATTAAACTTCATTCTGATGGAACTCTTGATTGGTACAAAACTCGATTGGTTGTTCTTGATAACAGACAAGAGTATGGGGTGGACTATGAGGAGACTTTTGCACCAGTAGCAAAAATGACTACGGTGCGAACTATTATTGCCATTGCTACTTCACAAAACTGGTCTCTTTATCAAATGGATGTCAAAAATGCTTTTCTCCATGGTGATCTCAAAGAAGAGATTTATATGAAACCTCCACCTGGTTTGTTCTCATCACCTACATCAGATGTGTGCAAGTTGAAGCGGTCTTTGTATGGATTAAAACAAGCTCCAAGAGCTTGGTTTGATAAGTTCCGGTCTACTTTGCTACAATTTTCTTTTGAGCAGAGCAAATATGACTCGTCTTTGTTTCTTCGGAAAACATCTACAGGTTGTGTTCTTCTTTTGGTGTATGTAGATGACATTATCATCACAGGAACTGATTCTTCACTAATTACTAGCCTCCAACAGCAGTTTAATGATTCTTTTCATATGAAAGATCTTGGTACTCTTACATATTTTTTGGGTTTGGAAGTTCATAATGTTGCTTCAGGTGTGTTTCTAAACCAACACAAATATACTCAGGATCTGATTTCTTTGGCTGGTCTTCAAGATTCCTCCTCTGTAGATACTCCATTGGAATTGAATGTGAAGTATCGTCGTGAGGATTGCGATCTTCTTCCTGATCCAACTATGTTTCGACAATTAGTTGGGAGTCTAAATTACCTTACTATTACTCGGCCTGATATCTCTTTTGCAGTGCAACAAGTTAGCCAATTTATGCAAGCTCCCCGTCATCTCCACTTGGTGGCTGTTCGTCACATCATTCGGTATCTTCTAGGAACATCTACTCGTGGATTGTTCTTTCCAAGTGGTTCTCCTATTCGTCTTAATGCTTTTAGTGATTCTGATTGGGCGGGATGTCCTGATACTCGTCGTTCAGTCACTGGTTGGTGCATGTTTCTTGGAGAGTCATTGATATCGTGGAAGAGTAAAAAGCAAGATCGTTTGTCAAAATCTTCAACAGAGGCTGAATATCGATCCATGTCTACTGCTTGCTCCGAGGTTGTATGGCTTCGTGGATTACTTGCTGAGATTGGATTTCCTCAATCTCATCCTACTCCTCTCCATGCTGATAATACAAGTGCCATTCAGATTGTTACTAATCCAGTTTTTCATGAGAGGACCAAACACATCGAAGTAGATTGTCATTATATACGAGAAGCTGTAGATAAAGGAGTCATTACTCTTCCACATGTGTCCAATGATCTTCAAATAGCTGATGCGTTTACAAAATCTATGGCACGACAACGCCATCAGTTTCTAGTAGGCAAATTGATGCTTCTTGATCCACCGACATCAATTTGAGGGGG
The DNA here is from genome assembly GCA_016801875.1 of Solanum sitiens. Lineage (NCBI taxonomy): Eukaryota > Viridiplantae > Streptophyta > Magnoliopsida > Solanales > Solanaceae > Solanum > Solanum sitiens. The sequence goes on along the minus strand of JABWTJ010000092.1, from coordinate 3,788,632 downwards.
GATGTTAGCATGATGAAAATCTAAATAATTGTATATATTTATGTAATTAGATAGTGATATAAATTAGCATGATCATATAGATTTGTTGTAGAATCAAAGGAATAAATATTGTGATAGAATAGCGAATTTGGAGGGATTGAATAGCAGATTTGTAGAGATAGAATAGCTGATCTTTAGGGATAGGAATGACGGATCTTTAGGGATTTGTAATATTTATTCTCTCTATATTGGAAAGACTCTCACTTTGAGAGGCATTCAGCAAAACTGACACGAGTAACAATATGATTTGACAACACTATAAAGCAAAGAAATAAGAAATACTTCCAGAGAAGGTGAAACACAAGCGAAATAGATCAACATTATACTCGAGCTGGTTTGGTCTGCCATCAAGTTAATAAGTACGTGCTTATTTAGCGTCCTTGGTTTTACTTGAAGGAGTGAACAAAATTTAGAACCGAAACACCTCAAACTTTAAGTGAAATCTGACTTTCGAAAACAATGAGGTTACTTATGAAATTTTAAGATCCAGAAGCATCGGTTTGAACGTGAATGACAATTAACAACAGAGAACAACATAAATCAGGCTAAACGTCTTATGAGATCATGTTGCAGAACTTGAAAACAACAATATGAACATGTCTTGTGCATTTCTAAGATGATTCTAACTCGAGTTCATATTAATGATATGAGAGGCTGAAATGCAAGAGAGACACGACCAGCATTCAAGTTATGATTTAAACAAGCAGTCATAAAACTGGGTTACATAGTTACCATACTTAAAGTGGAGACTAGGTGAATAACGCCTATTGCGAGCAAAGCAAGACATATATTCGACCAGTTATATGTATACAAAATTTAATTAATGAAATAATAACCAACATATAACATTCAAAAAATTCACTGATTCTTGACTCACACCTAACTGCCATGGGCTATACAAAAAAATAATAATTAAGGCAAGGGTGAAAACAGAGGAATCAGATACACATGATAACAGACTCTAATCAAGTGATGAACGCATTGAAGTAAAGTAATGTAAGAGGAGACGGAATTACCTTTCTTGGAGCAGCAATACTAGAGATTTGACGTTAAAAGATTTCACTTTGAACTCGAACAACAACTCACAGAAGAACGATAATCAGATTGTTTTTTTTACGTTCCTTGATATTTTTCTGGATTGATGTTTTTTAGTGATTCTCCTCTGTTTTTTTTTCTTTCTTTCGAATGGAAAGAGTTCTGATTTTATAGTAGAATTTGGGGGAGGCTTCAATCTCAGAACCATCGGATTAAAGGGATAATGATCCCAAATCCAATGGTCCTTTTAGTTCTCCACCTTTTTAGTTGTAGCAGTGACGGTGGTGTGGCTTTTGAGGTCTGCCATGGTCTGATGGAAGAGATGTAAAGTTGACATGATGAGGATATGATTGATGGACGGCGGATGGGGAAAAGAGGTGACATTGGAGACCGCCGGATATTGTTGTTTTCCGACGATACATGGTCGTTCTTGATGGAGAGGTCGATGATAGATTGATGAGAGAGGACAGGCATGGGGAAGGTGATGACACCTGGGGAAGAAGAAGGAACAATGTACTTTTTTTTGGAAAAAGAAAAAGATGGCAGGAGACGGGAGTGGAAGAGATGACCACCGGAAATTGCCATTTCCGGCGGTCCGAAGTTGATGGGAGAGGAGAGGAGAGGAGCGGTTTGGGAAGAAGCAAGTATGGAAAAGGGGGAAGACGCGTGAACTTGGGGAAGAAGCGTGACTTGGGGAAAGAAAAATCTGCAAAAGTTGATGGGTTGTACTATTTTTGAGAAAGATGAAAAGGCATGGGATTTAATTTGAACCGTCTGATCGTTTGATCGGACGGTTAAGATAAATTAGAAAAAGAAAAGTGTTTCATATTAAATAATAGTAATAGCTGAATTAATTAGTACTATTAGATTGAATTGTAGGGTAGAAATTGATCTAAAGAAGCACAATTCATGTGCTCGCCTACGTGGCATACACGGATTGGCCGGCTAAAGAAGACATGGATTGCCAAAATTTCTCATATTAAAGTCATTTAAATTATAACATCTTCTTTAATAAATAGTCATAATTTATTAATAATAATTATTTTATAAGATTATCTTATTTGATAAAATTAGTCACTCCTAAAATTAAATTAATATAAATTAGTAACTCATTAATTAATTAAGATTTCAAATTTTAATAAATGTACGAAAAATATCTATTGTGACAAAAGAAATTATACTTGAACAAAAAAATAGATTTATTTTTTAAGAATGTCATTTATTTTTAAAAAAAAAAGAGAAAGTAAGTAGTAATATATATAATATATTCAATTGTTATAAAAACGACGCTTATAAAATACATTCATCAAGTAAAATATAAAATAATTAAACAATCTTTTTCTATTCTTATAAAATCTCACAACATATTATTATTTTTATTATTATTATGCGGAGAGCAAAAATTGGGTGTCTACAGAAGGTCAACATGAGTAACTAAAAAGCAAGAAATAATCAATATGCATATTTTATAACATTTTTCTCGTCATGAGTACATCAAATGTGAATTAAAATACATTAACAAGGATTGTCTTACAATACACATTTATATAGATATTCATTAAGAAACACAAATAAATTATCATAAGTTTACACATTTAAAATTTGAGAGTTATGAGGAGTTATAAAAATTCTGGATATATAAATTTAGAGCCTAAGATTCTGTGCTCAAGAATTAATTTCTTCAACATGAGTAACTAAAAAGCAAGAAAAAATCAATACGCATGATTCATAACATTTTCCTCATCATGAGTACATCTAATATAAATTAAAAACATTAACATTTGCTTCAAAAAGGATTGTCTTACAATACACATTTATATTTATGAGGAGTTATAGAGATTATGAAAATATAAGTTAGGAAGACAAAGAGATACATATTTCTTAGTTTAAGAAGGGAAAATTAATGATATTAATTTTAGGGGATGTTGAATTCAAAGTTCTAATTATGTTTGTAAGATTAGTTTCTCTATTATTTATTTAATTAATAGGGGAAAATGAAAAGGTAAGAAACTTAAAATGTTATTAATAACAAATTGTAGAAATTCATGTAGAAATCTCGAGAAATCAAGGATTGTATTGATGTATTGAAATATTTATCGTATTGATAGTGTAATCATAGGTTGATCAATATTGATAAATTGATTAAAATAATATTGAGTTACAAGCTCCTTGTATAGGATAGGATTGTAGAGTCCTAAGTTAACTATACTTAGAGTCCTGCTACAATACCTATTACTAATATAATAATAATAATGCAATTATAAATAATCTAAATCCTAGTTGTACTATAATTCTAATTATAATCCTAGTCGTAATATAATCCTAATCATAATATAATTATAAAGGAAATATAATACTAATTAATATGGGTAGTCTAATCCTAATGAGACTCTAATTTCCTAGCAGTGATGTAAACTCGTCCATCAGCTTTGTTGGACATGTTCCAATCCTCAGCATCCTTCTTCATGAACACTTGTTGCAGATACGTTAGTCAGCTGCGTTGGACCTGTTCCTTTGACATGTTCCAATCGTCAGCTTCTTTCTTCTTCAACACTTCCTCGCAAGCTAGTGAATAGAGGAACGGTTACTCCTAGCTTGCTTTGAATATCTAGCAAAAAAAAAAAACTTTGAATACCCAGCAAAAACTTGTCTTAACAATACTTCGGTATGTTGATGTTGTTGTTTCCGAATATCCGACAATTCTTTTTATGAATACCCAGCAAAAACTTATTTTGTCAATGCTTCGGTATTAATGTTGTTGTTTCCTCTTCCCCTGCCTTTTTAGTAGATAATACCATGTTATGATTTTGTTTTGGTACCTCTTCTTTCTCTTCCCTTATATTGAGAGCATTAAATTGATTAAGGGTGGATATCGTGTTTTACCTAAACTTCTAGCAAAATTAATTACTTTTGTCAAGGTGCGTGAGATCCAACTCTTTAGAAACACATCATTCTCCTTCCAATCATCAATAGTACCACTATCTTTTGCATCTTTCTTAGCCACTACAATTTTCCCAACAGTTTTTCAGTGGAACAACTACTTTTACTTGGTTCAATTTCTGTGATATGAATCAATTGGGATATGTGTGTCTTTATTTATGAGGTAGTTTTTTGGCTTAAGTTTAATGAAGTAAACGATAATGAGTTGGTGAAGTAAGGAGGTCAACATATTTTTGGTAGAAATGGTCATTGCAACGTGTGGTTTTTTTTTGTTTTTATTTTTATTTTTTATCAATAATCACAGAGCGGAAGAGCTTTAAGTTTTGATACCATGAAGAAATCCATATAGAAATCTCACGTAGAGAAATCAAGGATTGTATTGATGTATTGATATATTGACCGTATTGATAGGGTATTGATAGGTTGATCAATATTGATAAATTGATGAAAATAATATTGAGTTACAAGCTCCTTGTATTGTAGAGTCCTAAGTTAACTATACTTAGACTCCTACCAAAGCTATTACTAATATAATAATAATAATCCAATTATAAATAATCTAAATCCTACTTGTACTATAATTCTAATAGTAATCCTAGTCGTAATATAATCTTAATCATAATATAATTATAGAGGAAATATAATCCTAATTAACATAGGTAGTCTAATCCTAGTGTGACTTTAATTCTAAAGCAGTGTTGTAAACTCGTCCATCAGCTTCGTTGGACATGTTCCTTTGACATGTTTCAATCCTCAACTTCCTTCTTCATCAACACTTGCTGCAGACACGTCAGTCAGCTGCGTTGGACATGTTCCTTTGACATGTTTCAATCTGTCAGCTTCCTTCTTCTTCAACACAAATTACAATAATAAAAGTGTTCTACTTGAAATTAATTTTATTAATCACAACTTCTCAAATATTCTCATACGGTTTCATTACTAAATTTTAAAAAATGCAAACTTTATATGTTTAATTAAAACAACAACAATGTAGTGTATTCTTACAAAGTGGAAACATGCATTATATATATATATATATATATATATATATATATATATATATATATATACAAAAACAAAAATGTGCATCTTTTCATCTTCAACAACAACAACAATATCACCATACTCACAGGAGACAAAGCGAAGATACAGATAATGGATAAGCAGGACATGGAGGGGAAAGAAATATGGCCAGCATTAGTGGGCTCTAAAACCCCAACGGTGAGTTCTAAAACCCCAAATCAGGATCATGTGATTTAGACTGGAAAGATAAATTCAGAACAGCTAGATGGAGAAGATGCTAAAACCCCGAGGGTGGAGTCTCCGGAAAAGCCAAAATGGGCAAATTTGTTTAATGGGAATCGACTAGCAGCACAAGGGATGACCTTACAATATGTGGCTCCTATGGTGTGTAATGGTGAAATAGTGGTGGAATTATCCAAGGAAGAGGTGGAGCTTGAAACAAAAAAGTGGAAATATGCATTAATTCTCTACATGGTGGGAGCTGATCCTACAATAGCAGCACTTGAGAGGTACATTGCGACAAACTGGAACTATATTACGAAGCCGAAAATGTATTACCATAATGAGGGATATTTCCTTGTTAAATTCACTAATCTTAAGGATAGAGATGAAGTGTTATATGCAGGTCCACATATGTTGAATAATAAATCCATTATTGTGAAAACATGGTCCCTAGAGTTTGATTTTAATAAGGAGGTAATGCAGACTATTCCAATTTGGGTTAAGTTTCCTAATCTTTCCTTGAATTGTTGGGGTGTGAATTCATTAAGAAGAATTGGAAATGGTTTGGAGGTACCTATTTATACAGATGAATGCACGACACAAGTAGATCGAATCTCATATGCCAGAGTCCTCATTGAGATGGACATCACTAAAACATTACCAACAGAACTAAAAGTAGAGGATCCTAATGGTAGATTGTTCACACATGAGATAAGCTATGAGTGGGTTCCAACTTATTGTCCTATATTCTTATTAGTAGGACATAAGTGTCAAAACATGAAAGGGGTAGCAGACAGGCAGGCAACTAGACCTAAGAGGAGACGAATGGAATGGAAGACTCGAGCAGATGGAGATAAAGTAGTTCAAGGGGAGGAAGAAGTGCCATGGGCTATTATTGAACTTAATACTAGTAAGGAGAGTAGTGTAAATGAAGAAACTGTGAGTCATGAACAAATTATAAAGGTGACACCATGGAAGGAAGTGAGAGGTAAGTCTGCAATAAAAAGAGGTTTGAATTTTGAAAAGGGATAACCAGCACTACAAATGAATTCAATTTACTACATAATCATGCTACAAGATTTGTGGTAGCAGGTGGTGGAGGGCAAGGTGCTAACAGGATACTTGGAAGGGGTTCTACCCTAACCAATTCACTATGCAATTAGTAGTGTGGAACATTAGGGGTTTGAATAAAGGTTATATGCAGAAGGAAGTAAAACTATTTATAAGAGCAAATAAGATTAGTATACTAGCTTTACTTGAACATATGAAAAAGCAACATCATGCAGTCAGAGTAATTAAAAATATTGCACCACGGTGGGCTAGAATAGACAACTATAGTTATAATAATAAAGGGAGAATTTGGATTATCTGGGATCATCAAGTTATAGAATGTGAAATTGTGGAAGTGGATGAACAATATATTCACTCGGAGGTGAGGTTTTTAACAAGGGATTGCAAATTTTCCTTTACTGCAGTATATGGTTTGCATACCATTGAGGATAGAAAAAGCTTATGGGGGAAACTGAGGAGCATTAACCTGAGACAGCAAGGGCCATGGTTGTCTATGAGAGATTATAATGTTATTCACAGAGCTGAGGATAGGTTGATTGGTTCTACAGTTCATGAAGATGAAACTAAGGATTTTGATTCTTTTCTGAAAGACACGGGAACGAAAAGTTTAAGAACTAATGGTAGAGAATTCACCTAGACTAATAGGCATGCTTATAGCAGGATTGACTGGAAAGTTAATGCTAGATGGTTATTGGATATGCAATCATTGGAAGTGCAAGTAATGGATCCAGGATGTTCAGATCACTCACCTCTTAGAGTTGTTTTGACACATGATGAGGAAAGCAGACATCGGCCTTTTAAGTTCTTAAACCACCTAGCTCAGCATAGAGAGTTTTTGAGGATAGTGCAGATGGCGTGGCAGCAAAGTCACAACACTGGTTCAATGTATGGGGTACAACAGAAGCTTAAGAGCATGAAAATAGCTTTAAAAAGCTAAATATTGTTGAATATCAAGGAGTGGAAACACGAATTAGAATGTATAGGAAATAGCTCCATAATCTGCAACGTAATATGAGGCAACCTGGGTAAAGTACTAAGCTGTTACAGCTTGAAAGAGATGTTGAAGGAGAACTTGGTGAAATGGCTTAACATTGAAGAGAGTATAATGAAGCGAAAATCTAGAGTACAATGGCTGCAATTGGGTGATGGAAGCACAACTTACTTTCTTGCTAGTTTGAAGAATAGAATAGCTCAATATAAGATATTAAGTTTGGAAACTAGTGATGGAAGATTGTTTAATAACAATAATGATAATGATATTGAGACAAAAATCATAGGATTTTATAAGCAAATTTTGGGATCTGGTGCTACTCATCTACCTGTAGTAAATCTAATGGTGATGAGAGATGGACCTGTATTAGATAGAAATCAACAAGCCCAATTGATCAAAGATGTAACTAAGCAGGAGGTAGTAATGGCTTTATAGGGCATAAATGATGCTAAAGCTCCTGGATGTGATGGCTTTAATGCACTATTTTTTTAAAAAAACTTGGCTATTATAGGAGAGGAAATCACTGATGATGTATTACAATTCTTCTCCACAGGTAAAATGTGTAAAGCCATAAATTGTACTACTGTCACTTTGATACCTAAAGTTACTCATCCTTCCAAAATATCTGAGTATAGACCTATATCTTGTTGTACTTTATTGTACAAGATTATTTCAAAAGTTCTAACTAATAGAATGCAATGTGTGATGGATGTCTTGGTGGATAAAAATCAATCAGCTTTTGTTCCTGGTAGATTGATAAATGATAACATCATTTTAAGTAATGAACTAGTAAAAGGATACAGAAGGAAGAATGTGTCTCCAAGGTGTATGCTTAAATTTGATATGAAGAAAGCCTACGATTCTATGGAATGGGGGTATCTTAAGCAGGTAATGATACACTTGCAATTTCCTAGAAAGTTTATGGATTGGATATATCAATGCATCAGTACAATTTCATATTCTATTTTGATAAATTGTCACCCCAGTATTCCCTTTGCTGCAAAAACAAAGATTGAGACAAGGGGACCCAGTATCCCCATATCTATTTGTGTTGTCCATGGAGTATTTGTCAAGATTGTTCAAGACATTGCAGCATAATCCTGACTTAATTTCCATCCAAAATGTGAGAGATTGCAGATTGTGCAGCTGAGTTTTACTGATGATCTCTTATTGTTTAGTAGAGGATCCATGAGCTTTCTATAGCTTTTGGCCTAGTAGCTAATGTTGACAAGAGCTCCATTTATTTTGGAGGAGTGCCAAGGGATACACAAGAAAAAATCTTACAAGAATTGGGCTTCTCACAGGGGTATTTACCTTTTAAATACCTAGGTGTTCCACTGAGTACTAAAAGAATCTCTATCCTACAATATCAACCTCTAATAAATAAGATAATGCATAGAGTTTAGAGTTGGACCTCCAGGTTTCTACGCTATGCAGGAAGGACTCAGTTGATTAAGAGTGTGTTGTTTTTCATACAAGTGTTCTGGTCCCAAGTATTCATAATTCCAAAGAAAGTGATTAAGTGTATGGAAACATTATGCAGGACTTTCCTGTGTGGACAAGGGGTGTGTATACTTCTAAGAAGGTACTATTTTAATGGGACCAGTTGTGCAAGCCTAAGACAACATGAGGATTCAATATACTGGATACATAAACATGGAATAAAGCTGCAATTAGTAAGCCATTGTGGAATTTCTGTGTGAAGAAAGATAGATTATGAATGAAATCGGTGCATCAATATTATGGGAAGCAAGGGACTTTATGGGGGGGGGGGGGGTAAAAGCACTACAAGCTTCTTGGATGGTGAGGAAAATACTCCAAATGCATCATGAGCTTGAAAGCATTGGATGGAATGAAATGTATACAAAACAGATGGACAGGTTCTCTATCAAAAAATTGTACACAGCTATGAGGGGAGAGTATCAGAAGGTTGAGTGGAGAAGACTAATCTGCAATAATGTTGCATGCGCAAAATGGATTTTTATATTATATTTAGCAGTCCAAAAAGGGCTACTCACAAGAGACAGATTGGCTACATGGGATGTATAGAAGGGGTACAGTGTGTGTTGTGTGAACTGAAGATTAAAGTCACAATCACTTATTCTTCCAATGTATATTCACAGCTAAGGTGTGGCAAAAAATTCTACATTTAAAGAGAGGTTTGTGGATGGGATGAGGAAGTGTTGTGGGCAAATACTAACTGCAAAGGTAAACAAGCAAGAGCTAAGGTTTATAGGATGGCAGTGACTTTCACTGCAAGTGTTTATGTTATATGGCAGGAAAGGAATCAACGGATTTTCAAGCAAAAAAACAGAACTCCTGAAATGTTGGTAAGGAAGATAGTCCAAGAAATGCATATACGAGGAAGACAATGGCCAAGACTTGATCATGTGTTACAATCCCTGAATGCATATCATGTTTAATGTCAAGGTAGTCTGATTGAAGATGTTGCTAAGCATTGTGAAAACTTTTTAGTTAAGTATGAAGTATAGTTAGTTGATGCAAGGCTGGGGTTGTCCAGCTTGCACTTCTGGGTTTTTTTCTCTGTTTTGTAATTCTTACTTTGGTAATAAAATCGTTTATTTACCAAGAAAAAAAAATAATGAATAGAACAATAATTTTTTGTTCAAAATGAAGAAATAAAATAAAAGAGAACAAAATAATATTAATAGAATCAAAATAATACAACAATGAATCTTCAAAATGTTTGAAAATCATTCAAACGTTTATACAACTATAACTCTCTATGCATGAATCTCCAAGATAATTAAGTTTCTTTTTACATTTTGTTGAACTTGTACCAAATAATGTGATGAATCTTTCAAGAATATATCTATGATCTTCATCAAAGTGAAGGTCATATCGTGACATCATCTTTTCTATGTCTTCTTTTTTGATTACTTAAGTACATGATTGATGAAGAAAAAGATGAAGAAAATAAAATTAAAAGATTATACTACTAAAAAGAAAGAATGAAAAAATGAAAATGAACATGCAACATCTCAATAGATGATTGGTATTTATGGATAAAATAAGCCATAAAAATAGTTAAAATGAAATTGAAAAGACATGCTATTTAAGTAGAGATTGTCAATAGATGGAGTTTTTTGTAACTCATTTCATATAATTACAATATTAAATATGATTGAATTTTTTAGTTAATAAATAAATTATTTTATGAAAAGAATGAAGAAAAAAGGAAAAAATTAATGGAGGCCATATAGAAGTGTCACATCACAAACTTTTGATTCTCCTTTATATATATATATATATATATATATATATATATATATATTTTAATTATATTGCAAATTCAATGTGTCCAAATCTAATTCCTTATTTAACTAGATGATCTCCATATTACTCTCTCACATTTTCAACCAAATTTCTCACACTTCAAATTACTTCCAGCTTTCCTTCTTCAAAAACTTCCTTCTTAAAGTCAAAATCTTGATTATCTCTCTTCCATATACAATATTTTTTTTTAGAGATCTTATCAATCAAGCAAAAGATTTAAATCTCAAAGACTTTCTTAGAGACTTTTTTGGATATTGTCTATTAATGATTTATCATAATTTTACCATTTTGATTTGAATTTTAGTGAGTTTTATTTGGTATTCGAGATTTTAGTAATCACCATTAACATTATATTCATTTATCATATATTTTGTTTGATTTTATATACATTGTTGTGTGTTTAGTAATTTCGTCATTTTCCCCTAGGGTTTTAGGTAAGGGAAAAGCATGTGTTTTTCACCTTAATGTGTGATTTAAAGAGGATTACAAGAGACATCCCATATAATTACCAACTTTTTGGGGATTCTCCTTCTTTTAATTTATGAATTACTCAAGAATTTTAAAAAATATAAGCTCTGTGGCTAAAATGGCTGAAGAGAGCATATCTAAATTTCGGCATGATCTTTATACCTAAAGTAATAAATTCAACCGTCCAAAAATAGAATAAAATTGTGGGTATTAAAAAAGTTGATGAACTTGTTAAAAAACAAAGTAATGAAGAACAACTTTCCGAATATTAAATCAATGAAGTGGTATTTAATTATGTTTGGCAAAACTTTTAGTAAATATTTTGAATATATTGTCATAACAATATGTGAATGCATGTTTATTTCGATGAGTGATAAGTACTTTAAAAGGTAATTTATATTTTTATTGAATAAAATAAAGTTAAAAGTTCAAAATTGTCGAAATTATATTTTCATATTTGCTCTTCATTCACATTTTCTAGTTGATAAGTATAAGAGAATTAATTGTTCAAAAAAGTGGAAAATGGTATTCAATTGATATACCCTAAAGTATCTTTTCTAATGATACGTCAAATCCCACTATTCACTAAATATGGGAGGGAGTAATTATTAACACAATTTCCTCATTATTAAAGAAGTCACATTTTTCATGTTATATTATTAATCGATTTTTACCATAATTATATCAAGGAATTTGTGAACATTTTTATTATTTAAAGGTTTCAAAAAGTGCAAAAATAATATCATATCTCTAATTAAAAAATAATTCTCATGATGAAGGTTGTTGAAACAAATTATTTTCTTCTTTTGAAGATAATTTTCTTGTTATGGTCTATTGTTTTAGTGGCAGAAGGTAAGTACAATTCTTTCATATGTCACAATTATTTCCTCTTGCATGTATTATAATTGTGTTAATAATTTATTTATTTTGTTATATGATTTAGCAGCAAGAACTGAAAAAAGAGAAATTAAATCAAATGAAGCTTATACAAGTGGAACCAAGCTTTACAAAATGGAGGTTGATGATTCAATAATAATTGACTATACACCATCTCATACATCACCGGCTACTCCAACACCATGGCCTAAGACCATTGATTAATTTATGTTACAATTATGAATAATACCCTATATAAATATTTTAATGAATAATGATATCGATGTTCAAGTAAATTTTCTAATTTGCTTGTCATTTAGTGTTTTGGACTCCGTTTTATTAGAATTCGTAAGCGTTTGGCTATATGATTTCATATAATGATGTCAATTCATGAGATAAAAATCAACATTTGGACATGCGATTATTCACTGATTTCATCTTATGATATTATCTCATGAGATGAAGTTTCAAATTCTCCGGAAATCATGATTTGAGATTTTGCAAATATTTTCAAATACAAAAATTGATCCACAAGTTTTAACCACATTTGTATCTAGTAGCCATTTGTTTCATAGGTAAATAAAATTTAGAGAAAATGCATAAGTACCCCTCCAACCTATGTCCGAAATTCCACAGATACACATATATTATTCTAAGGTCTTATTACCCCTTAACTTATTTTATAAATAAGTTTCTACCTTTTCTTGGCCTATGTGGCACTAGCTTGAAAAAAAAATGTCAACACGCGCTGGGCCTAGAAGATAGTGCCACGTATGTCGAAAAGAGGTAAAAAATTATGTATAAATTAAGTTTAGGGTACTAATAGGACCTTAGTATAGTGTAAGTGTGTCTCTGAGTTTTTGGGCATAGGTTGAGGTTACTTATTTTATATATGATGTAACAATTATTTCTATCAACATAAAATTTATTATTACTTCAAATCAATTTTTGTTTACCATTTATATTAATAAAATTCATTGTTTTGTTTTTATCAAATTTATTACTATGTTCAAATTAATGTTTAATAAAAATGTAATTTTTGATCATTATATAGAGTGAATAAGAATAACTGTTATGGTAAGATTGTATTGAATTAATAAAAAATAATTTTAATTTTTTTTAATTGAATTAAAGATCTCATAAATAATTGTTGTATTTTTAAAGAATATTTTTATAATAGTGTATTCTGTGATTTTATATACTTTTGCTCATTTAGTAAGATTATATAAGAAATTGAGATAATTTTAATAGTTTTATAATTTATGTGACATTTATATTTATAATGAAAACATACAATATAAATATTTAAATTACATGTCCAAACAAAACCTTAGCTTTATTTCGTAATTTCATATTATGATTTTAAATCATCACATGGCCAATATGTTTGAGGTAATAGTAGCATTTTATTAAAAGTTTTTGTTTAAAATCTATTAAAGGAATTTTTGATTGGCAAGAGTGCTTTTTTTTTTACAGAATAAGGTGAAATGGCCAATTCAATCCTTTGTCATATCCCTGCAATTATGACCATTGCCAAAGTAAGACAAGGAAACAGTAAAAAACAATTATCTTGACAATCTCTGATTATGTTTGTAAACCACAAATTTTAAATATATGAAAAATAAATTAATTATAAACAAAATTTAAAGAAATAAAATATTGTATTAATAAATAATGCTGCTATAATTTTATTTTTTTTAGTTTTTCACTCTTAATTTTTTTTTGTGATTCGCGGGATGTTATTAGAATATTTCTCAAATCAAAGATGATTTGGACATTTGATCTCTATATGAATATTCCGAGAGTTTAAGGAATATTCGAGATACCTCTTCAAAGGTATATAGACATAAATCAGAATTTAGATGAAAGAACCTGCAAAAATCTAACAAAAATAAAATACGTCCTGTCGAGTCCCAATTGAAATTGGACACATTTTATAGAAGGGAAAATTGTATATAATAGCAAACTATTAATTCAAATTAAATGCTATAAATATACTTTGATTTAATTATACCCTATAGCAAACTGTAGCTATTTTCGCCACTCTCATTGATGGAATCTCGCTCGCCACTCTCGTTTGGTGGCAGTCTCGCTCACCTCTCTCGCTTTTTATACAAACACAAATGTATAAAATGCCTTTGTGTTTGTATAAAGCGAAAGAAAATTGTATAAATACATATATTTTCATTCCCCTCTCTTCCCTCTCCCAGATCTCGCTCGCCACCCTCGCCTCTTTCGCTTATACAAACAGAAACAAAATATATAAATTGTGTTTCTGTTTGTATAAAGTGAGAGAAAATTGTATATACACATGCAAATACATATATTTTCGTCATATACACTTATAATTATACAATAAAATTACTCCCCTGCCCAGTTTCTGTTGCCTTTCTCTCTTTCTCGTTTTATACAAATTTAAATTTCATATAATTTCTCTCTTTCTCGTTTTATACAATTCGATTCAATTGTATATTCTCTGCCCAAGTCTCTTTTGTCTTTCTCTCTTTCTCATTTTATACAAATTCAAATTGTATATAATCGTCCTATACACTTATTTACAAATATTTCCCTGCTCAAATTTCTTTTGCCTTTCTCTCTTTCTCGTCTTATACAAATTCAAATTGTATAATTGGGAAATTTGTATATAATGGCAAACTAATAAATCAAATTAATTGGTATAACCACCCTTTGATTTAATTGTGTCCCGTAGCAAACTGTTTGCCAGTCACCTCTCTCCCTCAAACTCTCGCTCGCCACTCTCCTCTCTCGCTCCATCTCTCGCTCGCTTCCTCTCACTTTATACAAACACAAGTGTATAAAATCTTTTCTATTTGTATAAAGCAAAAGGAAATTGTATAAATACATATATTTTTGTTCCCTCTCTCCCCTCTCTCAGATCTCGCTCGTACTCTCCCTAATCTCGCTCGCCATCCTCGCCTCTCTCTCTTATACAAACAGAAACGAAATGTATAAATTGTGTTTCTGTTTGTATAAAGCGAGAGAAAATTGTATATACACATGCAAATACATATATTTTTGTCTTATACACTTATAATTATACAATAAAAATACTCCCCTGCCCAATTTCTTTTGCCTTTCCCTCTTTCGCGTTTTATACAAATTCAAATTGTATGTAACTTCTCTCTTTCTCGTTTTATACAATTCGATTCAATTGTATATTCTCTGCCCAAGTCTCTTTTGCCTTTCTCTCTTTCTCATTTTATACAAATTCAAATTGTATATAATCGTTCTATACACTTATAATTATACAATTCGTTTTATACAATTCTCTGCCCAAGTCTCTTTCTCTTTCTCGTTTTATACAATTCGTTTTATATAATTCGCTTCAATTGTATATGTATAGCGAATTATACATTTATATGTTTGCTATGGAGTGTAATTATGCAAAATTTGCTATAACATACAAATATAGATTTTATATTTGTTATATGTGAAAGTTAGCCCTTATAGAATCTCATAAAAATTTAAATGCCCACATATGCTTTAACTGTAGTGCATAGACTAGACTGAACATGTATTTCCTCCATTGATACATACAAATTTTGGGATAAAGTGGAACCAAAAAATCTCGATTTAAAATAAATTCATAAAGAACTGATATTTGTTTAGAATTAAATAAATCATATTTTTGTAAAATATCTTAATTGATGAATCATATGTAATGATTAATAAATTAATTGAGTTAGAATTCTATATTCACACATAAGACCCAACATGTATTTGTTTTTCATTGGGCTCTTTCATATGACTAATATTTATTTGGGAAACTTTCACATATAGCCAATTAAAATAATTAATTACTCTCCATAGCTATAGTTTGATAATTACAATTTGTAGCTACATGTTATATGAAGGAGAGAGGCGAGCGAGACTGGGAGAGAGGAGAGAGGCGAGAGAGAGGAGAAAAAGAGTGGGAGAAAGGTGAATTGTATATGTATATTGGTTAGATAATTGTATATTATATATATATATATATATATATATATATATATATATATGTATTTGTATCTATGGCAAGAGAGAGTGAGAGAGGGAGGAGATGCGAGCGAGACTGGAAGAGGGAGGAGAGAGATGAGAGTGATCGAGAGAGGGGAGAGAGTGGGGAGAGAGTGGGAGAGAGTGAATTGCATATGTATATAATTATATATTATACATATACATTTGTATATAGGGCAAGCGAGATTGGGAGAGGGAGGAGAGAGGTGAGCGATATTGGGAGAGGGAGGAGAGAGACGAGCGAGAGAGGGCAGAGAGTGGGAGAGAGGTGAATTGTATATGTATATAGCTTAATAATTGTATATTATACATATGTATTTGTATCTTCAGGCGAATTATACATATACAAACATGACTAATTATACAAATTTGAAGTCAGCCCACGTAATTAATGTATAATGTTAGACGCGAATGATAATTATAGCAAACTATAGCTATGATGAGTAATTAAATAGTATAAGTTTGCTTTGTTGCGTAATTTTTCCTATTTAAATATCAATTATTCCCTCTTTTTTTTCCTTGAAAGAAAAATAAAATAAAGAAATGACCGATCACGCGAAAAGGACAAAAATATCTCAATACAATAATGAATCGACTCTATTACATAAATTTTAATGACATACACCACACTTAATTTTTTTAATCAATTTTGAGTTTTACACCATTTTTGACGTTTAAATATTTTTCTAGGTTAATCATGACTTTTTGACATTTTATTTCATTTTAATAGGTTAATTTGAGAAAAATGGACAACCACAAAAAGAAACGCATCTTTAAATATACGTTTTGTTTTGATGTTTAACAAGCAAAAGAAAAGTTACAAAATTATATTTTATAAGTTAAGAGACCTTGATAAATAAAGTTTGAGCAGTCAACATTCTTATCTTGCTATTTTAATTTAGTAGCAATAGTGTTTTATTTTTATTAGCAAGAAAAAGAAATTCAATAACATGTTGTCAAATGGAAAAATTCATTTATATCCATAGCAAAAACACATTCCATTTGAAAATAAAAAAGAATATTTCCTCCCCAGAAAATTGCTAGATTAAAGTCTTTACCTCTTAAAATTAGGGGTGGGCATAAATATCGAAAAATCGAATCGAATTGAAAAATTTCAATTTTTTGTTTTTTCGGTTCGGTAGGTTTTTTTTTTTGGAACTTCGATTCTTTGGTTCGGAGTTCGGTGCAAGGGTCCCGAAACTACGGTGCACTGAAGAATCGAAGTTTTATTTAATAAATTTAAAAATATTTAATTATATTACTTAATTAATAATAATCATATTTTATATATTTTTTTTGAATTTGACTCAAAATATTTACATTTTTAAAATAAATTAGTAATACTCAACAGTAAGTCAGTAACTAAAAATTAAAATCATTAAATGTAATTGTGAACTGAACTCTAATTCCTAAAGCCCCAAACGTTCAAAAATCAAAACTTTCTTCAGCTTTCTCGTCTTAAAGACTTCAAAAATTGAAGTTTCTTTCTATGTCGAAAATCAAACTGTCGTCTTAATTCATCTTTGAAGAACAAAATAAAGGGCAATGAGAAACTTCCATTTATCTTGGCAAAGTTCATGGTTGTCTTGATACAAATTGTGATAAATCTAGGTAGTTTTTGGCCAAAATTTCACCTCCAATGGTTTACTCAACAAATTAATTTTTACACTTTCTCCTTCTCTTATTATTGTAATTGATTCTTCTTTTTAGTTTTTGTGTGCAACTTACGTTTTCGGTAAAGTTGCACAAATGATTATCAATGTTCGATGGATCTTTCAAATGATTCCTTTGCATATCCTATTGCATGTGATAGTTTATGCAGTACTACTGCATTCTGCCACAGATGTAATGTCATTTGGCATTTAAAGAAATCATCTTATTTTTATTACACATGATGAAACTCTTAACATTTTATCTTATTCTTTCTTTATTTTTATTCACATCGAAAAATCAATTTAAAAACATCGAATTAAACCGAATTGAAGTAGAAAAAACCGAACAGAACCGATCTTAATTTGGTATAAATATGGTGTACTCTTTTCTAAAATCGAATATCGAAGAACCGAACTGAAATTGGATTAAACCGAACCGATCTTAATTTGGTATAAATATGGTGCACTCTTTTCTAAAATTGAATACCGAAGAATCGAATCGAAATTTGATTAAACCGAACCGATCTTAATTTGGTATAAATATGGTGCACTCTTTTCTAAAATGGAATATCAAAGAACCGAACCGAAATTTGATTAAACCGAATCGAAGAACCGAACGCCCACCCCTACTTAAAGTGGTCTACTCTTCCATTTGATTAACGTGATATTACATATATTTTTGGTTTTTCTATTCAAAAAGTATAATTTTTCTTATATAATACGAGCGTCAAATAGGGCGAAATAAACAAGTTAAAATAAATTGGGCTAAAATCAGCCGAAAAAGGCGCTCAGAACATGAGACTCGAGATCGACCCATAACCTAAGCTTCGACGTACCTAGAATCAACCCTTGGTCTCAACCCGAGATCAATCCTGAAACCAACCCAAAACCGACCACAACCCAATTGAATAGAGACCCGATCCCCAATTCTAACTCAAAATTCGAATTAAAATTTAATCCTCGTACTCGCGATCCAATAGTCTAGATTTAATTTTCGGGACTCTAGCCCGACCCATGGAGTCAAATTTTCCTTTTTGTTATGAATTCAAATTAAAGGTGACTTGCAATATCAAAATTCAATTTCAAGTGACAACTTTAAATAAGTATCTTTTTGAAAACGGAAAAGGGCCTAAAATACCCTCAAAGTATTGGAAATGGTACAAAATTACCCTCCATCCACCTATTGGCTCCAAAATACCCTTCCCACCCACCTATTGGGTCCAAAATACCCTTGTCATCCACCTTTTGGTTCAAAATTGACCACTTATTTAACCGTTTTATATTTAAGCTATTTAAATATTTTTTTAAATATGTGGCACGCAACTATATGCTATAATTTAACTTATTAGTATAATTTATAAATCAATCCACTACCCACCCATTACTAATTAAACCCCTCCAAATTAATACACCCGTCACATTATTAATGCAACAACAGAAAAGCTACTGCCAATTGAGTGTTTTTAAAAATTTGAGGCGAAAATATCTATAGAAGTAAATTATCATACGTTAAGTGTCTAAATAAAAATTACTGATAAACTTAAAAGTCTGACTATGTTCATCTTAATTATTCTTACGTCTCAATTATGTGATGTTACTTCATAATTAACTTTTTTTCAAAATAATATATTAAAGGTTTTAAAATAAATCATAAATATTTATAAAATTATATTTTAAAAAAGTGCATGAATTAATTCGGGATGTATTACTTCTTTACCTTTAATCATAAATTTTTAATTCAATCTTGAAAGAGAATCCTATTGAAAGTGTCCTCCTAAATAAGCGGCTCAACCTATATTTAATTGGGTTTCGATTCGAACTCAAATAATTCTGAATGTCATTTTCAGGAATCTATAATTTCATCGTGTTTTAGTAGTGTTTATGACAATTTTGATATTATAATTGAATTATTAATTGGGTGGGGTTTAGTTAGTAATGAGTGGGTAGTGGGTTGATTTATAAATTATATTAATAAATTAAATTATAACCAATAGTTGAACGCCAAGTATTTTAAAAAATATTTAAAGAGTTTAATTTTAAAACAATTAAAGAAGTGGTCAATTTTGAACTCAAAGGTGGATGACAAGGGTATTTTTGAGCCAATAGGTGGATGAAAAGGGCATTTTGGAGCCAATAGGTGGATGAAGGGTAATTTTGTACCATTTTCAATACTTCAAGGGTATTTTAGGCCCTTTTCCGTTTTGAAAAAAGAATCGTCACTTTAATAAATAAAAAACCATTTTAACAATATTAAAATATTCAAAGTATAAATATTCTTTCCTTTGTTATTCAGTATGGCATAGTACATATATTGCATTCACAGTAATAAATTTTTACATCTCATTTTTATCATATAGGTTCAGCCACAAATTAAAACTATGTTTTGGTTCAGCTATACTCTTCCTAAGTGGATTTGTTCATTACATATATTACCTCTCTTAAATATCGTTTGATAGAGTGTAGTAGAACGAGATAAAATATTTGTAGAAATAAATAGAAAGGTTATCTATTTTTGTTTCAAGCCAAGAAATTGTAGGACCAGTAAATTGAACAATGAAGTCATATACTTATAGAAGTAAATGGGAACAACATCGATCATCCTGATAGAGTAAAATAAAGGCAAAAATGTAGTAACACTTTGTGATCTGTTTCACCAATAACAAGAAATGTTTGGGCAGTGCACATGAAAAGTTACTGATCCATAGGCTGCATTGTCCTAATTAATTTAGTTTTTTTTAAAATATAAAAACCTATGTGTAAATATTTTAATTAATTGACAGTCACTGAATGACTCACTGATCTATGTTGTAGCATTTGCATATTACGGGTGTTGGCTACATTATGGGAGTGTTTTGTTGTTGAAGAGTTGAATAGTTAAAGTGTCTATTTGTACACTTCAAAAGTTAAAGACAGTTATAATTTAGGCATAACATATAAATAGGAACCTAAATTTGACTTCAAATGTAACTTTGACTTCAAACTTTCAAAGTGCAAAAATATACACTTTAACTATCCAACTTTTAAATAATAACACTCAATTTTGCAGCTAAAGAGCATGAAATGCAAACACTCTCACGATTATTAGTGAGTCACTCAATGACTGCCAACTAATTAAATATTTTAAACGTCGATTATAGAACTAAAAGAATAAGTTAATTTCAATTAATATACAAGGGTAAAGGGTTTAAGATATTTTTATTTCACCTGATTGTCTCAAAATTTCGAAACCCTATTGAGGGATTACAACAAACATCTGGTGAATCAAAGAAAAAATCGTTCAAGATTTCTGCTGAACCTGGCGTTTATCTATTCATCTATTCAATTTAGTTCAAGTATGCCTTAATTCGTTCTTTTTCATTCAGGTTTATACATATAGGTCATATTATAATTATAGCTCTTTTTTCACAATTAAAAAAAATGAAAAGCCATTTGCACTGAAAATGAACATAAATCGTGCTAAAACGAGAAAAAAAATCTTAGTTTGAAAAAAGAGGAAAATAAATATATTTTGATTTAAAAATATAAAAAGTATATACAAATAAGATTTATTAAGAATATAATTGTCATTTCACTATTTTTACCATTGTGACCACAAAATATATTTTTGACACACAAATAAAATGCACATCACGCAATTTGCTAGATTATAAAAAGAGAGAGTGAATCGATGAATTGAATTCAGATAATAAGAAAATATTACTTTTGGGCTGAGATGATCATATTCTAGTCTGTCTTATTCCCACTTCCAATGCAAGCAACAGCCAATAGCATAATTATAAAGTGTGATAAAAAGGTAATTCTAAAAATACAAATAAATTACTAGTATTGAAAAAATGCAGAAAAGTAATTCTCTTCAATAATACTATTTAGTTTATAAAATTAATAAATAATTTATTATGTTCCATTTATTTTATTTTTACAATTAAATATTATTTATTTTTCAATATTTTGAATGACTTAAATTTGATAAGGAGAATTTGATAAAATTATATATATTATTTATTGTTTTTTAATTTATGTGTCAAAGTTACTAGTTGATAACTATAGTTAAAAAATATATAGTATTAGTGAATAGTTTAAGTTTTCTTCAAGCCTCTGGAAAATGACAATTGTCCTAAAATGGTTACTCTAATATTTAAAGGAATTGGAACAAGAAAAGTGCAATAGAGTTAGTTATAGTATTCATTATCAAGATAGCCTACTAAAAGTACTTTCCCACGGTCCTTAATTCCCCCCCCCCCCCCCTCCCATCAGATTAAAATAATTTTTAACATCAATTAATTAATAATATCAACAAAAAATTATCATTTTATTTATTATATTATTGCTAAAAATCGTTTTTATTATAGTAGCTAGGTGTCACGGACCTAAAGTATTTGCTAAGACTCCGTGCGGCACTTGACAACTTACTCACGAATCTTTCACGATCTTGTAAGCTCAAGTAAGCCTTTAACACTAAGATCGCTAAGAGAAATGCAAAGGAAGACTTAGAGAGAGAGAGATTTTGGAAGAAGGCCTCAATGGCTTCTTTGTTGGATTGTTGGATGGATTTACAAATGAAAGACCCCCTATTTATACAACTTCCTAAGGGCCTGCGTGTAAATAAAAATAACTCTACAAGTCCCTAATTATTTACACTTTGGTCCCGGTTCTAGAGAATTCTACACAATTCCGGGACCCTCTCCAACGGTCACAAAGACCTTCTAGAATTCTCTGCCCAATTCTAGAACGGTCTGCAGCATTCTAGAGAATTCTACGGAATTCTCTAGTCTTCTCCAAGCATCTAGAGCGTTCTGACAAACCTCTAGACCCTTCTGGCCCGTATCCGGACGCAACATCAGCTGGAATTATGGCGGGACGTCTCACTCTCCCCTACCTATTGATGCGACGATGGCGACACATTCTTGCTCCTTCGGCGATCGAGTCTTGTCGTTAGATCTCCAATCCACGTACCCGATCAATCCCTTTGAGCAACTCCCTCAGCTGTTGCCCGATCACTGTTGGCCCGGTCTCACGAACTTCTCCCTTCCTAGGAGGCAAGCGCCTCAGCGGCTTTTCTGGCATCACGGCATCGTTCCCTCGTGGAACCTTCTTCGTGCATGGTGGCACGGACTTCTGAGCACCATTGCCTTCTCTTGAACTTGTAATGATAGCTGCGGATGTCCTCCTCGATCTCTTGTCGACCCTCTTGAGCTGCATGGCCGTCAGTCGGACCTGTTCCTCCGTCTTCGGTGCCTTAACCATGGGAACCATACATGTTCCTCCTTTCTCCATGACTACGAGTTGCTGGAGTAAAGGATCGATCACAGCATGGCACTGCCGAAAGAACTCCTGCCCAAGAATTATGTCAAAGAGATCCACGGGAGCGACAATGAAGTCTGTCTTACCCTGCCACTTGCCTAACGTGATGCTTACTCCGTGCGAAATTCCACACACAGGAGTAGGTGGTGCATTGACCGTCCTGAGTTGGGCGTTGCTTGGACTATAACGCAACCCCAATCTCGTTGCTGCAGTCTTGGTCATTATATTGACCTCTGCACCTGTGTCGACCATAGCATGAGCATGTCCTCCATTGATCGTGATGTCGACGTACTGCGCGCCGCATGTCCTCGGCTCCGCATGCCTCGACGGCTTTTGTGGTTGCTTGGTGATAGCTCCGCATAGGCCTATCACGCCCAACTGCTTAGTCTCCTCGACTTAACCTTGCTCATGTGCTTCCTTAGCTTTCCGCTCTCGTAGGACAGCACCAAGGCTCTTCAGTTCAGGACACTTCGCATAACCATGCGGCCCACCGCATATGTAGCAACCATCTCTTTTGGCAACCTCTGTCTTCCTCACCGTGTTGCCATGTCCTCCAGACTTCTTGCCGTCGGACCTATAGGTAGCATGCCCTTTGGGTTGAGGCCGTTGCTCCTTGCATTGCCTCCTGAATTGTGGCCGTTGCTCCTCGCATTTGCCACGATCTCCCCCACCATTGTCATGACTACCTCTTCCTTCGTCCCATCCAGCACTATAAGGCTTCTCCTGCCTGAAGTCTGTCAAAGCTTCGGCCTGTCTGATGGCGTCATCAATAGTCCCGACCTGTCTGCCTTCCAACTCCGTCCTGGCCCAATTCTGCAGCCCATGAAGTGGAACAACATGTCCTCATCCGTGAGGTTGGGAATCTGAAGCGTAAGGGTGGTAAACTCCCGCACATACGCACGCATGCTACCCGTTTGCTTCAACTCCCTGAACTTGCGCTTTGCCTCATAGATGACGTTGTTGGGGAAGAACGCCCTCTTGAACTTCTTGCGAAATTGCTCCCACGTGTTGATGGTGCACGTCCTCTTCCTGATGTCGGACTCTTTACGCCTCCACCATATTATGGCCATATCAGTAAGATACAACACAGCGGTGTTGATCTTACTCTCGTCGTTCCTCAGGCTGTTGCACTTGAAATAATTCTCCAAATGCCACAGAAAGTTCTCCACCTCATGCGCGTCACGGACGCCTCTGAACATAGGTGGCTTGGGAGCCTCAACGCTGGCCTCCCTTTCCCGGTCGAACGACGATGATCCGCCAACCTTCGCACCTTCCTTGAGTGCTTCTATCTCGGCTTTCATGGTCTCAATCGCGTTCAACGCCTCCATGAGCCAACACTACAAGGAAGTGATAACCTCCTTCATCTCAAACTCGGCCCGCTCTCCAACTCCTTACGGATGGATTTGGTCTCCTCGAGGGTGAAGTCTTCAAGGGTCTTGAACTTGCTGTCTGTCACGTTCATGCACCGGCCTAAGATCTCTACGGCCTGCCTCGCCATTTCCACCCTTACGACCCATTCTTCTCCGGCAGTGATATCTATGGACTCCTCGCCCAATTCATCGTCACTGGCTTCGGCGGTCGAAGGTGGATGAGATGTTAGCGCCTCGCTTGGCTCTGGCAGCATCTCTTCATTTCCCTTCTGCTGTCTCTTCTCCTGTTGGTTCTTCTTACTACCATCTTGACGGATGTTGGTGATGTTAGCGGCGTTCATGTCTCCTTCGGAAGCCATTCCCTTAGTATCAAGCCTGCTCTGATACCACTTTGTCACGGACCTAGAGCATTTGCTAAGACTCTGTGCGGCACTTGACAACTTACTCACGAATCTTTCACGATCTTGTAAGCTCAAGTAAGCCTTTAACACTAAGATCGCTAAGAGAAATGCAAAGGAAGACTTAGAGAGAGAGAGATTTTGGAAGAAGGCCTCAATGGCTTCTTTGTTGGATTGTTGGATGGATTTACAAATGAAAGACCCCCTATTTATACAACTTCCTAAGGGCCTGCGTGTAAATAAAAATAACTCTACAAGTCCCTAATTATTTACACTTTGGTCCCGGTTCTAGAGAATTCTACACAATTTCGGACCCTCTCCAACGGTCACAAAGACCTTCTAGAATTCTCTGCACAATTCTAGAACGGTCTGCAGCATTCTAGAGAATTCTACGGAATTCTCTAGTCTTCTCCAAGCATCTAGAGCGTTCTGACAAACCTCTAGACACTTCTGGCCCGTATCCGGACGCAACATCAGCTGGAATTGTGGCGGGACGTCTCATAGGTCTCCAAATGAGTGTCACTTCGACTTCTATATTAAAAAGATACTATTATGTTTTCTCTTTGTTTTATTTTAAGGGGCAATGTTAGAATCCCAATCTATCCGTTGAACAATCAAAATTACTCTTCTAGAAAGGGCCTATAATAATATATTATGTGGTATGTGCGTTTGAGTAAATTATATATGTGGCTGAACATTTAGTGACTTGATAAACTTGATTAAGCCACCCAAACAAATAAAAATTTTGCTTTAAATGTTAATCCTATGTTTGGGGATCAGGGTGAGGAGGGGGGGGGGTATGCTAGTTGTTCTTATTGTTGATATAATAGGTTTAATGTATGTATTATATAAGAGAGAAGTCTTGAAAATAACCATAAATTCAATATGATTTATTATTTTATTTTCGAACTATTGATAGTCTTAGAGTTGTGAATATCTTTGTATTTTTTGGTTTGGGGAAGAAGGGGGGAGGGGGTATGCTAATTGTTCTCGATACTGATATAATAGGCTTAATATATGTATTATATAAGAGATATGTATTGAAAATAACCATAAATTCGATACAATTTATTATTTTCATTTTCAAATTATTGATAGTCTTAAAAACAATTATTAATTAACTGAACTTAGATACATCCCCGATCTTATAACATGAGTGAAATATACCCCTAATATAACGACCCGCTGAGAACTCGAACTATCTTGACTCTTCCCATAGGAATTTTGAAATATTCGGTAACCACGATTATTTAGTTGTCGGATATTTGTTAAATGATTAATATAGCTGAATATTTAATGGGCCAAAACAGTACCTAATTTAATTAAGACCCTTTTATGACTTGGACCATACATTGAATTAAGTTAAATGAGTGATTAGCATAACCCCAGTATCATATTCTGGCAAAATGTGTAGGGAAAAAGAAACCGCAGAATTTCAGGTGAACGAAATATTCTCAAACTTTTCAATTCTCCATTTGAGTATGTTGTCAAAGTGAATTAAATGGTTATTTTATATTATTTTGTTCAAAGTCTATATCTAGGGAGAAAATAATTTTTTTGGATCTATTCAGATCCTTTGTAAAAGAACGAAAAAAAAATAATTCTTTTTTTTAATTATTTTCTTTTATTTTGCATCAACCTAAGGTGGGGGCATTATATACCATTAATGATGCTCATTTTAATAGTGGCATTTGATATGCCTATTTCTTTAGAAATTAAGCATTTTGACGGAATAGAATTGAAGGGAAGAAATGGGGGATCGCGTTTACAGTACATTTTCTGGTTTTGTTAATTAGTGAAAGTGGGTCTTAATTTATTTATTTACAGAATTTAGTTACTAGTATTAGTATGTTAGCATTAGAGAATTATGTTTTGGTTGTATTGTATTATATAAATATTCGTATTAATGATGGAAGGATATTAGTAATACTATGTATTGCTGGAAAATTATTTGGGTTGTGCAACTTGTTAATTTAATTTATTCCTAATGACTAGCAGGTTAATTAAGTGGGTTACCGTAAGTATTGAGGTTGTTGGATTAGAGTAGAGGAAATTATGTATATTAATTATCAAGTTTAATCATTAAATTAGGTATAATCATTGGGCAAAAAAAAATAGAAAATCTTTGGCAAACAAATCTGATTCCATATATGGAATCTGCGAAA
Organism: Solanum sitiens; assembly: GCA_016801875.1. Classification (NCBI taxonomy): domain Eukaryota; kingdom Viridiplantae; phylum Streptophyta; class Magnoliopsida; order Solanales; family Solanaceae; genus Solanum; species Solanum sitiens. The sequence goes on along the minus strand of JABWTJ010000092.1, from coordinate 3,761,767 downwards.
ATTCCATGGTCATTATTTTATTTAACTTGTCGTGGGTTAAGTTGCATCAAATTAGTTATTGGCCTTAAACTTTTTATTTCAATATTTAATTATTTAATTTTCATATAGTATTACTCCTTAAGTTTATGGGTATAGCTAACCAAATTTTGGTGATATTGTGTTACGTGAGTATTATTAGATTCATAATATTTTGAGGAGTTGAGGCTTAATACTAGGCTTGAAATTTAGCAAAATGAAATCTTTGACATATAAAATATATCAAGAGTAGGAGCTTGATTGGAGATATGAGTGAGTTTGGAGTTTAGGTTAGACATATAATAAATTGGGTACCTATGAACTCGCTTACTTACGAATATTGCACAATTGGTAGATTGGGAACGTTCCGAAGCTTTGCGAAATGGAAAGGAAAAATCTTGAAGATTGGTGACACGAGTTCGGCATTTAAGGTATGTTAAGACTTTTTAGACTTGATGAAGGACGTTTTTCCTAATTAAAGATTAAAAAATAAAATAGACAAAGGGTTAATGGCGAAAGATGGGGGTCTCGTATCAATGGTGTGACGGGCATTGGTACGAGTACCGGTGTTATAAAATGGAAAGTTACTACTATAGAAGGTGAATTGTAATTTGAGAATGCCAAGGCATATGGGCATTAGCTGATATATTATTGACTTGAAATCCTTGTGTGATTGTGATTTCTTATTTACACCCGTATAATTGTGATAATTGAGGTGGTTATGTATTATGTTGATACTTGATTGATTGAGGTGCATCATCATCCCCTTATTTGAAATAATATTGTGTACATGCATTGGCATGGGATTGAGTATAAGTTGGGCACGTGGAGACCGTCCGTGCTGGGGATGGTGAGATTGTAATTTGGGCACGTGGAGACCGTCCGTGCGGAAATTGTTTGATTTAATGAAAGTGCATTGAGATCGTCCACACAGACACGTGAAGATCGTCTATGTCGGTATATGGACCTCGCGAGTCCCCCATGGGTCATGAACTCTCGATGTATTTCCGAGGAGTATCATGCATATACGGTTGAGAGAGTACTGGGTATTGTGAGACATATCATTTCATGGTATCATATTGCATTGCATCTCACGACATCCTTCATTTTTATGATTATGTGTTTTATTTGGTGGTTGGAAAGTACTTGATATTGATTACCTCTATTTGATGAAACTTGACTAGTAAGTGTAATATATACTTGTATAATTTAAGAATTGATTTTTCTTATATAAACTCCCGTCACAACTTCTTCGTTGTCGGTTAATGAGATATACTGGGTACACGTGGTTTCGTACTCATACTACACTTGTTGCACTCTTTGTGGTGCAGATTCGATTCCGAGTACGAGCAAATCTCGTGGAGCAAGTTGAGTCCGAGCTTGGAGTGTCTTGGAGTTGTGGTGAGCTGCTTGGCTGTTCCGTGGCCCACATCTCCCTCTATCTTTTATTTATTCTGTTATTTAGTATTCAGACAGGATACCCCTTATATTGGATTTGTCATTTTAATTTCAGACTTGCATCATATTTTAGAAGCTCTTGTACTTAAGACACCAATTTTTGGGATGATATATTTTTTTTAGTTTTTCGCATTTCGTACTTATAAGGAACTCAGTGTTGGAGATTTTGCTAATTGTTTGTCTTTTTACTCACTAGTTGGTTAAGTTTGGTTAAATATGTTGGTTGGCTTACCTATTGGTTGGGAACATAGGTGTCATCATGACTTATGAATTTAGGTCGTGACACCTAAGTCTCATCAAATTGTTTTCAACCAGTGACGGAACCAGGTTTTCCAATAAGGGGTTCAAAATCTAAAGAAATAGACATACGAAGTACCCGAAGGAGGTTTGACATCTACTGTACTATATATACCTAAAAAATTATTTTAACCATGTGTAAATAATATAATTTTCTAGCAATAAGGTGGCTCTGTCAGTGCTTTCAACACTTTGCTCGACTTTTTATTAAGAGTTTTATGCTCCTATAATAGTTTGAGACCACTTGTTATGTCATATGACAAATCGAGTGTGTATCTAAGTTTAGTTAGTCAAATAAAAAAATATTTATAAAAATAATAATTTTTCGTAACAAAACTAATAATTTATATCAAATTAAAAAGTGTTTTCAATAATTCTTTCTATTAATAAAGTTGGAAAATTTAGAGTTTTTGGCAGGTTAGTGTGTGGGGAAGGCCAGAACTTCGCAGTCCCACAAACCGCCCCAACAATACCCCTTAGTTTACGCTATTACTTGTTTAATAACCTAACGCAACCCCCCCCCCCCCAAACCCCTTTTGAAAAACAAAAAAAAAGAAATTTATGTTCCATTGGTTAAGGCTCAAAGTGATTCTTGAGTTTTCACATAGAGCACTAATAGTCCCTCATGTTTGCAATATTGGTGCACATTTTGTCCTCCCCTAAAATTTACCTATTTTTTAGCATTAATTTTGTCCGTAATTTTATATAAGGAATGTCCAATCGTTTGTTTTATATATTCAAGGGAAAAGGCTCAAATATGTCATCGAACTTTCAGAAAAGACTCATTTATGTCATTAGTTAAAAGTTTGGCTCATTTATGTCATTACTGTTAAAGAAAAGGCTCATTCATGCCATTATTTTTTAACAATGGTTTTGCAAAACCATTTTGTAAAAATTTAAGGAATCCCATAGTGAAATATAATAATTACATTCTGTCCCGACTAATTTAGTATTTACTAATAATCCCTTAAAATTGCCTGCGCGTGATACATTAGAACATTGTGAAACATAGTAAATGATACACATTAACTTACTAACTGTTAAGATAAAAAAGGAGAAAAAACGGAAAAATTAAATTGGTTATTTAAATCAGCTTAAGTTACGGTAACAGCTCATGAAAAACATTAATTCAGCACGTAATTGAGTAACACTTTCAAATTTTGAAAATTCAAGATTATATCATCTAGGTTGAAGACAATTTTATGAACACCCATTGAAAAGCCGAAAAATACAAATTTGATTGTTCTTATTGTGGATGATACATGATGAATACATCAATTTTGATGAGACATTCAGGAATTTGGGTGAACGAATTGCAGTATGAAAGTTACAAAATCGACGGAATCGTTGTTGGAGATTCAATTTCGTTTTCTAATCTCAAAGCAGCAATTGCAGTCGAGTTAGATATCGATGTATCAAGGAAAGATATTGAAATTCGTTACATTGTAGAAGGTAACTCCTGTCCGATGAAGGTAAAGAACGATATGAGTGTTAAGCTATATTTAGAACTGAAAAAAAATGAGCCAGGATTTTCAATGTATCCATTATGTATTGACACAATTGAAAAGATTGGTGGTATTGTACATAACTTTGATGGAACATGTGGAGAAATTACATGTGTAGAAGGCACAACATAGGATACAGAGGCTTTGGCAATGGTTGAATCTAGTTTATTTGATTCGCATGAGAATACAGAATTTGGAGTTGCACATGTTATAATCAATTCAGATAGTCTAGATGTGAAGACAGGTCAGATATATAAGGATAAAGCAACACTTGTAGATGTGATGACGAAATATAAGATAAAGCACAACTTCAATTGCAAAGTAAAGAGATCTGATCAACAAAGGTATGATAGTATTTGGAATGTATATATATTTACAGGCTGATCAAATTTAGTACATGAAACATTAATATTTTATGTGGAAAACTACATGTATCATCAGTTCGTTGATATTTTAAGTTAGATCTGTTTTAATGTATGATTAACTATTTCGTTAAGTTTGTTGATACATTGAACTAACTATATTGATACTTTAATATACTACTGCTGATATAGAAATGATTATATCAATTTAAACAAGCATAGCAAACAGTTCTGGTACGTGTAATTCATTGTTTGATTCGAAAATGGTTGATACTTTTGTGTAAATCATTGTTTGATTACTTTAAACGTTATTGTTGTATATATTATATGATGTAATTGCTTTAAGTATTAATATGCTGAAAAAATGTACGCAGCTATGTGTTGGTATGCTTTTCAGACAAATGTGGTTGGACTATGAAGGCGTCCTGCAGGAAAAAATCTGATATTTTCATTGTTAGAAGTTTCAATAGTGAACATATGTGTCCGATGAGGGAGAGGGTATTAACCAAGGTCCAAGCAACAGTAGGATTTGTAAGTGGAGTTACAGCTCCAAAATTGGTCAATCATAAACGAATTTATACTCCGAAAGATATAATTGATGATATTAGAGAATTCTATGGGGTTCAAATATCTTACCAGCAAGCATGGCGTGCTAAAGAACGTGCACTCTCCATGATTAGGGGAAAACCATCTGCAGGATATAGACGGTTGCCGCGATACATACACATGTTAAAAACCGTGTATCCAAATTCTTATATAAGAATGCATAAGACTGAGGAGGATGAATTTATGTACCTGTTCGTCGCCTTAAGACCATTCATTAGGGGATTTAATTACTGCAGACCAATAGTTGTTGTGGATGGTGCACATTTGAGTGGAGCTTACAAAGGGACATTTGTATCAGCAAGCACACTTGATGGCGCAGGTATTTTTTTTTTATAGTTGTGATGTGTTTGTATATGTTACGTATCAAATGATATAATGTGTGTCTGTAATCAGGTTGCATATTTCCATTGGCATATGGTGTTGTTGACACCGAAAATGATTGTTCGTGGACATGGTTTTTCGAACAATTCAAAAATGCATTTGGCGAGAGAAAAGATATGTGTGTTGTTTCAGACAGAAATGAGAGCATCCTGAAGAGTGTGAGGATTGTGTTCCCAAATGTACCTCATTATGCATGCATCTGGCATCTTTGGAAGAATGTATGTGGAAACTTCAAAAGGAGCAGAAAGGCCATAAGTGATCTATTCTACTCTATGGCCAAGGCATATAGAAAGGAAGATTTTGATAAGTTGATGGCTAAGGTTGATAGAATTGATCACAGGGTTAAGGAGTACCTTGAAGATGCAGGTTATGAAAAGTGGTCAAGAGTTCATGCAACATTAAACAGAGGTAGAATGATGACTTCGAACATTGCAGAATGTATCAATGGTTGTCTTGTTGAAGCACGCCAATTAACTATATTAAAATTCTTGGAAGAAGTTAGAATTCTTTTTGGTTCTTGGCATTGCAAGAACAGAGAAGTAGCCTCATATACAAAGGACACATTAGGGAGAAAATTTGAGGAATTATTGATTATAAACGCGGCTAAAAGTTCAAAGATGGAGGTATGTATCATTATATAATAGTTTATATTATATATATCTAATTCATTGTATCATTCTTCAGTTTGAAAGATGATATGTTTTTAAAAAATTATATATTTAAATTTTTTAATGTACACAGGTTGTTCCATCATCTGAATTTATTTTCTCGGTTTATGAAACTGGAAGAAGATACATTGTTTGTCTTGAGAGGAAAGTATGTTCTTGTGGTAGATTTCAACTAGATGAGATACCTTGTGCACATGCAATCGCTGTATTGAAAGAAAAGAATGTCACAGATATGAATCCATATTGCTCTGATTACTACAAGCCTGATGCATTGGCAAAAACATATGAAATTCCAATGGTACCAATGCCAGATAAAGCAGATTGGTCAGATCCTAATAATGTGGTAGCTAAAACTGTGTATCCACCTAGATACAGAAGATCATCTGGACGACCAAGAAAAAGAAGAAGAAAGAATGCAGATGAAAAGATTTCGGTGAACACAAACTGTTGTGGACAATGTGGACAAGAAGGACACAACAGAAGAACTTGTACTTTCTTTCCAAAAGAGAAGTGAATTAGTCGTAATGTTTCTAAGATATAATTTATCATTTTCAGTATTCATTTCAGTTGCAATTTAAACACTTTTGGTTTTGATAAATAAACTTATAAATAACCTGTGTTAATTAAATTTTAAGTTGCGCGTTTGATTATAAATACTTTGTTATTATTGGTGTTGAAAAATATATTTGTGTCAATATTTTTTTTTTATATAAATTTTATAATTCTGATGTTACAGTATGAGATATAAATTCAAGGATTATTTTGGTAAAATATCGTACATGATACATATGCTTTAGCCAATGTATCATGTACGGTTAATTCAAAAAACAAGTGTGTTTTTGGGTAACTTAGTACACATGTATCAGGAGTTTTTCCCAATGTATCATCTGCATTTAATTAAAAAAAATAACACTTATTGAGGTTACTGTGTACTTTACAATGACTATAAATCATGTATCATGTGATTTATATTATTTAACTTGTGTAATGCATGCTTTACTTGAAATATACAGTAAATAACTTTACTTTTACAAACCTATCGCATTTCATACAACTATGATATTCATTATAAATAAGTATCACTTGAATTTTAGTTTTCAAATAAACTATTTATTTCTATCTTAAATTAAAAAAACTTTGACTAAACTTTATTAAACCTGTGTGACGCTATAATATGTCTGATATTTATGTTTTCTAGTCAAAAATACTTGTTCCATAATGTAACAAAAATAATCTTCATGGAAATTGACAAACCCAATAAAATAACATTAAAAACATCAAAAATACTTGTTCAATAACGTATCAAAACAAGAAATATAACATTAAAACATTGTTTAAGCATATATGCTACACTATGTGAACCAAATCTTTTTCTGGTGGTGGTGTGACTACGCCCTTAGATTTTGGTGGATCATCATTGTCACTAACATATCCGCACTTAGCCTTCTCGCTGCCATAACTCCACAACAATGCTCCATATCTTTGACGTAGGTATTCAGGACTAAAATCAGCATATGATATATTGATTTAGTCACTCATATACTCGGCAAATGCAGTAACATATAACCCACAATCTCTACAAAAAAATACAGAATATAAATTAAAAATTTAATGATACATGATTAAGGAAAAACAAAAAATTATTGATACTTACAGGCTATCACAATTCTGTTTAGCAATGTCTTGTGCAAATTCAATCATGAAAGGAACTTGAGGCTCCAAAAGTGAACCAGTAATGTTGTCCTTGTATGCATGACAATCACCAAATTTTGTGCGCTCAGTTTCTTCACAGAATCCACTGTCCAGTAGGTAAGAAGGAAGCATTTTAGACAACATTTTTATCTCATGAGGAATTACTTTTTTCCTTGTGCATATTGATGAGTCAAAAACTCTTATCACCCTGTTTTTGAACTCAACAACTGCCAGCACCCAATGGAATTCTTGATCGCAGTTAATCGGGATGTAGACCTCATCTACAAGATGCCAAGGTAAAGCAACTGGGATTCCAAAACCTTTGATGATGTTAATTATTGACCTCTCATATACAGATACAACTGAAGCACGATCAACATGTTCTTGTGTACTAAGACTATCATCATCATTGTCCATGTAATACCTATCATAACAATTTTTTACATGTGACATGAACAAGCAGTGGGTTGTTGTGTATCTGTATTGATCCATGCTGCAGAGTTTTGATTTTTTACGAATGTAGTAAAAAATCACATCGATGTGCTATAAACAAAATGAAAACATAATAAGAAATAATATACATATAAACAATATAAAACAATATAACTATTAAATATTGATCATAGATTTTGCTAATTAAATATTATGATACTTCTACAGAATGTAGCATGTTATAATAATATAAGTGTGACTGCTACACATTACATAATTAGTTTAAGATTTTTACCTCATCAGTCCAACATTTGTTTGGCTGAGACATGGCATAGAACCAATTCTTGTTCATTGGAAAAGCAACAACAAAGTCCATCATCGTAAATCCAAAAGAAGAAGATTTTGATCTGTATTTATCGTCTGATGCGTTCCTGCATACATGATACATTAGTTTGAGTATATGTATATGATACATAACAGTGAATTAATTACAATTTTTGTAAACAAAGTATCATGAATTAGTTATATAAAAAATAATTACAAAGTATCATCGCAAAAATAATGTATAAAACTTACTTATTGTTATGATTTTTTAGGAGCCCCCTTGACAACCAATTCATATAATCCTCAATAAGTTTCGGCGAAACTTGATCTGTAATGCCACATCCTTCGAATGGGAAATGGAGTCGAGCCATATCCTTCAATTTCTCTTTTCCCTTCTCGCTTAACCCAAAAGAAGTACAATATGGAGATTGAATATTTCTCGAAGGCATTCTGTTTCTATGCGCAGGAGTGACTGAATCGGTTCTCACTCCAATCTCAGTTATTGGAATGTCAGTGGGTAATTGACTGTCGGTCAACAAGTACTGGCTGCTGGTTATATTCTGTGGATTGTAAGAATATAATGGTCTAGCATTAATAGGATCTTTCCCCAAATCTTTGACAAGTGCATCTATTGCTGCTTGAGTTGATGGCGATATTGTTGTTGAAGTGGAAGATTCCTGTATAATATGATGTAATGATTTTTAAAATAAATTTGTGTGTAATGAAATTGTGTGTCCTAAAGCAAAATTGAAAAATCTACCGATGCATCCATTGTTGTTTTATCGGGCAAAACATGAGGGATGTTGTGTTGAACATTTTCATCAACATCTTGCTCCATGATATGTTCATTTATATCTTGGTGCGATTGATGTACGTCACCATCCTGAATATGCAGTTTTTCAATAAAAATTTGTTAATATAATTGTGCTGTTACTTAACAGTGATTATACTCACATGATACATAACATTGAGTATATGTGCATGATACATGACAGCAACTAAATGAAAAATCATATACAATGTATCATAAACAATACCTTTGGATTGTCATTGACTTGTTGTTCACCCTCGTTTACAGAAACACCAACACCATCCTCAGCGACATCCCCCGCATCGTCGATGACTTGATGTTCACCATAATTACCAGAAACACCAACACCATCCTCAGCTACACCACCCATATCATAAAGATCAATTCGTATTTGCGGAGATGTTTGCTTCTCAGACTGAAATGTGCTTGTATTAGCCTCAACATTGATATTTTCCTTGCCTCGAGATTGCATCAACTGTGAGTGGTTTTCCTTTATCAGGTTAATCAGTTCCTCAAACTTCTTGTCAACCTATAAATTATAAATACGTTTAGGATAAAAATAAATTACTTTTGATTAAAAATATTAAAATAATTAACTTACGTAAGTTTTCAAATGTCCTTTCAACTCTTCAATATCTGGAATTACATAGTTGATTTTCTGAGAATTTGCAGAACCATGTACATCAGCAGCCGGGTTTGGAGACGCGTCTGGAACAGAACCATGTACATCAGCAGTCGGGTTTAGAGATACGTCTGGAACATAATCATGTACATCATCAGCATTCGAATTGGGAGGCAGATCTGGAATAGAAACATGTACATCATCATCCGGTGTCGGAGACACATTGGATTGATCAGGTTGACTCGGTTCTAAAACCTTTTTTTATGTATAACCACTTTTTTCTTCTTTTTGACGGTGGTGGAGGAGATGTATCAGACACTCTAGAAGATCTCCTCAATAACTGTTCAAGAGGTTTGGTGGAGAAATCATCAAAATCATCTTCCGCATTTGGTTGTACTAAGGGTGGTGATGAAGAAGGAGCATGTTCAACTTCAACTAGGTCAAAAGCTTCAATTTCCTCTACTGTTGGGACAATGTTTGAACATGCATTCTGAATGTATCATAACACATAAAATAATTTAAATGTTAATACAATACAACACATTAAATAATTAAGACAGATCACAATGTATCACAAGACATAAATAAGGATATTAAATAGACAAATAGTTTATTGTAATAGTAAAAGTTGTTTCAATTTTACCTCTTGGAAAATGGTAGACATAAGCAATTCAAACTTTGCCTTATCAGATACAACTCTCCAATTGCACATTCTTGGGATGACATTTCGTTCTTTCACAGCAATTTCAGAATTTAACTGGGATGCATATTCGTATATCCATACGTTAAGTGCATACGGCAGCCCATATAATCGATACAATTTTTTGCTAACATCAAAATCTTGTCTAAGTGAACCGATGAGTTTTGAGAATGATAGCTGACCCCAAGGATAATCTTGATATCTACCATCTTCAACCATTAGAAAATCCACAATGGATATAGTTGTATTATCAAGAGTAGCCAATACGAATGTATGGATAAAGAATAATATAGTAATTTGGAGTGCATCCTGCTCGTTCTCCCAATTACCTATCTTAAATCGTTGAACTAATTGATACTTGGTAACACTATTGACTGCACCAGGAAAATACTTTTGGAAAAGCATACAATTAGTTGATTCTGAGTATTGGAAATCATTAGTATTTCCTTTGACTTTGAGTCTAGTTAATATAGCAAATTCATCTATACCAAATTTTAGGATACACCCGTTTGAATGTCTAATATGCAAAACATTAGGGTTGCTTTGTTCCAACTCTAACAACAACAAGCACTTAGTAATTTGGCCCTGAAAATTACATTTAGTAATATCTAAAAAGGGTCCAAAAATTGTATCCCTAAACAGTTGGATTACATTCTCCCCCATATATTTTTCAAAGTCCTTCAGAAAAGTGTTGTTAAAATTGACAGCAAACCTTATTGGATGTGTTGGAATCTTTTTTATCTTGTACTTGTGTGGCTGCAATTTGAAAAAAAAAACAAATTTTAACGATTTTGAATATAAATACTAAATAAAACAACTAATACTAAATAAACAACTAATACCTTACTGATACATCATATCAATTTTCAAAAATTCATATATCATAAAAAACATATGATACACATCTAATTCATGTATCAATGCATCCACTAAACACTAACACACTGATTCGATATGTATTAAACTTATTGTCTGATACATGTTAACTATTTTCAAATACTCATGATATATATATAAATCATCTGACAAGCAATTGATTCATGTATCAATGCATCGACTAAACACTATAACACACTGAGACGATATATATTAAACTCATTGTCTGGTACATGATAACAATTTCAAATACTCGTGATACATTGAAAGGCATCTGACACACAATTGATTCATGTATCAATGCATCGACTAAACACTATAACACACTAAGACGATATATATTAAACTTATTGTCTGATACATTATAACAATTTCAAATACTTGTGATACATGGAAAGGCATCTGACACACAATTGATTCATATATCAATGCATCGACTAAACACTATAACACACTGAGGATATATATTAAGTCATACTTATTGTCTGATACATGATAACAATTGCAAATACTCGTGATACATGTTAAGGCATCTGACACACAATTATTTCATGTATCATAAAATTGAATAAACACTATAACACACTATAAGGTTATGTTCAAACATACTATAATTTTAAAAACAATTTTAAAAGAAGTATAAATAAGACATACCCGAAGCAATGTCGGCCTGACAATAATGGTTGCTGATGCTTTTCTCTTTTTTTGGTGTATTTTAGCAACCCTTGATTTAGATGATTCCCCCATATCTTTGTTTGAATCCTTCCGAACATTCATAGGATCATGCAAAGATTTTTTTCTATTTTCTTTCCAATTTTCATTGTCCGAATCATAAATCCTCCTATTCGTAAAAGGATCCATTAATATAATGTAATAGATCGATGAACAAGAAGAAAAGAAGAAGAAAAGAAGAACGGCTGATTGAGTAAGAAGAAGAAGAAGAAGAAGCAGATACGGAAGATGGAGAAAGAAGAAGAAGAATAAGCAGATAAGAATGGTAGTTCAAATTTCAGATTTTTGAATTTTGAAATTCAAAATTGTATATTAAATGTTGTGAAATGTGTTTAATTAAAAGTAATAATTCAAAATTCAAAAATTGATTTAAAAGATTGAGTGTTTTAGTGGAGAAAAAATAGGCATGATCTTGGGGAAGTGTGTGTCATAGGAGAGAGAATGCTATGTATCTCTAATAAAATTAAAAAAAAGGGAATTATGTAATATTTAAAAAAAGAAGGGAAAATTAGATAATACTAAACTTATAGTTGTGTATTTAAGTAATTTTTCCAACCATTTTTAACACGTGACCAATTATAGTTCGGCCACATCATCAATTTTTTTAATAAAAAAAATCTTAATTCTAAAAAAAATTGAATTTATTTTTTTTTGATGTATTTTTATAAAATAAATTGATGACGTGGCCAAATTATAATTGGCCACATCATCAATCTTTAAAATAAAAAAAAAAAATTCTGAATAAAAATTGAATTTTTTTTTTTGATTTTTTTTATATAAAATAAATTGATGACGTGATCGAATTATAATTGGCCACGTGTCAAAAATGGTTTTGCAAAACCACCGTTACAAAATAATGACATGAATGAGCCTTTTTTTTAACAGTAATGACATAAATGAGCCAAACTTTTACTGATGACATAAATGAGTCTTTTCTAAAAGTTCAATGGCATATTTGAGCCTTTTACCTATATTTAAAAGAGATATAATAACTTTATCTGAGAGAAGTGATAAGAAAAATACCTTATGTTCACTAGAAAGTTTACTGCAGCTAAACTAAGAACATCTTAAGGAAAATTTGTACTATTGCACGTGAAATTATTGTGATGAACCTCTCGACTTTACCTGCAATATGATTTTTACTAAACAAAACAAAGTGTTTTTCTTCTCACATTCTTTCATATGGAGTTGTTATTTCTACTAAATATATAAAATAACGATTGAACATCTCATACATAGGTTATGGATAAAATCAATGCTAAAAAATAGGTAAAATTTTGGAGGAGGATCAAAAGTGCACCAATATTGCAAACATGAGGGACTATTAGTGCTACACGTGAAAACTCAAGGATCACTTTGAGCCTTAACCCAAAGAAGAGGGACTATTTTGATTCTTTCCTCAAAAAAATGACTTAAGTTTTTTCTTAGTCTGTTTAAAAAAGAATGATTTTTTTTGGATTTCACTTGACATTTTTAAAGTCACATGATTAAAGAGTATTTTGATACATTTAACATAATTTTAATTTAGAATTATAAGATTAAAAACGTCTTCTTCTTTTTTCTTAAATTTTGTTTTAAGTCAAATTATGTCATTATTTTTTAAATTTAAGGAGTAATTTGAGAGAAAATGTTTTTATTCTAATTTATATTGTATTAGGTATATGACCTACAATCCACGACAAGACAAGTTCCAAATTTATTTGTCATTATTAACCATGATTAATGTTTTATTTGTTTGTTTGATTATGTTGTTGTACTTTATTTTGCAAATTGGCGGCTGTAAAACAGTTCACACTCCACGCCAAATTTCTATGAAATGAACAGGGAAAATATGTTTCATGCCTTAATTGGTTCAAAATGATCAAATAAAAAAAATAATCAAAGCCATTGTGTCTTCTACAATTATGAGACAACACATGGGGAAAAAATAGCCTTTTGTCTTCTTAGCTTTATTATAGTAGTATTTTTAGTTATTCACAAGAAAAAAACAGTTAATTTTACTTTGATTTGCTATGCGTTAGTTTATTTTAGTGTATTTATTGCATGTTTAAGATTAAAAATACAAATATGAACCAATTAATTCGAATAAATTGTGGAAGAAATCTTTTTAACTTTGTAAAAGAGCAGAAATTACTCTTAAAATTTTTCATTTACATACAAAACTCTCAAATAGTCGGTACATTATCCTTCTTCCTAAAAAAATACATAATCATATATTGATCAAAATTTTGTTCATCGTCAATCATTGTTGAAATTCAAAATTACATATGTTCATCATTGTTTTTTCTAGAAAATACAAAATCGCTGATAAATCTGAGCAGGGGCGGAGGTACACTATGCCCAGTGGACACCCTTCGTCGAAAAATACATTGTATATATGAATAAATTTATATTTTAAACAGTGAAATAAGACATTTTGGACACCCTCAAGATATGCTAAAGATTCTCAGCCCAACGGTATCATGATCCAACGCGAAGTGTTACAAGTGTGCACGCGCACGGGTTCGAATCCCAGTTACTGCATTTGTTTTTATATTTTTAAAAAGCTCCTAATTAATTTCTAATTATAGTTACATTTAGTTAATAAATTAGTTATGTTTTTAATAATTCAAAATTAATATTATCTATTAAAAAACTTAATTAGAGACCTAATAATAGTTACTAAATATTTTATTTTTTCAACAATTCAAAACTCATATTATTTATATTAGAATTTAGAATAACAAAAAAGGCATGGTAAACAATAAATTTAAATCATTTTTTCTTTTCACTAAAATTTTAAATAAAATTAAAAGTAATTATTTAATTTAAATTTAATAAATATATTCTAATTTTTTTCTATAAAGATACTAAAAGTGAAAAAAGCTCTATATAAAATTTCATTTTAGAAAAAACTAGTTTAATTTTGCTCTTCATTTTTCATATCTTGTTGTTAAGTCACCAAAGGTTGGTGAAATCTTGAAGTATAAAAGTGATTTTATTATAAACTGAATTCTTTCTCTTTTTTCTTTTTCATTCACTTTCTATTAAATAATATATGAAAATTCAAGCTAAATTTTACGTGGATTGATTTTAAAAAATTTAGTATATTTTTTAATTAAAAAAATAATTGTTAATGTTAAGTAGTTTATTTTCAAAATTTTACTGCACCCATCGTCAAATTATTTTTTTTACCTATGCGGTTCTTGGACACCCTTCGTGAAATTTCTGGCTACGCTACTGAATCTGAGAAGCAATTTTGAAATACAATTTGAAGCAGTTCATCATCATTCTTCCTGCAAAACACAAAATCGAGGATTTAGGAGATTGTAGTGTAAAATGATCATATCTTCTCTTAGAAAAGTCTGAATGACGAGCAGTATCATACCTTGGAAGTTAGACATGAAAATCTTTAATTCGATAGGTTATGAACCACACAACTCTTCATATTTTAAGATATAGATCTTTGTATAAACTTATACAAAATTTAAATAATAGAGAAATTGTATATTCAATTTGTTCAAAATAAAACCTTAATTTAATTACATCAAGCACTCTTCCCATGCTTTAAGGCTTGACGTTTATATAGATACATTCATTCATACAATTAAATTCACTATGTTCTAGTCTAATTTCAAGTGTCATACAATTCAAATGAACCCAACTATACTCTAGTAGAGAAAATACTTTTGAGATTTTCAACTTTCTTATAAGATCTTTAAGAAAATGAATTATTTTTACTCAATTTTTCAAAAGACATGCATTGATTGCATGCATGCGCAATATTACTTAGTAATTTGACTTTACGTGCATCAACTTTAATTTTATCACAATTCAATAGTCAATAACGTTTGCATGCTAACTCATTAAATCCAAAAGATCACTTCACTCATAATTTGTATACATTCTCTACATCATCATTGTATATCTCTCTCCATATACATATATTATATATTTGGAGCTAACAACGTACTTTTCTCTTTAAATTGAACTATTTATCAAATGAATTTTTTTTGGGAAAATGCACAAGTACCCCCTCAATCTATGTCCGAAATTTCAGAGACACACTTATACTATACTAAGGTCCTATCACCCCCCTGAACTTATTTTATAAGTAATTTTCTACCCCTTTTCGGCCTACGTGGCACTAGCTTGAAAAAAAAGTCAACCATCGTTGGGCCTAGTGCCATGTAGGCCGAAAAGGGGTAGATAATCATTAATAAAATAAGTTCAGGGGGTAATAGGACCTTAGTATAGTATAAGTGTGTCTCTGAGATTTCGGGCATAGGTTGAGGGGGTACTTGTGCATTATCCCATTTTTTTTATAGTGAATAGTGATGCACTTAATTAGGTCATATTATTGAATGAAGATCTCAAGTATGAAAATTTCAAATGCACAAAATTGGACATATATAGTATCTAGATTGTGTTCATTATTCTCTAGTCTTAATTTATATGTTAAGTTATGTAGTTATTTGGACACAAAGTTCAAGAATATTGAAACAAAAACTTTTGAGAATTGTGATCCAAGATAAGCCATAAATATTTACACAACTATATCCAACAAACTTCCGCGTGCACTTTTTGGGTAACCATTTCCCTATGTTGGGCGTAGTAAACTTCGACTCCAATTTGCGAGGGCGTAATAACGACTGACGTCTAAGACTTTTGTTACCTGTAGAGCTCTTCTTACCTGTAGGACTTATTTTATTTTGCTTATCAACCTTTTTATCTTTAAAAGTGTAATTACGTAGATTTCTCTAAATTGTTATTTTATTCTCAGCCTTTTATGTAATACTAATACAATGTCTATATAAAGACCAACACATTAATCAATACATATCAGTTCATCTACATCCCATCCAATTCTTCTCTTTCTCTTTAATAATAATGACACTAAAACAATCTTAGCTTGTTATATACTACTGTACTTGTAATGTTAAATATTACTATATATATATTAAATAAATACTATATTATAAGGATATTTAGAGTTGAATAAACTATTGACACTTTTTGTATAGAGGGTCTAGAAATTTCTCTCTTCAATATAAAGTTAAGAGTTAGTTGATGATATTTATATATATTATATAGCACATGATCCTATGTGTATAGCCTCTTCTGACACGCATGATAAATTGTAGTAGTAATTAACAAGGTCATATCTATTCTTGACCCATTGATCTTTTTTGTTTCATAATAATTATGAAAAAGAACACATCAACTGAGTCAAATTTGTGGACTTATTAAAATAGTACTAGATAGTTTAATTTGTTAACATTAATTATTTGAGTTGTCTCATAGGCACTTGAACAAGCCTTCAAGCTTTGAAGGGAAAAAAAGAATATACTATGTTTTACTTGTTTTAATAGAGTTAGTTGATACTAACGAACACATAAATTAAAGTGAATTTTCATTTAATCGTCATAAATCAACCATATGAACACATAGTTTTCAATCTCAGTCTGATCTTCTAAGTCATCTTAATCTTATTGGGGTGTGAGGCATGCATAACATTTTTTGCTAGCAAAAGATCTATAATAAGCCATATTGAGGCATCATAACATTTGTTTTGTGTACATTATGTTACAAAAATTATATGTTTCATAAGTTATAATTCATAAAGCAAATTCATGTAAATTATGTCATAATATCATGTATCGAATTGACTCTCATATCTCTCTCATGTATTAGCTCACTTCTAGATTAAGACTGAGACATTAAAGGTGTACGAAACAACAACTTTTGATTCTAAATAGAGGCGATCATACTTTCATAAAAGCAACATTGAGTGATTGTTCCTCTTAATACTTGAACAAAAAATCAATCTTTCTATCAGCTGACATGTAAATTTGAGCATAACGATCGACTTAATAATCGTGCCGAATTTTTGTGACTCATTTATTAATAAAAAGTCTTTATTCAAGAGTGTGAAAACGATTGAAGTTAGTTTAAAGGAGGATTTAGAAGCATACACATTTCAAAATATCTAGCTAGATATTTTGGTCCTTTGTTACAGTTTTATTTTATTTTTCGATGGTAACCTTATAGCTGCTGCCACTAAAGTAAGAGTACTTTTTAAAGGAGAAACAATTAATAGTTTAATATATCTTATCTTTCTTACTTCATTTAATCAAAGTCTAAGTAAAGATAAAAAGGGCCTTTATTCCTTTAAATAATGGAATAATCTATTATTGTAGTAGTTTGTTGAAAAAGAATAAATTATTTTTTAAAACAAAGATAAGAGAAGTCGGTAGATCATATATGATTGTAATGATTTTCTAAGATTGGGTTGGATGGTACTTAGCAACTATTGGTTGGATGGTTGGTCCACCTTTTTATTATTTTTTATCTTTCACTTTAGTGATAGAACCTTCATTTTCTTTAATCTAGGTAATTAAATTTGTTGAAGCGTGTGACCATATCATCCAAACGCTTAAGTTCAGGATCTTTGTCAATTTTGATATAATGTTGAAGTATATAGTCATCTCATTTAGAGTTTATTAAATTGTTAGAGAGATCATACTTTTATTATTTAAATATTTTTTAATAAATTTGATCCTCATGATCTCGAGTTTAATCACTTTTTTTCATAATTTTGTTTAATATATTATATGGATGATTGGTGTTTCCAAAATGTTTTCGGGGTGAGTTTCAGGTGAGTCTCGGGGCGGGGTGTACAAAAATATATCGGAGCGCAAATGTAAGGTGTAGATTCATAGGGTGTAAGTCCAAGAATTTGGGGCGTAAGCCCTAAGCGTAAAAACGTATGTCTGGGCCTTTTTTTAAACCTTTTTTACTTTAAATCATATTTTTATTGTTGGTGCAATGATATTTCTCAAATAGTAATAGTAATACTTTTTCTCTTCATTATTGGTGATTAAAACCTTTATCATATATATATATATATATATATATATATATATATATATATATATATATATTATACGTTATTTAATAAAATTTGTTTATAAAATAATTGAATGTTCTACTCATATTTTTTTAAGTAATAAAACTATAAAAATAAATATACATGCGACTATCCCCGTAGATTCATAAGACTTACCACCTGTATCTTGGAGCTTACGTCTCGTCCCATACTGCATAAAATGTTTCACCTCACGCTCCTTTTTTTAAAACACCATGAATAACTATTCATTTAAGACTCGTGATTGAAATTATATGATAATCTTTGTTTGAGGAAGTGTTGATATAGAATATATCTTAAATTTAAAATAATATTTGATACCTTAATGGAAGGCTGAATTTCTTTATTTCACATACGTATAAGTTATCTACCACTAACTTCTCAATTTTGGTTTTAAAGTGGCTTTCTTGACTTACAAGTTTTTTTGTTTTTTTTTTAAAATCTCTTATATTTTATGTTAAAGTTTAATTTATATAATATGCACTTAGAGCTTTTACTTCCTTTAGGTTTAGAGTTAACTTATTTGAAAGTTAATAGACTAATAGTTGGGTGGTCCAAAAAGATAAAGTGAATTAACCAACTATTATCCATTTGTGATTAGGACATGTAGGAAAAAACATCAACTTGTCATCTTCTTAATGGTGCTATATTAATCAAATTATATCCTTTAACTTCTTATTTGTATCACACATCCAACATTAACTAATCATTAAGTTGTTAGAAATCTATTTTTATTTAGATGAAATATTGAGCTGAGCTAATTAATATGAGTTTTGTAACAAATATTACATAAAAATCTGTTCCTCAGCATGTCTCTTTGAGAAATTGGTTATCGACTATAGTGTATGTTATTTGTAAATGATATTTCTTGTATTTCGAAAACTTGACATAGTAGTCTTGTAATTTTCTTCTCCTTTAATTTTTATTACTATATGTTATTTCTTATATTTCAAAAACTTAACGTATTATTTTGTTGTGGCACTGTTCTTTTACTATCTGCTGTTTTCGTTACTATATACTTTTATTCTTGTACTTGTATTATTATATATATTATTTTTATTGAGTCAAGAGTCTATCAAAACTAGTCAACGTTCGGAACAACACAAAGTGTAACCCCATATATATTCCCATGCTTGACTTACAACTTTTTTTTCTATTAGTTGTTTTTGTATTTTCTATTTGTGTGGTCAAAAATTCACCAAATGAAATGTGATCTGTTATGAGTCAACCACAAGTTTATCCTGGTTGTAAAGAAGAATGAATAGTAGAGTATATATGTAAAAGCTGAAAACAGACAAACTTGTGGGTGTTTAGATCAGACTGATATGCTGTCCATAGAGATGACATAAGAATTTTGGTTCAGATGAATCTCCTAATATGACAACTATATTTATATATATGCCTCTCTGACCAAACAACTACTTTTTCTTCTTTTTGTCCTCTTGTTGTTCACCAATAAAAATATTAATCAACTGACATCCATAGTATATAAGTTTTTTGGTATAAGTTTGAAATAGGTAGATATATTTATTTTATGTGGTATAATACACGTCGAATATAAGATAAAATTTTTCATTCAGGATGTCATTTTAGATAAGGTATTTATTTGTTCAATTCGATACACGTTTAAGTACCCGTTTGACCCAAAGAATATTTGGAGAAAATTTGTGAAAAACTTGGAAAGGGGTGTTTGGTCATATAACTTGGAAAATATATTTGTCAAGTATATCAAGTTTTTCGAATATTAGGAAAAAAAATAGTATTTGGGCCAAGTATTGATATTTTGAATTTTAAAAAATTCAAAAATTACTCAAACTTTTATATTTTATAAAAAAAAAAATACTCATTATTTAGTAATTTCAACTAATATTTGTTACTACCTCCTCCTAAAAAGTTTGAGTTCTAATTTGAGAAATAAAATTGAGAAAAAAAGATAGTTTGTTAATGGATTATAATTATAATCGAATCCATGACAAGTTTGAATATGCGCTGTATTGTCTTGAGTATATTATTATTTTGTCATTGTTGATTGCTATCAATTATATTATATAATTATTTTTTAACAAAATATATTCATTATAAAATAATAATATAAACTTATCAGTATTTTTAGTATGATTTGCCAAGAAAAATTGAGAATTTGAGATCAAACACTAGCTATGTGTCTATTTGCGTACACACAAAATTAAAAGACATAAATACATACTAAAAGACCAAGTTTGATGACACATTAATAATCCCTTGTAAGTGAACCCTGGCCAAGTTAATGTCAAGCAACAAATAATTTTTCTATAGTTTATTAATTGTTTTGCATCTCATATCTGTATGTTATAAAGTCAGTGGTTCAGATCAGTAATTAGTGAGAATGTTTTTTTCACTAAAATTAAACTGTTTTTCGAGTAAGAATACAAGGAAAAAAGTTATTTTCTCCGTTTCATTTTATATGAGTTAGTTTAATTGAGTTTAAAAATAAATAAAAAAACTTATAAAATTTGTGGTCTGAAATAAATGATAGAAATTTGTGTAGCTATAAATCATTTCATTAAGGATAAAATGAACATTTTAAAGTTAAATTGTTATTAATATAGAAATTATCTGTCATTCTTTTTTAAACGGGCTAAAAAAAAGTAAATCAAATAAATTCGGACATAGGGAGTATTTGAGAATGTGTCCCTCTCTTTCAAATTGATTGTTCAATTTTTAGTTATAAGAAATTTAAGAAAGTAAAAGAAAATATTATTTTAAATTAAAAATATATTAAATATATTAAAAAGCTTTTTAAATTTTTCAACTTAAATATGTCTGAAAAATTGAAATAAAAAAGTTTTCAATAAGTAAAAAGAACTTCAAAAAAAAAAAAAAACTAACAAAAGCAAGAAAATAGAAGAAATAAATTAAATTAGGGGGTACTTTCTTTTCTTGCGAAAGTTCAAACTTTATCACTTCAAATTTTCATACATCAAGCCATTAAACACCAAATTATACTTCTAACCAACTTAGTTATTTTCAGTATTACAACCGACGTATGTAAAAATGAATTTTTAGAATAGGAAAAAGTTCTAATATAATTTAATCCATTGATTAAAGGGAAATTTATGTGAATAAGTAAACATATACTAGTTAATTAGATAACATAGCTATAGTTGATTTTACTACGGCTCACATCTTAATTTAAGTTGTAATTGTATTGTTTATACATATACAATATATATATATATATATATATATATATATATATATATATATATATATATATATATATATATATATATATATATATATATATTATATATATATATATATATATATATATATATATATATATATAAGAGAGAGAGAGAGAGAGAGAGAGAGAGAGAGAGAGAGAGAGAGAGAGAGAGAGAGAATTATATGGCAGATATACAAATACAATTAGCTTCTCTCCACTCTCTGTCCTCTCTCGCTTGTCTCTCTCCTCCCTTTTCCATTCTCGCTCGTATTCCTCCTTCCTCTCTCAATCTCGCTCGCCAGATATACAAATATATATGTATACCAATTACAGATATACGATTATTTGACATATACATATATAATTTGACATATATACATATACAATTCACGCTCGCCTCTCTCTTATATCTCCTAGTCTCGCTCACCTCTCTTCTACCTCTAACATATATTGTAATTAACAAGTATAACTTTAAATCCTAATTAAATTATTTTTGAATGACTATATACAAAAATTCTACTAAATTAAAAGATGATGCATAGAGCATTTAAAATGAGGGAATTAAGGGGTAATAAGTTGGTGAGAAGGGGTGATGGATGAACTTACAAATGATTAGGCACATGAAATTGATACAATGTTAAAACAGGTGTCAATGTTAGATGGGTGCCAATTGTCCAAGGGCGGCGCGCACCAAACAGACAAACAAAACCTGGACAGCGAATAAACACAAAAATAAAGAATGACAAGATTGGTTGGTTGCTTCTTTTACTGTGCCGCCTGATATTTATACCTTGTTTTGGTGGGGAAAAAAACATTTTAACATAGTAATGACTTTTAATGATTCTGAATATATATGTTCTCCCTCATTTCACTATTTTTTTCTATCATATCAAAAATATATTTATTTTTAATTTAATATAGAAACATGTTTTTAAGTTGAACTCAAATGATATTTATATTCTCTAACTTTAAGTGTACAACAAATAAGACTTGAACTTATATTAAGTCAAGCAAGTAGACATATGTGTTCCAATGACTTTCAAAATCAAGGATTTAAACCTTTATTTTATGAGGACTCACATAAAGGCAAGATTTGACCCAAAGGCTTCCAAAATCAATCACACACGCTTTCAACATGGCTTTCAATATATGAACTAGCCTCTCTGACTTTCCGTCAGTCTGTGGATGGAAGGTTGTGCTAAAAGTGAGTTGAGTGTCGCCTCATGCATCTTACCCCAAAATTTTAGATGTAAACTGAGTGTCACTATCTGAAATGATCGAAAAGGGGCACACGGTGCAACCTTACTAATTCCTGGACATAAATCTTGGCCAACTGTTGAGAGTTGTAATCCATCGATCGGAATATAGTGTGTTGATTTAGTCAACTGTCCACAATGACTCAAGTTGAATCATACTTTCCCAAGGACTTAGGTAGTCCTAACACAAAATTCATGGATTCATTTCTCACTTCCACTAACGAATAAACATTCTCTAAAGTAAACTTGCAGGCCTTTAATTGATGTTTATACTTCTTCTATTGACAATTCTGACATTTAGAAACATACTCAACATTGTATTTATTCATCCCAGACAACCAATAAAGCTGCCTCAAATTCTAATACATCTTGGTCACACCCGAATGATTAGAGTATCGCGAACCATGAGACTCTGCCAAAACATTCTAGATCAAATCACCTCGAGAAACACAAATTCTTTCTCTAAAACTGAGTACACCTCCTACATCGAGAGTAGGATCTTGGATCTCCCCGAACACCACTTTGTTTCTAAGCTTATTCGAATCTTCATCCTCAAACAGTCAAACTGATTAGCCTTGATTTCCTCTATAAAGTTGGGCTAACCTCAATATGTCTATTACCTCGCCTTTTTCAGAGATGTCAAATAACATGAACTTAGACTTCGAAGCATAAATCTCCCCGACAAAGGGTCGCTTAGACACCCCCAAGTAAGCCGAATTGTCCATGCTAACTATTTTTTGGCTCAATGCATCGCCAACACATTGGCCTTTACTAGATGAAATTGAATGGTCACATCACAATCCTTGAAAAATTTCGACCATCTCCTCTTAGCATATTCAGATCAATCTAAGTGAACAAATACTGCAAGTTGTGATGATCGGTGAACACTTCATATTTTCTCCATAAATATAATGTCACCACATCACTATAAAAAAAAAACAGCATTTAGCGACGGATTATAGTGATAAACAATATTCCGTCGCTAAATAACGACGGATTAGCTATGAAAATATGAATTGATCGCTAAATTATCGAATAATATAGTGGGACCTAAATTAGTGACAGAATAGCAACAAAAACATAAATTCGTCGCTAAATTTAGGCGCTAATATTTGACGCCTCTATTTTTCATAATAAATTAGATAATTGCGTACGAAGTTCGCGATAAACTTATTTTCGTCGCTACATTTAAGTGTTAGCAACGGAATCAGTAACGGATTTTTTGTCAGTAATATTATTCAATGATATATAGTGACGGATTTAAAAAAAATTGCAAAAAGCGTCACTATCTTATAATAAAAATTTCCTAAGGCACAAAACTCTTTCACACAAATTATATCACTCACTCTCTTCCTCTTTGCTGCTCAATTGCTACACAAAATATTCACTTGCCAAATGTGTAGTTTTCTTGAATGTTCATGTAATTGATGTCCCTGATGATATGATGTACTTGTCAAGTAACATTAGAGTTTGTATTGATAATTCTAATGATAATTAAAGAGCCATAACTTCATCTGAGATATTCAATATAATAGCAGATATGAATCCATTCTTGCTTTAGTTGTATAGTAGGATATGGAGAAGTGATGTTACTGATCAATTGGCTTCATTGTAATTGAATGATGGTCTGATTTCTTGAGTTCTGATGAAATTCAATATTTGTCTCCATCAACTATTTGTTAGTTTCTAGTGTGCTTTTAATTCTGAATTTTCCCCTAGAAAATATGACTTTCCATAAAAAAAAATCTTAGACTTAAGTATTGGACTATCAACACTGAATAAGTGTTGCATAAACTAAATGAATTGAGAGAAAAGAAAGTTCGAGAGAAGTAGAGGGTGACTATTAGTTGTTTGTTGCTTAGCTACTCCACTTGGGTTAACAGAAGTATTGTGATTTTAAGCTGCAGTATAATAATCTGCAATGTAACAGAAGTATTCTTTTCTTTCTCTTGTTTGGGAATGTATAGGCTTATGCAAACTTGAAGTTATTTTTCTTGTAGACATGACGCGAGGCAGAGGTCGAGGTAACACAGCTTGTGCATAAACTAGATGTGACTATTGTTATTGTGTGATTGTGATTAATGAATTTAACTGTTTATCATTCTCTTTAACAAGAAAATTATTTAGAAATATTACAAAATCAAACACAAATTCAATCTAATATTGATGAAATCCAAGCATATTATCAAGCTGCACGAGGGGAAAAGAAAAGAAGGATATATGGTCTTGGATCGCAAGCAAAATCATTTTACGATAAAAATTTTGGTGCCCTAGCTTCTGGATCTGATGTTTCATCCTCGATACCATGTACAACAGAAAATTTGGATGACTTTATGGCCCGATTAATTCCTTCATTGACTGATCACATGCTTTCTTTATTTGTTGAGCGTGTACGTGGATTGATTTCTTCGACCTCAACTCAGCCAAACACTCTTATGACATCCGTCATTCCTACTCTCGCTAATATTGATGAGGTTAATGCATCGGTTTCTAATGAAGATTGTGGTTCTCCCATCTCTCTTAGTTAATTTTGTTGGTTAGATATTATTTTTGTTTAAAAATTATCATTGGGGTTTTTTTTAACTTGGTTATACACTCGTCAATTTTTTGTGTTTTGGATCTCGTAGAATATAAGTTTTTATGAAATTAAGTTAATTTTGCAATTTTATAATATCTGTTTGAATATGATTTGCGATAATATTTTTGTCACTGATGTTATTAAAAGTAATGGCGATGAAATTTTGCGATGAATTTGCGACAATATTTTCGTCGCTAGAAAAAGGCAGAAATGTATAAAAAGTAATGACGACGGAATTAATGATGGATTTGCAATAATATTTTCGTCGCTATAAGAAGGTAGAAATGTATAAGAAGTAATGGTGACAGAATTAGCGACATATTTACGATAATGTTTTTGTCTCTAAATGAAAGGTAGAATGTAAAAAAAGTTATAGCGGCGGAATTAGCGAGAAATATTTGATCATAAATACGACCACACGATAAAATAGCATATAGAATTTGCGACAGAAAGTACAAATATAACGACGGTATTTTTGGTCGTTAGTTTTAACAACAGAAGAGATACGTTGCGCATCCGTCGCTAAACTTATGATGGATTTGTTTTTTTTGTCGCTAAATGGTTAGCTATGCACATTATATCGACGGATGAAATTTCGTCACTAAACGAAAATAGCGACAGATTAAGCTATTTAGCGACGAATTTCATCCGTCGCTAAACACTATTTTTTTGTAGTGTATCTTGAAAGTAAACATTATTGCTAACTCTTAATCATGGATGAGGTTGCTCCTCTCACAGACTTTCAATTGTCTGAAAGTATAAGCTATATTATTCCTTTCATGCATCAACATAACACCCAAACTCAAATTTGAAGCATCACAAAAAATAATAAAGTCCTTACCTTTCATCGATAATGTCAGGATAGGTGTTGTCCAAAAGGTTCTTGAGATTTTGCAAACTGTCCACACTTCTCTGACCATCGGAATAGTACCTCCTTTTGACTCAAACTAGTTAAATGCGTAGCAATAGAAGAAAGTTTTTCACAAACCTATGGTAGTAGCTAATATGACTCACAAAAATTATAACTTTTGTCACGAAATTAGGACGAATCTAATTCTTAACTGCCTCAATCTTTTGGAGGTCTATCATCATCCCTTCTTTTGAAATCACATACCCAAGAAAGGCAACCGAGGGCAGCCAAAATTCTCACATAGAAAATTTAGCATACAATTTTTATTTCCTCGAGATACCCATAATAATGTGAAGATGATATGCATATTCTTCTTTTTTCTTGGAATGGATCAAGAGGTAATTTATAAACACAATCACAAAGGAATTCAAAAAGGGTTTGAACACCCTAATCATCAAGCTCTTAAATGGTGCATGCACATTAGTTAATCTAAAGAACCTCACAAAAAACTCATAATGCCCATATTGGATCCTGAAAGCTATCTTAGGATCCTCAAGCCTAATCTTTAAATGATTGCACCCTGAACTCAAGTAAATATTAGAGAAGAAAGAAGCAACTTGCAACCATTCAAACAAATCAATACTTGTCAACCTACTATCGCAACATGTGTTCTCCATTTGGCTTAACATCCTCCTCAATTTCTATCTCAATTTCTTTCTCCGCATGATCTTGGGGTGGGGTGGGGTGGGGTGGGGTCACTTACTATGGTACATTTTCTGCCTAAGCTCCACCTCTGGCGGGTGTTGCCCTTCCTCTTCCTCTTCCTCTTCATCAGCCCTTGCCCCTGTCAATACCTCTACCTCTTCCACACCCTCTCGTTGTTGTCTCTGTTGTTGGAGCTACTATCCTTGCACCGTTGTGTCCAGTATTAATCATCTGCAGACAGAAGAATAGAAGAAGTCAAATGCCAATTTGAATCAAGTTATAGCACGAAGGAAGAAGAAAGAAAGAATTTTCCTAAAGCCTTGTAGACTATTGTAGAGAAGTACATACCTCTCTATACTGTTCTGCAAGACTCTACTAGACTCGTTTTAGTCGACGGAATCAATGAACCTAGGACTCTGATACCAGCTTTGTCACTATTCAGACTGTCGTGATCGAGTAGCCCCCACACTTACCCTCCAGGTGGTAGAACCAACTACCAACCCAAACTTAACCATCAAGACTAATTATGGAAATCAATTTATGGAAGAAAAAAAGCAATTCCAAATCGCAGTTTCAATAATTAAAAGATCGAGTTCCCATAAACTCAACCTTAACCAAAAACATTGCGAAAATAATATCCCTTAGAATCTGAAAGTCGTGGTACCCTCTCAATATCAAAGTCAATGATGCAGAAAATAAGAGGTTGAGACTTTTTCTGCATCAAATCTCAACTTATCCAGCTATAGCGGCCCGACCCGCTATAGCGCCTTCACATGCCCGCTAGAGTGGCCTACCGCCTGCTATAGAGAATTGTACAAACTTCAAAGACTCGGAGACTCTTGAAAAGCCCTTTTTTCACAATATATCTTCTTCCCTTGACATCCAAAACTATCCCCTTCATGCCAAGTTCGATTTTAAGAGTTTTACTCACCCGAATTCACTTCTGTAAAGCCCTACATGTTTCTTAATATTTTGGCTACTAGAAAATATAAATCAAGGTTAGACATATCACCTCACCCTTTCTCGGATGGCTCTAGACCTCACCTCGTTCAGATTCCATCTAAGCCTGACCTAGCCTAAAAATTTAAGTCACTACCGGAAAATTTTCCTGGCTCGATTTTTTACACCATTTGCCTAGTCATGTCACAATTAAACATATAAATTTATCAACAAAATAAAATTTTTAAAATATAAATTTAATTTTAAAATATATCAAAAAAGACCCTTATAAATGGTATGAGCCTATGAGGGTACAAAAGTTACTTTATTGGAGAAGATCAATTAACAAGTTGGTTGGGAATTATAGAATGAGAAAACCTTAGAGCATAATATAACGGCGGGGGAAGAAGAGGAGGAGGGTGGCGTGTTAATTCGTTGTCACGCCGTCCAAACAATATGCCCACACCACGCGTAATCATCAATTAACCATTAGATTGCATTTTTCTTCTTTTATCTATACAAAAATATATAAAATAAAATTAATATAACGATGCAAACATTAAATTTTATAAAAGACTTTATATTATATATAAAAAAAAACTTGAAAACGCATTGTGTCATATTCATAGAATAATTAAGTAATTCTTTTTCTGTTGTGTACCTCCTTATCACACACACTACTCTTTTACTAACTAGCTAAACAAGTCTTTTTCTTTTTCTATATATAAGTAAAAATAAATATTCCCTCACCAACAACATTTCAACTAACACCTCATTTATCTCATTCTTAAGTCTCTCTTCTCTTCATCAACAACTCCTTCTCTCAATCTCGCTCATCTCTTGTTCCGAGCTTGAAAAGGGGTAAAGGGTCTCTCTATCTTTGCTTATTTTTTATGTGGTACTTAAATTTAGTAAGTTTTGTTGTGTTTCCATGCAGAATTCACTTACAATTTGTATATTTTGATCTTAAGGTTTTACTAGTTATTTTCTACATTCTTAAGTTGTAACTAGAAGATCATATTGTCAATGGTTCCATGTTTACTTACTTTTATTTCCACTATGTGTAATTCTATGCTATTTTTTGTAGAGTATTAATTACAATGTAAGATTATGGACCCCCTTTAGCACTTGATTGGTTGAGAAAATATAAAAAGAAAAAAGGCAATTCTATCATTTTCTTGAATATCATAATTCATTGGTCATGAAGTGAAAATTATCTATATGGTAGTGTGTGAAAAGGGTTTTTTTTTCTTAAGGGATCATGTGTTATTGAGTGGAATGCACTCAAAGAAATCATTTCAACTTAATTATTAATTATAATATATACATATATATATATATATATATATATATATATATATATATATATATATATATATATATGTACTTTTTTATTTACAAACAAAAATGAAGTCAATGTTTTCGTCTACTTTTTTATTTTCCTTTTTCATCATAGAAATTGCCTAAATTTTAGTAGCATGAATTGCATGCAACTAATTAAGGCCATTGCAGGCTTATTCATCATCATTTTTCATTTTTTCTTGTTTGGTAGGAACCAACTAATTGTGATTTTCCATTCTCCAAATTTCCCAAAATAAAAAGAAAATAAAAAGAAGGAAAATAAATCTTGAAAAAATATTTTTAAATTGGAGGACCTTGACCCCACCACCCCAAAGAAAAAAACACAAAAAGAATGAGGTAATGATGACTTTTAATTTGCTCACGAATGGATGTCTATTAATGAGTAAAATCATTACAAATCTTGCAAGATAAGAGAAGTGTAATATTCAAACTCTTATATAAATATATATAAAAAAGTTTCCTTTTCATATTTACTTACCAAAAAGGTGCAAAAAATATCTTCCAATATTATATATAACATTTTTTTTGTTCTCAAAAAATAAAATTTGTTAGATTGATCAAGATGGAAATGGAGTCATGTGTTCCTCCAGGATTTAGATTTCATCCAACAGAGGAAGAACTTGTTGGATACTACCTCAAGAGAAAGATTAATTCACTCAAGATTGATCTTGATGTCATCACTGATATTGATCTTTATAGAATGGAGCCATGGGACATCCAAGGTACATTCATTCTTTTCATCTCTTTAATTTTCTTGTAATTTCCACGTCTGTTTTAATTTGTTTGTTTTATTTTCTTTTTCACTTTGTTTTAAAAAAAATGTCTTGTTCCTTTTTTTTGTGACTCTTTAATTCTGACTTTCTATTTTGTTATGTTCAACATATCTTTAATTTAAGACCGTACGATTCAAAAAAAAAAAATCACTTTCTTAAAGTCATGCCAGATCAGAGCCAGACAAACAAATTGAAACGAAAGAAAATATCATTCACACAAAAGGTCAGGTAAAGCCCCAGAAACAATGAGAATTGAATCCATACTTATCATACTATAAAACATGACTTCTATCGATACCACTAGACTATCAACATTCATTACTTTCTACGTTTCAATTTATGTGATATAATTTAATTTGGCATCGGTTTCAGAAAGAAAAAAAACTTTTTAAAATTTATGGTCTAAAATATATAAGTCATATATGTTTATGTAACTGTACATAAATCATTTCATCATTAAGAGTAAAATGAGCATTTTAAAGTTAAACTACTGAAGTATATTATTATTGATGAGGTTATTGACATGAAGTTTGTACCATGCATGCACAGATAGGTGTAAACTGGGATATGAAGAAGAAAGTGAATGGTATTTTTTCAGTCACAAGGACAGGAAATATCCTACAGGAACTCGAACGAATCGCGCGACGGGGGCGGGATTCTGGAAGGCAACAGGAAGAGATAAAGCAGTGTTATCAAAGGAGAAGATAATAGGTATGAGAAAAACACTTGTTTTCTATAGAGGAAGAGCTCCTAATGGAAGGAAAAGTGATTGGATCATGCATGAATATCGTCTCCAAACTTCTCAACATGGACCTCCTCAGGTTACCTAATCTTTCTCTGTTTCAATTTATGTGATATAGTTTGAATTAATGTCAACTTTTGAAATTTGTCATCTAAAATATGTTAATTTGTGCGACTATTAAAGTATTTCATTAAGAGTAAATCGAACATTTAGAAGTTAACCAATTACTGAATATAGTAATATGTCATTTTTTTGGGACGGATTATAAAGGAAAATTAGTTATTTAAATTGGAATAGAGGGAGTATATATATATATATATATATATATATAGGTAGAATATATATACTTCATTCTGTTCTTATTTATATGACACTTTATTATTCTATTTTATTCTTAATAAAATGCTTTATAGCAATATAAAATTTTAAATTACAAATTTCAAAAATTTTAACTTTAATTTTTGAAATTTTGTGTTCAGTCGAACATCTTGAGAGTTAGAAGTAGTAATTAATATTGTGTCGCGCATGAAATGCTTTCTGTGTCTTTTATTTGAATATAAGTTTGTTTCTTTTTGACTGTTTGACTTTTATAATAAAATTTATTAATTGGCATAGCAAAGTACTAAAAGAAATAAGTTTTTCTTGTTCCTTTTAGGGTTACTTTTGATGTTGGGAAAAAGTTTTGGAGAACATATTTATTGAAATGACAAACCTTGTTTGTTCTTTATGTACTTTGTTTCCTGTGGAAAATAAAGGAGGTGTTTGGCTATATAGTTCGAAAAAAAAAACTGTTAAAACTTATGGTACGATTAAAATTTAAACATGACATTACATTTTATATCTATAAAATTGTCACTAAATAAGATGAGATAGATTATTTTTGCATTTATATAGAATAACATTATTCTTATTGGTATTATAGATGAATGTTACACAAAATGAAACAAAGGATAAATGGATTAGTAGCTAAAAGAATAATTTATCGTTACTGAATGTCTCTTTTGTTATATTAATCATGATTTAGTTCGGAAGTTAATTGACAACTCTACTTAATTAAGGTGTATAAGATAATTACTCAATTATGTAATTACTAACAAGTTTGGTAATTTGTTGTGAATTGACAGGAAGAAGGATGGGTAGTATGTAGGGCATTCAAGAAGCCAAGTCCATCAAACAACAATAATGCTTACAATTATTATATGAGAGGAACCAACACAAGTTATTCAACTAGACCACCACCTTCCCTTTCACAAATACCAAGTTATAATATTACTAATATCAACCAAACATCAAATTTCAATCATTTTAGTCATCAAAATAATATTGGTTATGACAATAATCAACTAGTAATTCATGAACTCCCACAACTTGATAGCCCTACTACCATTTCAACAAATGATCATCAAGGCAAAAATTCCATCAACAATGAACATCAATTTTGTGATGAGTGGAACATTGATGACAAGTTGTTTGCACCACAAGTTATGGAGGCACCATCTTCTTCTTCTTATTCTTACCCTAATTTTGACGATGATCAAAATCATATGAGCCAATTGCTACAATGTTACCCTGATTTATAGATCAAAATTAGTCTTCTGTGATCAGTAATAGTTTTTTTTTTTGTATCTTTTTAATTGAAACAAAAGAAGAAGTTTGTGAAATTCCAAGGAAAAGGTGGAAAATATATATAGAAGGCACGTTAAAAAAGGTTGCCTCTGAGAATTTTTTATTGTTTAACTACCTATTGACTGTTTTTAAGATATTTTTGTAACTGTGAATGAATTGATGTTTAATTATTTTTTATCTACTTCTCATACAAGCTTAAATTTAATATTATCCTTGATTTTTCTCCATTATTATTATTTGGATGTTTATCTTTTGTTAAATTAAATTGAGATGAATTTATACAAATTATTCCAAAGAAAATATAACAGTCAGAAGTGCTAATTTTCTATTAACAATCCTAAAACTTAATATATAAAAAAAATATGTACGTATGAAAAATACATGGATGAAAAATAATATGAGCTGTGTATTTGTGTACATATGTAGGAAATATTGTATCACAGTTATATGTAGCCAATTGTTATATCTCATCTGCATA
This sequence comes from Solanum sitiens, assembly GCA_016801875.1. Lineage (NCBI taxonomy): Eukaryota > Viridiplantae > Streptophyta > Magnoliopsida > Solanales > Solanaceae > Solanum > Solanum sitiens. The sequence goes on along the minus strand of JABWTJ010000092.1, from coordinate 3,728,862 downwards.
GTTCAACATCAACGTAGGCAAGCCCCACGTACGTACGTGTATATTTTCAACAATGTGTTGCCTGTTTATCAAAATTCCAACCACAGGAAAATAACTTTTTTTTTCATCAACTCCCCTCCAAATCATGTTCAGGATATCTAATCTCTTTTTAAGTTAATATGTATATTTATATTAAGGGGGCAATACAAGTTCAAACATCGAAGATGACCACAAATCTTCTAGAGGAAGTTCCTTTGGAAGGATCCAGAAGAAAACCTCGAAGTGAGACCCTGAGACATGTCCGCGGCATCAAGCTTAACATTTTGCCTTCCCGCTGTCAAATCCTTCTCACGATCCCAAGGTTTCCATGGATGATTTCCTTGCCATTCTTCTTTCGTTGATTCCTGCTTTGATTTTTTATTTGACTTGCTCCGAGCCGTCTCTTGATGCTTTTCTACCATAGATTTTGATCGTCTCGCTTTATTATACTGTTCCACTAGTTCAGCATCGACACTTGATCTACTCTTTTCTTGCAGCTCTTTAGAAGCAAGTGCTGAGGCCTCATTGAAAGCCTCCAGATAACTGAAAATACAAAATAATTGAACCGACATATCTAATATCATATCCAAAGATCTAAATAAAGAGACAATGAACATACTTCATTTTGGCTTTCTGAGCTCGATCTGATGGGGTGTCTGTCCAGGCACTAGTATCACCACGGCCTTCTTTCGAGCTTTTGCTAAAGCTCGTCTTTGAGTGCATGCTCACAACGCCAGCCTAAGCAGTCATGGAATACATCATGCAGAGTTTCACCAAGTAAAAGAAAGGAAAAACACTTGAGCAGTGTCTCATTCAGAAATTAGTCGAGGATTTCATGTTGTCTTTTCTTTTGGACCCCCACTATATAGTGCATGGTAACACACATTATATATTCAAGAATTTATGCATGTATGATAACATATGTTGATATTTTCTTAGAATTACTTTTTCTTGTTACTTTCAGTGTAGGAATAAAATACTGGATTCGTACGGGAAAGAATCTGGTGCTGCCATTCAATGAACTCCCCAGAGCCATAGCTTCCCATTCACTTTGTTTTTTCTTCTATTATATTATTGTTCAATATCAATTCTTTTCAACAATTAAGATATGGTTTGTACTATTTCATGGTCACTGAACCCTTTAGGTTGAGAAGCATGCTAATAATGGGTCCAAAATATTTCCAGGTTACCTAAGGCAACAAGGAAGGGGGGACAGACGAGTGAAGCGTATTGAAAGAAGAAATGGCTAAAGAAATTTAGGCACAAATATACCAATGCTTGAATTGTATGTGAATGTTCAGCACAAAACCTTGGTCTCATGAAGAAGCTGAACATGACAATGGCAGTTCAAATTCTACATCACTAATTGGCTCGGCTTTAGACTGGGATATGGTGCTGAATAATAATACAGGCCATTAAGGAGTCTAAATAGGTGATGATGACAGAGGAATTAGTAGGTCAGGAGGAGTTTGAAATTATGGTTGACCTGAAATGCGTGATAAACTAATGTCCAAGATAGGCCAAAATTTATGGAAGAGCTAGGGAGCAATAGGGAGGGACAAGAATCAAGAACGGGATGTAGCGAGAATCCAAACACATCAGGTTTGACTTCAAACTTAAGACTGCCAGTTAGAAATAAAATCGGAAATAGTCAACCAATATTGGACCAACCAACTACACCTCAATCCCAACCCAGCAACAGGTAGGACTAGCTACTTGTGTGTGTGTATATATACCATCAATAAAAAAACCAACATTTAGACAGTAACTTATTGGCCTGTCCACTACATTCCACTACCCCAGCTTAAAATTCATTCTCTTCTTTTTTACAAGTGTATATGAACCCTTTATCTCGTACTTTGATCTCTTTCTTAGCTTGAAAAATAATATTATGATCATTCCTTGTGGGGTTTCCAATAACCTATATTTAATACTATTTGGAATATGTCAAATGCATTGATTGAGCCAGCAGTAGTAGTAGAACAATTATGCATCTTGGCCTGAACATCTAAAACTAGAACAAAGTTTGATACGTCAAATCTTAAGGAAAAGCAGCAAAAGGACATTCATCAAAATTGAGTGGAAGAAACAAGACCTTACTTTTCTTTCAGGAGGCAGTGTAGTCATCCATTCATCTCTTTTTGGTGCAACTTTGACCTCCATCTCTGCTAACAGCAGATCATCACCTTCCATGGAGATACCTGAAGCAAATAGTAATTTTAATGAAAAGAAATTCCTCCTCGTCAAATCGAATGTTATAAACAAACTGGACCGTGACTTATCCCAAAATATTGAGCCATAATAAATTACTACCGTTGTTCCAGTTTATGTGACATTTCCTTTTAAATCTATTCCAGAAAGAATGACCACTTACTAAATTAGGATAGATTATCAATTAAACCTTCCTCATTTTACCCTGAATGGCAAGCTTTTTAGCCACCCTAATGTTATGACATGTTTAAGACTACAAGTTTCAAAAGTTCCCATTTCTTTCTTAAATAAAAAATTACATGCCCAATCAAATTGATTCACATTAATTGATACAGAGGGAATACTTAGTTGGAGTTTGAAATTGTAAACATAGTATAAGAACAACAACATACATAGTGTAATCCCACAAGTGGAGTCTGGGGAGGGTAGCATGTATGCAGACCTTACCCTTACCTTGGGAGGTAGAGAGACTGTTTTCTAGACCTTTGGCTCAAGAAAAATCATAGTATAAGAATTTTCCAAATATAAAGTGATAAGAGTGTTTATGTTATCAAGCTATTAAAGGGTATAACGTGAACAGTTGACTATGTATTGTAAGCCCCAAGGTCACTACTTTGTGAAAGATAAATTTGGGACAAGAAGGAAATGCAGAATTTAATTTGAGAAGACAGACAGTACTCTCTATCATTTATTTCTTACTAATAGATTATTTTGCAAAGGACCATATCATCTACTAGTTTTCTACCAGACATTCTTTATAAATGTGGAATAACTGAATAAGCCACGACAATATGACACAATATATAGATCTTGGATCTTGACGCACTTCATAACTATATTGTTCAGAACTTCAGCGATCCATGCAACATGACAATCCTCAAGAGACAGCTCACCTAACAGTGAGTTTCTTATTAGTTATAACACAATGAACCCTACCATGTAAATCTAGTCTCTCCAGTCTCCCCCACCCCCACCCCCACAATCCCTTCCCAAAAAAGGAACAGAGAAGTGGTTCCATAACGGAAGAAGACAGAAATTTAGAACTGCGTAACAAGAATTGACTCCACCAAAAGCATGACGGCAGGTTTACAGGGAATGTAAGTTCAGACAAATCTCCAAGGTAAATAAGCTAGTAAGACAACATATGAGGGAGGAGGACATGATCTCTCAAGTAAAGAAAATAAACAGATAAACGACCAGAACGTGAAAGGCCAAGCATGAAAGTTAAGCTAAATGATGCATTACTGAATTCAACATTAATTGCATAGACACTATCATCTCAATCTCTTCCTAACTCACATCTGCATGCGCTTGAGCTATCTATACTCAATTCTGTCAGTCTCCTCTAAAGTTGACTGCATATCTTAACGAGAAGCATGGTTGTAGTGGTACATAAACAAACAGGATTCCTGAAATGAATTGATAACGTAACCAAACCTACAGATAGTCTATGTATGTTTGATTCATCAGTAATGGACTATCTAGTACCACAAATGATAGATGGAACCATACATCCTTCAAAGGTGTGGAGCATGACAAAGGAAACAATCACATATCTGGAACAACATAACAACAACAACATACCCAGTGCGATCCTACAAATGGGGTCTGGGGAGGGTGGGGTGTACGCAGACCTTACACACCTACAAAAGATTATTGTTTGTGCTACAAATAGAATTTCTATTGTCTGGTCACATGCACCATAGTGTGGTCCAAGCAATGAGGCATGGAAGAAGTAAAAGAGAGTGGAGTAAGGCATTCAGTGTGAGAAGAGTACTTTGGGGATTATAAAATCATGAAAGGTATAGTAAGGCAAACTACTTGATGAAGAGCTCCCTTGACAGAGCCCCAATAAGGAATTTTATCAATCCAGTTCAACTGACATATGAGTTCATTCTAGTAATTGAATGCTAATAAGTGGGTTCAAGTATACTTGCTTGGGTTGATTACTTTCTTCCTTTCGTTCTTACTCTATTTCTACTTTTTAATTTCCTTGTGTTATTTACGTCGTCACACATCAACACCCAAATCGTGTCGGATTGACATGGGTGTGGCAAGAGTCTGACCAACATAGATGGAGTTCACAGCCAATTAAGCAATAGCGAAGTTGAATAAAACATTAGGTACCAATCACATAAAATTTGAGCAAGATAGTAGAATAATATGAATAATAAACCATGTTTTAGCAAAATGGACCAACCTTGCAAACGTCTCCATTGGGCAGCTTCACGCATAGCTTGTAATTCTGCCTACAGAAGTACAGAACCAAATCTTGTGTTAACAGATTCGTAGTCAAGAGTGTTTTGAGTTATCTTATACCCAATGGGACACAAAAAAAAAAATGTACCTTCATTTCCTCTTGTTCTTCCTTGCGCTTTATTTTCTCATCCAACACTTTCCTCTACAAAAGAAAACAACATCTTCTTGATAAATTAAATGAAAACAACATTTGGAAAACCCAAAATAAAGCATAGTATACTGTAAATGTGCTCCATAATATAGAAAGTTACAAAGTAAGATCAAAGAACTGAATGAAACAATGGTAAGCCACAATAACAGGAATACCTGATGTTACGGCATCAAATCATACAAGTCAAATTTTCAATGTGTTAATTTTGAGTGGTTATATAATATCCTGCTGATTTTTTTCTAAATGATAATTCTTTTAGACTAGAATCAACAAAGTGAGGTGAAAGTGATATAGTAACAGAAACATCTAGAACTGCAGTCCCTGGGGGAAAACCCTACACGTGATCCAATCCAACTGAGTGTTCTCTAATTACAGTTTTCAAAATTCCCTGCAAAAGTATGATTGTATTTCTAAGCATTTTAATTTCTATCAAAAAATGCGAGCATAAGTCAGTGCCTGATTGTATTTCTAAGCATTTTAATTTCTATCAAAAAATGAGAGCATAAGTCAGTGCCTGATTTGTTTTCTGTGTACAAGGAAGACAAATAAACTTTAGCTTTCTTATTTCCATCTAAATCCGTGTTTGAGTGTCACTTATAAATGTAGAAAGATTCAAGATTGCATGAAGGGAATACATACGTGAAAAACATATAATAGTACCTTGAATAAATAATAAAAAATGCATGGGGAGAAAAAGGAACCACTTCATCTTTGTTAACTTCTGACATTTGTTACTAAACTTGTGAAATAAGGTATATGATCTTCCGCCTTCATAACTTCCAGTGGTTTGCTTATAAGTTCAAACGATAGCATGTCTTAATGATTTTTCAACTTCTCGAGTAGGCAGAAGTCTCCACTTCTGTATTTCCTGGTTCTTTTCTCTCCATTTCATTTTCTTAATAAGCTTTTCTACTTCATTGGTTAAACTAAAATTTAAGAATCTATCAACTCCTAAGTAAAATGTTAAGCCGAAAAAGTCACACATTAGTATACAGAAAGTGACAATAATGTTAATTGCAAAATTGTGCCAATTGCATCAAATTTCTCGGCACAAAATTGAGATGATGCACTTAAAAGTGTTTTCAAATATTAATGAAAGGACATAAATCATTCGCTCTTATCTCAACCAAAGAAATGTATGCCAGGAGAGCAAGAAAGAAAAATGACACCAAAATAATTGATTCACACAGCACAGAGCAAATCCAACTTAGCTATCCTAAGGAACACTAAGGCGAATTTGACAAGAACCACTATGAAATTATGGTCCATCCTCAAAATTAACTAGGTTAATCGAAAAGATTCAACACAAACCAACTACAAAAATAGGAAATATTCAACATCTGGAACCAAAATATATGGGACAATATCTACACCCAAATGACTAGGAGCAGTTACCCTTGCTAGCGCAGAAAATATGTCCATTTGAAGTCTGATAATGAGAAATAAATGGAATAAATCTCCATTTAGCCTTGCTATTAGAAAATCAATACATGGTTTTAACTTTTAAGCCAGACCCTAAAGAAGCTTCTCTTCACATAACAAAATTTGTAAGGAAAATAAATGATTGTATCACTTAATTACTCACTTTATCTGGATCTTGCAGATCTTTAAAGGCTTTGTTCAGCTTGATGAATGCTTGGTGAGCTTCAGGATGCGTGCACTTATCAGGATGCACCATAAGAGACAACTTCCAGTACCTAAAGCATACACCAAAATAACAAATAAATGAGGATGGAGTGTAAAGGTGTATTCAACAGCATGACTGACAGCTGCAGCTACAACAGTCAACTGATGACTAATCCACATCTATGGTTCACATACCAACAGGAGTAGTTACACCATCAGGACAAGGAAGAAAGAGATAATGCTTCCACTTTTCAAGTGAACAACTTGTGGGTAAAGTTCCTCTTTTTATGGTGATGGCATAAGCATGTGCTGTGCCACAACCGTGTATATAATTATCAAAATACACAGTTCTTGCAGGGAATAGCTGGATATATAATCCAAAAATCGTATAATAAAGTAGGAGACATCCATTTAACTCCTCTTCAACTAGAAGTACGTGAAGGCAAAATGCTTAACAAATTAAATGACAGCAACTTGACTTACCGTTGGAAATAAAAATCGCAAATTATAGATGTAATTTAACATATCTCAAAATAATGAATGAGAAAATATGAAAGCAAACATGTTTGAATATTTCAGTAATCATGAAGGCTACATCTAGTACCGGACAGATGATTTGGACAGCATCCCCCTGTGACAATTTTCAAGATTTACTTAAAATTTATTTTAGAATGACATTAAAAGCAAATAATATGATTTGAATCAACCTAAAAGCAAAAGAGGCATTTTGCATATTAGACATTACCTATACACAGAGATATGCATCTTGCATTTGACATTCAGTTATGACATTCAAAGTGTAACTCAATTTACAGTATTATTTTATTTTATAGTTGACAAAGGTAACAATATATTGACAGTATTCAGTGACTCAATATATTCAGTATTTACACAGTGGTTCAAATTAGCTAGTGATACACAATATCTAAATATAGACTTCAAAATTCAGATTCAGTTTCATTACCGAGCCCTCAAATCACTAGATACTTAGATCAATATTGTGCAAGGCCAAAAGATCGCTGCACTTCTACAATCACTCAATACTTGTAAGCAACATATGACATTCCATCAGGGAGCATTATTACTACCATCCTCCAGGGAAGTAACAGCTCACAGCTGTTCAGCCGCTTCTGTAGGAGATAGGAGATGTACCTCTGACTGGGTTCACTATATTTAAGCACCTTAGCTCATCTATTCAGGTTCAGAAATTCAATCAAGCATTATTTACAGGAAAGAGGAAAGTCTGGAGCAACTTAGCTCATCTACCAGACGAAGTTCAAGAAATTGAAGGCCATATGCAGACAACTTATAACCTTGGGCATCAATAATTTGAAGGATTGAATTCTAACCTACAGATGCTACTCTAATCTTAAATAAAAATTGCTATAGCTCTCAACAAACAAGCAAGCAATTTACCTTTTCTTCATGTTATCACTCAACATATTTCTGTTCGCACCCAAAACATCATATGAGTTGTCTGCATCTGCTCCCATGATTCTTGTAACCTGACCAAGTAAAAGTACTCGTTATACACAATTTAGATTGTCAACAAAGAGTTACATAGAAAAGAAGATTCTCAACTCACCTTAACCAAATGAACATGAACCAAACTCAAACCCACAATTAACGGTGTAAAAATGTGACCAAGCCAAGCTTCACTAAATGTCATATATTTAGAACCCAAACACTACTAGAAGTTAACAGAACAGAAATAAAAAGCAGCATGGAAAAAGGAAGAGTTGAAGACCAAGAGAAGTTGTAAAGCAGTGACGAGAAAATAAATCACAAGGTTCTGTTACTTTTAGCAATTCAAATTTCTAATTTTGCTAACTGAGAGGAAGAGAGAGCAAACAAGCGAACAGACAAAATAAGTACTGTTAGTTTTTGAAATAAAGAACAACCCCACTTCTTTCAAAAGAAAATACAAATTACAGTACCATATAAATACCACATGCGGATTCTTTTTTGTTTTTTTCAATGGCTCATATGGGGGTTGATTCATGGTATCTATAAATCTAGAGGGTTAGCTCCAAATAATCATAAAACTAATTATTAAACCAAATTTCAAGTGTAATTATGCCAGAGTGAAGGTACTAAGAAAGATCACACAAGTATGATTGTTAAGGAGAAAATTACATAGAAACAGACAACAGATAGACCAATAGGGAAGAGAAGAGAATGGAGGAAGAACCTCTTCAAAACGTTCGGCCTCGTTTGCTGATTCTACCTCAGTCACCAAAGCAGGAGGTGGGGGTCCTATAAACGACTCAGTATCTTCTTCCAGCTCAACATCCCTGGAAACATTTGTCAGAGACACTTAGTGCAGTTCACTTTAGTCTGGTATACCATAGATGACATTCTAACTGTTATTTGAAGCTTCTTGAGTGTGGAAGGGATAACTATTAAACTTCTGAGAGCAAGAAGTACTTGTAGAAACAACAAAGAGAGGCTGATCAAACCTGTGAGCTCATCTAAGAAGATCATAGTACTTTTTGTGTTAATATGTCAAAACCAATCTGTTTTTCCATCTCTGAACCAAAGATTTTCTGAAGGGAGAAACTTAAATCTGAGTTACTCTGACTCTTCAAAATCCCTGCTGCACCCATGTGAACACGACATGGGTGTGGATGTGGGATCCACACCGGATTTGGTCAACTTACCTCCAGTTCTTAGATACATATATGACCAAAAATATAGATTAATTGGGTATTTGGTTTGATTTTTGGGTTTATGTCATATATATAGAGAGTGCACCTATATACTTTACATGATGTAATTTATATTTATTAGTCGTAACACAGCACCTGTATCCGCATTCAGATCCATACCCCCAGAATCCTAAAATTTATGTGATGAAGAACCCAACCCCTAGATCTACACCCATATCCAATAGTCTGAGCAACATAAATTAAAATTTACCAGACGTGATGCATCGTTATCAATGCTGTAGAACGGTCTAGTTGATTAGGCTGAGTAAATAATCAATTATCTACTCCCTTGAGCAAATTCCAAATACAGTTTAAGTTAAATACCAATAGGGTCAGTTAGTGTTATAAAAAACAAGTCCACAAGTACATATCTAAGTGAGGCAATAAACTGCAATGGAGAATTGAGGTTTACCTCAGCTCTGCTTGTGCTTCAGTCAACTTAGCTGCAGCAGCAAGTAGTTCTGCAGAAGGCATTGCAGGACCAATCACCCTGCACAAGCGCAAAGGAGATCAAATTAAAATAAGACAACTTAGGACTAGAATGAGGTTTTGATAAAGAAGAAATCACCTACCCAACCATCACCACCGCCTTTTATTTCTCAGGTAAAAAAAGGAAAACTGTAATTCCTTTTTACTTTTGTGTTTGGGGAGGGAGGGGGTGAGGGACCTGGACCTCTCTATGTAATATAACAAATTTGGAGGAGGAAACCTTCTTGACTAACCTCTTTTTTGGGCCAGTATCTTCTTCGGCAGGCAAGCTTAAATTAGCATCGTAAGCGGTAGCATTATTGCTTGGCAAACTCAAATTGGCATTATGACCACCAGCTGCTTCATTTGGCAATTTCAAATTGGCATTACAATGTTCCTGTCCAACTCCCGAATCCAATGGCTTGGACTGCTCATCATTTTGATGCAACTCTTGACTTTGAAGTTGCATTTGGGAGCGGATTAAGGGTCCTACAGTCTCCAAAGTAGGAAATGCTTTTGATGGTAATAGAAAAACATGATCACCTGTTTCCTTAAGGTTTAAGGAGAGGAACAGTTTTCGCAGACGCTTGACCAACAATTTTTCAGATAAACCCCTTATATCTACAGCTTGTCCGTCATCAATCATTTGTAGAAGCTGTATTGAATTTACAGAAGACGTTAGCTGAATTCGGCTCATTGTTATATGTCAATATAAACTTGAAGATAAAATAATAATGGTTTAAAATCCTGAAATATCAGGTGTGTACTAATAAACCAAAGGAAAAACGAAAACGTAGGGGAAAGGGATAAGTACACTATCTCGGACAAGTATAACAAATCCTTAATTTAAGGAAATATTTAATGCTATTTATGATCGAGTAGAAGCTTATGAACACAAGTTTTTTTGTTAAGGTAAATAACTTTTTAGTAATGGACACAAGTTTCTTTTTTTTTTTTTTTTTTTTTTTTTGATAAAAAGACACGAGTTTCTTTGTTAAGGTTAATAACTTTTTTGATAATGGTAAAATCTCCTGTATACCAGCCAACACTCAAAAAGTAGAGATTCTACAACATAATATGTTCACAACGAATGACATCCAATCTACTATAGTCTATACACATACGAATGCTCATGGACACAAGTATATTCCTATATGCCTACAAAAACGAATAGGTCATGTATATACTCACTAAAACGAAGTAGAAAGGGATTCTTTTGACAGAGACTAGGATATTGCAGGGGAATTACCTATAGATGGAATTTTCTGGAAGGGTAAAAATTGCAGCCTTTCCTTGGCAGATCATTTGGAAAAATAACTCATCACTGAAAGTCAGAATCCTCACCTCGAAAGCACCTACATGACCTAATTTAACACAAGAACTTTACAGCAAAGAGTAAAGACGAAGCAATTTGCAGCAAACTTCGTCAGAAGACAAGAAAATATATAAATGGATTGTCACACAGTGAGATGGCTCAACTCATTGGACACTGTGCAATTTTAGCATGGACTCTCTAATTCCTCAATATTGAAGGAATGCAGGTTGCTGGATTTAGTGCAAAACTCAGCAATACTATTGAGCTAGAGCCTAGAGTTAGAATGTGATAACTATTGTTATGAAGATAAAGAAAAGGACAGCTCCTAATAAAAGGAACTCCAGCAAGTGGAAAGGGAGTTATTCTTTGTGTTTCATCTTTATGAATTTTGATAAGCATTTTGTTAACAGCATCTCATACTTTTTGTTCCTTGCAACTTCTTCGTGCCTGTTTTGACACATACCTCACTTTTAAAAGAAAAACAAAGTGTTCCATCCAACCATATTATCCAACTCCCTCAATTAAAATAACATTTTTAGTCAAACTTATCAAACCGTTTCTTTATTTAACACAACCCTAAAGATAAATTACTTGATAATATACAGAGCTGTTTGCTTACTTTCTACTCCTTGTCTCAAATTCTTTTTCAATTTCCCTTACCAAGAATCAAAGGAAAAAATCTACCATTAAGAATCTCAAATGCACTAGTAGCATTTTTCATGTAGTTTCAGAATCCATAAATCTTCTATTCAAAAAAGTACGTTATGAAATATGTCTGCTTTAGGATCAAACATTTCAAAAAAAAGTTGCTCAAAAAATGAATGCTTCATAAGTGAATTAATGCACATCTAGTTAAGAACAAAATTTGGTCATTACAACTTCCAAGAATGTATATGTATCAATTGTTTAACTATAAAATTTGATGATGATATTTTCTTTATTAAACTAATTATTATTGTAATTTCTTCCATTATCACACCATGGGAAAAAATGAATAGCAATAACAAAAATAACGATAAAACACTAACTACAATTAATTAGCTAATTACAGAAGAACAATCAAAATGTAGTACCTGTTCCAAATCACCAGCTACAGTAGGGAACTCCAGCAATATGCCTTTGATCACATCCCCAGGACTATCCCTTCGCCGCTCGGGCTGGGAATCATCACAGTCTGACCCGGAACCGGTGTCCGATTCACTAGAATCCGAATACTTCCTCTTTCCCTCTCGTTTCGATCTCCTACTACTGCTGCTGCCTCTATGATCCCGCTTCTTCACAAGCTTCTTTTTTCTCTTCGCCTTCTCCCTATGCTTATCACTCCTTGAGGAGATCCTCCGACTCCTCTCCCCCTCGCGATGCCGTTTGTGCCGACGCTTTCGCCGTTTTTCATCTTCAGAGGAGCTATCAACTTCATAGTCAGATTCAGAAAATGATTCAGATGAGGACGTGGCTGATTCTTCTTGTTTTCTTTTCTTTCTTCTGCTCGAATTCTCTCCCATGGTGATCCTTGTTCTGCAGGAGAAATTCAAGGTGGAGATTATTAGAAGCTTTTGTCTATTCTGGTTGCTGATCACAAATTTGTTAAATTCTGGGACGCAAGTGTCCAGTTCAAAACAATTTCTGGTGTTTGGTCATCCATTAGTTTTAAATAAAAAGGATTGTATTTTCCCTTATACACTCCAAAAAGAATTTATATTTGCCCTTCATTATATTTTTCACTAGTGATGGTGTGCCCGTGAGCAAACAATGGAAAAGAGAAATCAAATAGATAAAAAGAGGCTGAGGAAGAGGATCGCCAACAGAGTATAATGAGAAAACTTGATGAAATATAATATCCTCATTCATCTATTTGTGTAATTAATAGACTGCTAGGATTCTTAGAGAAGACGATTCCCTTGCCTTTGTTCGAATTCCTAGATCGACCCATTTTTGCATATAACTTCAGCTCATTGAAGGGAGATTGAAACCTTAAAGTTCAACGGAAGAGAGAACTCCGATCTCTTGCTTTTTACTACTGAAATATGACTTACCGATTTATTCATCAAAAGCCCCTTCAAATAGGAGTTTTATTACATCAATAGGAAATCTAATTCTTATGGAAGTAGGAGACATAAATCCTATTCCAAAACTAATAACTATAACTTAACCTAATCCTTATAAAACTATGAAACATAAACCATATTCTAGAATAATAAATAAAACTAATAAAATTATAATTAAATACTTAATTTAAGGGTTTTCAACGCATCCACAACATAGACACTGCTCTTTTTATTTGGCATTACAGAGGGAGTACTTTTTTTTTTTCCAAATGAGCTTGAGACGCATGATCAAACAACTAAGCAGATCAACTCAACTTCATCATCTTCCAACTAACATTTTTTCTTACTGATGCAAAGCTTGATTAATGATAAAATGATTATCCTTGGAAATGCCTTAAAAGAAGTTGTGATCATTTTTTTGAAACCCAGTAAAATTAGTCACAAAATATGACTGATGCACGCGAGTATAAAGATTCAAGGGAAGCAAACTCACACAAACTATGTTTAAAATGTGAAGAAGCATCATAACAAACTGTCAAATTGTGAGAATATTTATCAAGTCTTTCTTATTCTTCTCATCAATCCTAAAAAGGGGAACATAATTACTACTCTCTCTAGGGAAAACAGTTTACGGAAATGGTCAGCTAAACGGAGATAATACTTCATGAGAAATTATTTCCTCTTCCTCTGCCTCCTCCGCCATTTCACAAAGATCAATTTATGTGTTCTTCTCATTATCTTATTGACGCAATCCATTGAATTATTTTTCATACAAAGGAGTGACTACACACCCTCACAAGTCACACATATGATATAACCAGAAATTTGTGAAGATATGCCACTGAAGCTATAGTAGAAGAATTCAGGAACAAGAGGATAATTTTGTACTTGAGCAAACGGAGCAGTCTATCTTGATGACCCAAAAACTATCAATAGAGCAGTCTATCTTTAGGACTGCTTTCTTTCATGTCAGGGTAAATACTTTATAAAGTAGCAATGAACACTTAGTTGAGGGTCATCACAAAGAAGCACCCACTTAGAATGTTTACAATTGTGGGATTAGAATAATAAGAGAAAAGAAGCAGAATCGGATGGAGTTTAAAGATGAAAATAAGAGTGACGCTTTCCTAGAGAATAAAATATACCTTTTTTAGCATTTGGTAACAGAAATCAACTCATAAATCGGTAAAATGCTCCCAGCTTAAGGAGACTTCATTACCAAATTCGAACTCGAGATTTTGGTTACGAGAGGAGAGAACCACCCCTTCCTTCAGTGGTTATTTTGCATCTGCAACTGTGCAGAACCATTATACCACAACCTTGATACCTATGCATACCTATGCATGTCTTGACTAGTTATATGAACTTGGCAGTGGGTTGCTTGAGAATCTTTACTAGCATGATCCATATTAATCCATACACTAAACTAAAATGCATGAAATAGTAAATTCACTAGACTTTTTGGGTAGTAATACAACAGTGAGAACACATGATTTATCCACATCTACACAAAGAAATGGAAATAATCAATTGACATCTGTCCAACATAAAAATATGAGAAGATCCCCTTCTAGGTTGTGCTTCTATAAACGTTCAGTTTCTAACTTCTTTTTATATGAGGAATTGATGGTGGCGTTCGGACCAACTTGCAGACATCTCGACTATTTCCAAGTACTATTCCCCCCCGCCAGCATAGTGAATAACAACAAACACTCTTAACTTTATTGAGTATTAATTCAACATTGTATAATTATTTTGTATCCATACTATACCAAGAATTCTTTGACATGAATACTGCCCTCGAGGACGTGTATAAGAAGGTCTTTAGTTAAAGTGGAGACTAAAATTGTAATTCAAAAGGTTTCAGTAAATACATGCTTAGCATAACGAATTCATACCATCTAAATATCTTCTCATCTTCACAATTAAGAAGATCATGTCTTCTTTCTAGGTAAAATCCAAAAGAAATGCTTTAGTCTAAAGTGTTTACTTTCAAGATATACAATAATCCATCTCACCAAAACAAAAATTACATTTAATTCTCGAGTACAAGGAATTTTGAGACAGGGGAAAAACTTAATAGTAGCAACAACTGCAAATAAAAATCAAGCAGAAAAGGCCAGCACAACATTAAAGTTGTACGTCTCATAAAATCAAACAATGCTTACAAGCAGGCCTAAAGTAATAACATCAGCCTATCACTATCATCATTACTCGTCTTTCAGAACCCTCTGTCATCCCCTAAATTCCCTATTTGGCGTGGAATTCTAATATTGAAACTTGTGGTGATATTCAAATCCATAAACAAAATTAACTGGGTTAACGTAGTTCAGAAATAGCTGTACTTTCTTTTCGGGCAATTTCACAAACACCTTTTATGCAAATACGGATGTTATACCTAATATAACAAACTCTTAAGCTATTGTTACTTACCTTGAAACAGATGAAATTTAAGATTAATCATATCTTGAAAAAGCTGAACCGATGAAATTTAAGATTAACCCATGAAAAAATAAGCAAAAAGGGAATCATGTAATACAGTAACCTAAATTCATGGAAAATTCAAAACATCTCGAATTAGAAATTAAGACAATCTTAAACCTAACTAACATTAAAAAGGCCAAATAAAAAAATAAAAAAAAGAGGAGAAAACAGAGGGGAAACTTACCTTTACCTGTAAACTGGGCAAGAAAGAGCAGTAGAAGTTTAGGGAGAAAAAAGTATTCTTGAAGGCTTGTGATGTGAAGGAGGAGACTGCTTCTAACCACAGCAATCTGAAATTCATTACATTCTCGAATTTTCAGTTTCAATTATTTATCAATTTACAATATTATTAAAGTATTTTTTTCTAAAATTTTAATTTAAATTCTAATAATTTCTAGGACAATATTAAAAGAAATTGAAAAGAAAGAAAAATCAATATTGAATATTAAAAATTTCATATTTCATAAAACCGAATAATAATAAGCCGTCAATGTAATAATAACTAGACAGGAAAATACTAACAAAAAGACAATTACAATTGAAGATTGGAAGCATTCATTCGGAGAAGAGGAAAGAAGAAAAAAACATACCAAAAAGCAGTGTAATTAGAGAATCCAGAAGCAGAAACCATGACTACAATTGACCCAACTGCAAATAATGTATTTTTTTATTTGAAAACAAATTATAAGTCAGTTTGACAGATTATCGGCTTAGCCAAATATTATTTTTTTTATTAAATAAACATCAATATCTTTATAACAAATTAAAAAGAAGTCATATTCTTTCAAATAAATTTATTTTATAAAAAAGAGTGTCGTCTAAAGAAAACTAGCGGTTAAGTGTCCGTGCAAGGCACGAGCGAGTTTTATAACGATGTGGAAATAAAGATTTTGAAAATATATCACATACATTTTGTGCAATGTTATACATATTGGTTCCTGCATAACGGAAAATACATATGTTGTAATTGCATATAAGGTAATTGAAGTTTGATTTTGAAATGAGTTAACCAAAGCATGTCGCCTTCCATTATCTGGAAAAAAGTAAGAAAATTTGTCCACATAATTTGTAGACTTGTACAGGATACATATTTGAGTTCAAAAGGAGAGGGTTTGGTATGGATTAATTTATTAAGAGCTTGTTAGTGAAAATTTCCTTTTGTGTTTTGAAGTCCTTTTCACTTGGTGAGTAAGATTATAATATTATATTAATTTCATATTATACAAAATTATTTATTATTTGTTCCATTACACTTTTAGACGTGCATATTGTAAGATTAAATACTAGAATATATGATATTAGGATCTGATGAGGAAGATATCATCACAGAGAAAAACGGAAGCGTTAGTCGTAAATTGATTTCTACCTCCTTGTCCTAACTTTATGTTACCACAACCGTCAACGATGAAATTATTGTAGAGAATATGTGGTTAACCCTAATGGGTGGAGGGAGGACCAATTTATAGAGGTTATGATTTAATCTGGTACATCTATCAAGTAATCAATGTACGAACGAGATCTATTCTTTATTAAATACTATTTATGGTATTACTTGGATTCCAAGTAAACTTGGGTCATAAGTAAGAAATAATTAATAATAATAATAATAATTCTTGAGCATGCAATAGATCTCTTCTATAATGTCCATCATGCATACCACAATATAACAAATTACTAATGCGAGTTATGGCGGTTGTACATAAATTTTAAGCTACATACTTCCTTCCATATAGTACTACATTAACAACTTATCATACTAGGTTCATAAGTTATAAAAAACATATAACATTACGATCCACAATAATGTCTCATAGAGACTCATTTATAATTTCTCAAAACAATAATGTGTACACCATTATGAGAAACAAGATATTCATTAATGTATATCAGAAACACATAATTTGAGCTCAGAGTGTAAAACATCATAAATGTATCAATCATAAGTACAACCAAGACCCATTCTTTGAACATGTTTTTTAAATGTCTTTGGTTGTAAGTCTTTTGTTAACAGATCTGCAATCATGAGATCAGTTCTAATATTCTTAAGTAACACTCTTTGTTTCTAAAATTCTTCCTTGACAGTAAAGTACTTTAATTTCATATGTTTGGCACATTTGGAGTATTTATCATTCTTAGAGAAGAATATGTTGCATCATTATCACAATAAATTTTCAGCGGCTTGGTAATGGTGTCGACAACCCCGAGTCCTGAAATAAAGTTTCGCTGCCATAATGTATGAATTGTGGCTTCATAACGTGCCATAAACTTTCTTTGCAGATTTTCAGCAATCAATTCCGATGATACTTTGATATCTTCCTAGCATTCCGACCACAAAGTTAATATACGATCTTGTGCAAGTTTGAACATACATCAAACTTCCAACAATAGAAGATTAAGGAATTGAGACCATTTCTTTTCGTTCTACATCATTCTTTGGGCATAACATGAGATTAAATTTGTCCATATTTTATTTATTTATTTATTTATTTTTAAAAAAATTGGAACTATTCTTGCTGAACAATTGATCACGCTAAATCTCTCTAGAACTTTTTTTTTATATAGCCATTTTAAGACAGTCCCAATAATTCTTGTGATCTATCATGGAATATTTTTATTCCTATCACATAGGACGTCTCATCCATATCTTTCATTTCAAAGTTCATAGAGAGAAAGTCATTTGTCTCACACAATTATGCCTAAATCATTAGCAACAAGTAAAATGTTATCAACATACATGACTAAAATTTAAACTTACTCCCACTGATCTTTTGGTATATACACGGATCAACGATAATTTCCTTAAATCCAAAAGATGATATGGTATCATTAAACTTTATATACCATTTTCATGAGGCTTGTTTGAGTCCATATGTTGACTTCTTTAGTTTACACATTATTTCATCTTTTCCTTTAATTTCGAAATCCTTTGGTTAGTCCATATAAACACCTTATTCAAGGTCTACATTAAGAAAAACAGTTTTCACATTAATTTGATGGAACTCTAAATCATAATGAGCTACCAAAGACAAAATAATTCTTAATGAGTCTTTCTTTGAGACCGGTGGAAAGGTCTCTTCATAATCAAAGCCTCTTTTTTTTTTTAGTGTATCCCTTGGCAACAAGTCGGACTTTATATCGTTCAATATTACTATTTGAATCACGTTTGGTCTTAAAGACCCATCTACACTCAATTGTTTTAGAACTTTTGGTAATTGAACGAGATCCCAGACTTTGTTGTATTATATGAATTTTAACTCTTCATTCATGACATCAATCCATTTATCAGACTCATTGTTTTCTCTGGCTTGTGAAAATGAAATCAAATTTTTATTAATTTCAATGTCAAAATATGTCTCTTGCAATAAATCGCATAATGACCAATTTTCTTTATGGCATTGCTTGTGGTTCATTTGCGCCAAATACTTGTAAATTAGTTCCTTCTTGAAGTGTTTCACCCAAATGTTGTTCAACATTGTTAAAGTGTTCTTCAATAAGAGGGACAACATTTGTGATTGGTGCCGAAGTAGGTACTTTCATGGGCAATGAAATATTTACCCTTACCTCATTAATTTCCACATTTTATCGTTCAACACTCCCACCAACTTCACCACTCCAAAGGAATTTCGCAAATGAACTTAGACATTATTCTGATTCGTTACAATTTTCTTCATAATATTCACTACCTCTATCTGACCTGATGATTTTCACTTTCTTATCTAATTATATTTCAACCTCTTTAACGTACACTTTGAGAGCGTCCGCTGCTTGAAATTTCTTTCAACAAATAGATAAATCCATAATGTGAAAAATCATCGCTATAGGTGATAAAATATTTATCTCCACCTAAAGATGGAACATCAAAGGACCCACAAATATCAGTGAGTATAATTTCAGGAAGCTAAATGTTTATTGTGGCACCTTTCTTGATATGCTTGGTTTGCTTTCCTTAAATGCAATTCAAACATATATCAAGATCAATATAATTCATATTCGGAAGAATCTCATTCTTTACTAACCTTTTTAATCTTTCTTTGGATACATGACCCAAATGTTTATGCCACAAATAAGCATAAGTTTCATTTAGTGAACTACGTCTAGTTATTATGGAGTTTCAATCTATATAAACCATCACTAAGAACATCAGAAATATAAAATTAGTATTTTTATATAAATTAAAACATTCATATCCAAACTTAAAATCAAATCCAGAAATATCAAGTCTTGAACGAGAAATCAAATTTCTAGAAACTGAAGGAACATAAAGAGTTTGTAATAGATCAAGGTGATGTCTAATCTCCAAGATCAAACGATATGTCCTTATACCTTCAATTTTAGCCTTAATGCGATTTCCCATGAACAATATATATATATATATATATATATATATATATATTTTATTTTATTTTGGATTCGTTGTTTGGATCGTAGTGAATCCCTGCAACATAGTGGATACATGAGTAGTTGCACCAGAATTAAGCCACCAAGTATTATTAGGAACTTCTACTAAATTTGATTCGAAACATACAAAGACAATAAATGTATCTTTCTTTTCAAACCAAGCATTACGTTTCAGGCAATCTTTCCGATAGTATCCTTTCTTTTACAGAAACGACACACATCAGCCTTGAGTTCCTTATAAGCATCCTGTGAAACTTTAGCATGTGTTTTCTTTTTCTTAAACTTGTGGCTTTCACTTTAAGTCCTTTTTCAGCTCCTTGACCCATGAGGTTAATGGAATGACCTCTTTGTTTCTTAAGTCTTGACTCCTCTTGAGTAAGCATACTGGACAATTCACTAACATCTCATTTATCCTTAATAGTATTATAGTTAATTTGAAATTATCCATACTCAAGAGGCAATGAGTTCAGAATAAACTGAAACAAGAAGGTGGCATTCACTTTCATCCCCAAGGTCCAAAGTCTTGCTGCAATGTAAGTCATCTCAGTGATATGATTTTGCATTACACGACCCATCAAACTTCATGGTCATCAGTTCAGTCATTAGTGTACCAGCGAGAGACTTATCAGTAGAACGAAAACGTTCTTCCACAAACATCAGATATTTCTTGACACTTTCTGTTTGTGAAATAGAACTCTTAATGTTGTTAGCAAAAGTCATTCACATGAACATAAGACTCAATCTGTTAGAGCGTTTCCATGATTGATGAAAAGATTTCTCATCCTTACTGCTCTTATCAGTAATGACAATAGGTTTATCATTCAGCAAAGCCAAGTCAAGATCCATCATACCTAAGTGAAACTTGACTTGTTCATGACATTCAGAGAAATTCAATCCATTGAACACAATAACAGACGAAGCATGTGAATAAAGAGGAATAACTGCAAACAGATACATGTTCACATATAAAAAAAATGATGTGAATTCAGTAAAACAATAAAAGTACATCGTATTCTCCTTTGGGTAGATACTACGACACTCTATCATAATTTAAATGTCATTTTAAAAAATCTTTAATAGGCAATTAAATAATTTTAACCAAACATATACGACATCTTTGGATATACAATATATGTTTAATTAAAAATATTAATTTACCTCATAATTTTTCACTATTCGTAGAATGATAGATTCACCTTTGGGTAAAACTTTTTAAGTTCTAGCAATAGTGAAAGTCAATTTATCTATTTATTTTTCAATATAGGCATTTAATTAACTTTCATAGATAAATGACAATTTTATGAGTGCATATTTTTCTTAATCATACTAGTTTGACCACTTTGGTGACTAACAAGCTATATGAATAAAAATGCATACATAATCTCATAATAATTGTGCATGTGAATAATTTTAAACATTTTAATTTGGCCACTTTGGTGACTAACAAACTATAAAAACATAATACATGCATCAGTGATCATAAACATGATATGTGTAGACGTTAATTTGCTCTAATTTGGCCACTTTGGTGACTAATAAACTATATAAATACAAAACACACGTTATCATAAAATTTTGTGCATGTGAATAATTTTAAACATTTAGTTTGACCACTTTGGTGACTAACAAACTATTGAAACATAATATATGCATCAAGTGATCATAAACATGATATGTGTATACGTTAATTTTCTCTAGTTTGATCACTTTGGTGACTAACAAACTATGTAAATACAAAACACACTTCACATCATAAAGTTTTGTGCATGCGAATAATTTTAAACATTTTAGTTTGGCCACTTTGGTGACTAACAAACTATAGAAACATAATACATGCATCAAATGATCATAAACATGATATTTGTAGACATTAATTTTCTCTAATTTGACCAATTTGGTGACTAACAAACTATTTGGCACAAATTACACACATATTATTTATTGCTTAATATACGACCACTTTAAGTTATTGCACAAGTAATTCATTACAACATAAACCCAAAAAATAAATATTATTTTAATAGTAAAATCAATAACTTGTGCAAAACCAAAAGGATCAAGTTCATTAATAGCGAGCAGATCACTATGGGATAAAATATTTTAAAAATTCTCAAAAAAATACCGAAATCAACCATATAAATCCAATTTGAATAATATATATATTTTGGAGTTTTGACATCAGATGATAACACATGTCTATCAATTAATCCTTTTTTGTTTTAAGTGTATTTAGGAAATTGTTTTTACTTCATTAATTTAACCAATTAACTATGAAAGTTTCTTTGAAACATTCAAATTAAAAATAAAATAAAAATAATTATGAATGATTTCACATATCGTACGATTCATGAACCATAAATTATGAACCATAAATATAATAATTTCACATGTACATATCATGTAAACATTATCTATAAGGATGCAAGTTATACGAAGATTATCCGTTCAAACAATCCAGGCTCTGATGCCACATGTAAGATTAAATACTAGAATACATGATATCATGATCTTGAACACGATAATCTTACATAGAGATTGTTAGGGACACATACCTGATGAGGAAGACGTCATCACAGAGAAAAACGGAAGCGTTAGTCGTAAATTGGTTTTTACCTCCTTGCCCTAACTTTATGTTACCACAACTGTCAACGATTGAATTATTGTAGAGAATATGTGGTTAACCCTAATGGGTGGATGGAGGACCAATTTATAGAGGTTGTGATTTAATCTGGTACGTCCATCAAGTAACCAATGTACGAACGAGATCTATTCCTTATTAAATACTATTTATGATATTACTTGGATTCCAAGTAAACTTGGGTCATAAGTAAAAATTAATTAATAATAATAATAATAATTCTTACACATATGGCATGGTTAATTTTAGTTTATGAAAAAATAGGTTTATTAAAATTGAGAAAAATGACTTTTTAAATAAAGATCTAGTTATATCGGGTTTTACTCCACTCTTATCTTTTTCTTGGATTTCGCTGTTTCGTACGTTGGATAAGGTGAGTAATATAAGATCAGTTTTCTATTAAGATTTACGCCTCATTTGTTTCTATTAAGATTAAGACTTCTGAATCTGAATACACATCTGAATATTAAGATTTGCATTAAGATCTAGATGTGTAAATCTGAATAAATATCTTAATATTAAGATGTTGTCTCTGAATCTGAACACTGGATTATTGGGACTGTTTGTTTTCAATATCTAAATGTACATATGAAATTATGTTATATCAATAAATATTATAAAAACCTCATTTTAGTAAAATAATTTTTTTTATATAGAAAATAATATTTTGAACATTCTTATCGTAACAAGGTAATATGATTTATCTATTAAGAATTTAACTTAAAGTTACATCATTAATATGACTATTCTTTGCACTCAAAAACTTTGAGAATCTAATATAATGCAATGTAAAATAGTTTATGTAGAATAGTAATATAATGTTTATGAAAACATTTTTTTATAATGGACATTTGTTATTGTTAGCGATCAAATAATAAATATTTTCTTATTTTCTGAAACCGTGTTAAATATTATATCATGAAGTGTTTATCAACTCACATATATTGATTAATTTATGAAAGTAAAAGACGTATATTAAGTTAGTAAGAATAAAGAAAATTATAACGGGTAAGCATGTAATTAACTTTAATTAAATAAGATTTTTTTTATGAGTTGTTGTGATGTAGTTGAATTAAGATAGGAGTCTTATTTTTGAGTTTGAAAGGTGTTAAGAGTGTGTTACAAATCTGATTCATTCAGATGTATTCAGACCCATTAAGAGGCTTCTAAGAAAATAAAACAAACTTAATGAACTGAATCTGAATAATTAAGATTCAGTCATCAAAAACAAACACACTGAATGAGGCGAATCTGATTGATTAAGATTCAGACCCCTATTAAGAGCAAACAAATGAGGCCTTACTCTGATGGGTAGATGATATTAAGATTTATTCGAGCATAAATCTATACCATTTATCAAAGGCATAATACATACATTGGATCCTAAACTTGACTTCAAATTTTAACTTTGACCTCAAACTTTCATAGTGCACAAATAGGCACTTTAACTATCCTATCTTTCAATAAATAAACACGCGATTTTTGGAGCCAAAGTGCGTGAAATGCAAACGCTGCCACGTGTATTAGTGAGCCAATCAGTGACTGCCAACTAATTAAACATTTTACACGTCTTTTTTTTTTAAAAAAATATCTTACACATCATTTTGAAACTAGAAAAAATTAAAATTAATTTAATTAATATAAAAGAGATTCATTAAGGGTAGAATTATCATTTTAGCATCTTTTTACCGTTATGGGCCTCAAAAATTACCCCTCACTCGCGCAGAATGCGTGTATTTCACGCATTTCGCCAGGTAGGAATCGCGTGTTTATTTATTGAAAGATAGGATAGTTAAAGTGCCTATTTGTGCACTATGAAAGTTTAAGATCGAAGTTAAAATTTGAATCTAAGTTTAGGGTTCAATATATATATTATGCCTTTATCAAATATAGTAAAATATCTAATCACAAACTTAATACTAAAATATTATATCTTATCCAATTCAACTTGAGCTTATTTAATGTCACGCCCCGAGCTACCCCCGAGACGCGGACACGGAACCTAGGACCACAAGTGATCCCAAGCTAACCCTGCTGGCATGATCATGAGCATACTAAAGAATAATAAACTGATGCGGAAGCTAAATCATAATTTAATCTGAAAAGATGGGAAATACCCATATGCTAAAACTGAGATATATGAAAAACTGATGAGTTTAATACAAAGAAATATTAACTCACTACTAAGCTGAAACTAACTATGTCTGAAAATAGCCTCTAAACTGGACTAGAAATACTGGGACATGCCCCAGCTAAATCTAGCAAAAACTGAAACTAAATGACTAAAGACTGAAATGAAACTCATGACTCTTGTCCTCGGAGAATGAGGACTCACCACTGAATCTGCTGAACTGGAGATCGGGAAATCGATCTATGTGTGATCTGGATGCTGAGAACCTGAACCTACATCACGAGAAGATGTAGCGCACGTATGCGTCAGTACTTGAAAGGTACTGAGCATGTAGGATAGAGTAAAGCTGAAATAAAACATAACTGAACAAGCACAAAAGCAAGTATAATAATCTGAACATGATATACTGAATTTCTGAGCTAACTGAATGCAATGACCAATTTATAACATGCTAAAACTGAATACTGAATATACTGATAAATGGTCATGCAGAGAGTCTGACTGAACTGTGGGAGCTACTAATAACCGATAATAAAACCACATGAGCTAAATGTGGAGTCCGATGTATACGCCCCATCGAGAGGACCCAATATACCCTGCCAAAGGTATAAAGGCATGCTGGCGTGATCACTAAACTGATTGCCCACAGAGGGGACTTACAACCTACTTGGCTAGTAGTTCTGGGACTATTGGGTACGCTAAACCCTAGTCCAACTCGGTATTATGCTACTCCCAATGAATTCTGTAAATTAACTGATTATGTCTGAGTTTCTGTAAATACTGGATAGCTCGAAACTGAACATGCAAACTGAGAATGCAACAATTAATCTGGTAATTATGCATTTATAACTGAGGCATGTATATCTGAAGTGTCTGAAATATCTGACCTAGCATGTGTAATTCAAGGACTAAAGAAATACAAAGCTAGGGTTCTGAAATTCATGCGATAATCTGAGTAATAGAATGATAATCTAATTTGGAACATATATTTAATAAATTCATGAAGTTCTATCAAAGTTCTAGAAATCCTAGGTTTAATCATGATAAGAAAATCAAGAATCTGACTGAAAACTAGGGACCCAATGGGTGAAAGGAACCCACTAGTGAAATCCCGCATACCTGGTGATGAAATCCACGGAAAAATAATTAAGTTTTTGGGCTGGAACTGCTGGAGCTTGTGGCGTTCTTGAACTAGGGTTCTTGAGTTTTTTTTCTCCTCTCTTGCTTCTAATTTTCTAGGTTTTGATTTAATGATTTGACTTGGATATGTTTTAATTATGTTTCTAGGATTAAACTGACTAAAATCTGATGATTTAGGGCCAAAACGACGTAACTTATGGTTTAAACGGAGTGGGAAAGGTGAAAAAGACCCCTGGGAAGGTTGCTGCCGGGCCACACGACGGCCAGGACTGACGGTCCGTCGTGTTCCCGACGCTCCGTCGTTGGATCCGTCGTGAGGGCCTGTTCGACAGGCCTTTACTAAAATGGGCATAACCTTTTACTCGGAGGTCTGATTTTAGCAAGGTCGGTGGATATGGAAAGATAATTCAATTATCTATCTGTGGGTAGGTCATGAGAGACATAATTCATTTTGTGATAAGAGTTATGATCATTTTAAGTTGACCCAACTGCATTTCCCCTTAACTGTCTGCAAAAAAAAAATTCTGAAAAACTAATTTTTGGTCTGTTTTGGCTACGGGGTGTTACATTATCTCCCCCTTGGGAACATTCGTCCTCGAATGAAGACTAAACTATCTGAAATTGAGGGAGAGAGCTGCAAACCCCACTACTAAACACTGAGAACTGAGTTTCTGACTTAATTGAGTTCCGAGTACATGCAATTACGCTGAAAATGCAAGTACAAACTGAGGGAACATGATTCGAAAACTGTGTTTACGCATGAATGACTGTAAAACTGAAGCGGAACTATTACCTCAAGCTGGAGTGGAATCGGAAGGAAAAAGGTAAGGATACTTGGCTTTCATGGCTGCTTCTGCTTCCCAAGTAGCTCCCTCTACGGACTGACTTCTCCACAAAACCTTGACTGAAGCGACTTCTTTGTTTCTCAACCTTCTAACCTGACGGTCAAGAATCTCAACTGGTACATCCTCATAAGAAAGACTATCTTTCACCGCCACACTCTCTAATGACACTATAGAGGCTGGATCACCCACACACTTCTTCAAGAGTGAGATGTGGAAGACCGGATGCACTGCTACTAATTCTGCTAGCAACTCTAACTCATATGCCACCTTGCCAACCCTTTTCAATATCTTGTAAGGGCCTACATATCTAGGACTGAGCTTCCCTTTCTTTCCAAATCTCATCACCCCTTTCATAGGTGAGACTTTCAGAAAAACCCAATCATCAACTTGGAACTCTAGTTCCCTTCTCCTTCCATCTGCATAAGATTTCTGACGACTTTGGGCTGTCTTAAGTCTATGTCTAATGAGTTGAACTTTCTCCATAGCATAAAGGACTGAATCTGGCCCTATCAAAGCTGCTTCACCTACTTCAAACCAACCAACAGGAGATCTACATCTACGCCCATATAAAGCCTCATAAGGGGCCATCTGAATGCTGGAATGGTAGCTATTATTGTAGGCAAACTCAATAAGAGGAAGGTGATCATCCCAACTACCTTTGAAATCGATCACACAAGCTCTCAACATATCCTCTAAGGTCTGAATGGTACGCTCTGCCTGCCCATCCGTCTGTGCATGAAATGCTGTACTAAGGTTAACTTGAGTACCAAGACCTTTTTGAAATGACTTCCAGAAATGAGAGGTAAACTAAGGACCTCTATCTGAGATGATAGACAAAGGAACCCCATGCAACCTCACAATTTCATTAAGGTAAAGCTTAGCATAGTCCTCTGCCGAATATGTAGTCTTGACCGCCAAAAAGCGAGAAGACTTAGTCATCCTATCGACTATCACCCAAATTGAGTCATGCTGTCTGCGAGTACGAGGTAACCCTGTGATGAAATACATATTGATCACATCCCACTTCCAAGTAGGAATATCGATCTCTTGAGTCATACCTCCTGGTTTCTGATACCTTGACTTGCTGGCAATTGGGGCACTTACTCACAAAGTCTGCTACATCCCTCTTCATGCCATTCCACCAATAGACTTCCCGCAGATCGCGGTACATCTTAGTGGCACCTGGATGAATAAAATACCTGGAGTTATAAGCTTCTGCAAGAATATGCTTCCTCAACTCTCCCACATCAGGAACACACAATCTACCTTAGTAGCGAAATACACCATCTCCCCCTTGGGAGAAAACCTCCACTCTCTGATTGTTGACTGCACCCTTTAGTTCAAGCAAGATCGGATCACTCTCTTGATTTTCCCTAACCTACACTACCAAAGACGATTCTGCCCCATTCTGAACTGTTACACCGCTGTCTGATATGCTCATAAGGCGAACTCCCAAGCGAGCAAGCCTGTGAACATCCTTCACTAGCTCCTTTCTTTTTTTCCTCAACATGGGCTACACTACCCATAGATAATCTACTAAGAGCATCGGCCACTACATTCGCCTTTCCAGGATGATAATGCACACTCATATCATAATCCTTAATGAACTCAAGCCATCTCCTCTGGCGAAGATTCAACTCTTTCAGGGTGAACACATACTGAAGGCTCTTATGATCGGTGAACACATCTACATGAACACCATACAAGTAGTGTCTCCATATCTTGAGTGCAAACACCACTGCTGCAAGCTCGAGGTCATGAGTTGGATAGTTCCTCATGCACCTTAAGCTGTCTAGAGGCATAAGATATAACCTTATCTCTTTGCATCAACACACAACCAAGGCCAACTCTGGATGCATTGCAATAGATCACATAACCATCTGAACCCTCTGGTATAGTCAAGACAGGAGCTGTAGTCAATCTAGTTTTCAATTCTGCCAAGCTTTTCTCACAATCATCTGACCATTGGAACTTGACCATCTTCTGAGTCAACCTAGTCAATGGTGAGGCTATGGATGAAAATCCTTCCACGAACCTCCTGTAATAACCCGCTAGACCTAAGAAACTTCTGATATCTGTAGCAGAGGTAGGTCTGGGCCATTGTTTCACTGCTTCTATCTTCTGTGAATCTACGCGGATCCCTTCGCTAGATACAATGTGACCAAGAAAAGCAACGGATTGCAACCAAAACTCACATTTGCTAAAGTTAGCGAATAACTGGCGATCCTTGAGAGTCTGTAGAACAATTCTCAAATGACTTGCATGTTCTTCCTCGCTCCTAGAGTAAATGAGGATATCATCAATAAAGACGATAACAAACAAGTCCAAGTACTGTTTGAACACTCTGTTCATCAAATCCATGAAAGCTGCAGGAGCATTGGTTAGTCCAAACGACATAACTACAAATTCATAATGACCATACCGAGTTCTGAAGGCTGTTTTCGGAATGTCACTATCTCTGACTCTGAGCTGATGATAACCCGATCTGAGGTCTATCTTTGAGAAATGACTAGCACCCTGAAGTTGGTCAAACAAGTCATCAATCCTGGGGATGGGATACTTATTCTTGATTGTGACCTTGTTCAACTGTCTATAGTCAATGCACATTCTGAGAGAACCATCTTTCTTCTTTACAAACAATACTGGTGCACCCCATGGTGAAATACTAGGTTTGATGAAACCCTTATCTAGAAGGTCTTTCAACTGCTCTTTCAATTCCTTAAGCTCTGCTGGAGCCATTCTGTAAGGTGGAATAGAAATAGGCTGGGTATCTGGAAGGAGATCAATTCCAAAGTCGATTTCCCTTTCGGGAGGGATCCCGGGAAGATCTTTTGGAAATACTTCTGGAAATTCACAGACTACTGGAACTGACTCAAGAGTTGGGGTTTCAAGGCTAGAATCCTTAACCCGAACTAGATGATAGAGATAACCCTTAGATATCATCTTTCTGGCCTTAAGATAAGAAATAAATCGACGCATAGGCGCTAGGCTACTACCCTTCCATTCTAAGATTGGTTCGTCTGGAAACTGAAAATGAACAATCTAGTTCTGCAATCAACTGAGGCATAACATGAGTGTAACCAATCTATGCCTAGAATAACATAGAAGTCTACCATTTCTAACTCTACTAGATCTTGAAGTGACTTTCTGAGAGACTGTGATAGGGCAATTTCTGTATATCCGTCTAGCTATAACTGGGTCACCAACTGAGTAGATACTGAGAAAGGTTCTGAGAGAGTTTCTGAACTAACACTGAATCGGACTGCTATACTGAGTTACAAAAGACAAAGTCATGTCCGTTGTCTGAGTGAACCATATGTGAGTCACATCCTTGAGTTGGTAGGATGCCAATCTCACCTATCACTACCAGTTACTGACATCACACCAAATATTTTCTTGACCTTGTCAATGAACTTCTACGGGTCCTTACCAACTTGCGACCCTGAAAACTTAGGTGGATTCATCCTAACGAAATCACAAACTCTGGCTGCCACTAATCGATCATTTCTATTAGTAGGAACTCGAACCTACTGATTGTTCTTGTTGTTCGTACTCTGAGCCAAAAACTGAATTGGCATTCTGAAACTCAACATTTGAACTTCCTTATCTGGTACTAAAGGAACTGCGTTAGCATTGCGTGCATTAGCATTCCATGCCTAAGCTCTACGAGAATGCATGATCTTAAGCGCATAACGATGGATTAGAAAGAAGATCATACCAACGCACGATAAGAATATCAAGAAAGTGAAGTTTTCCTAAAACACTTCATAGCCTCCCTCTCATTAGATGTGGTGCACTTCACACCCATGAAAAGGACTCTACTTAGTGCGGCTTTTTCAGACATCCTAGGACTCTTGAACCTAGTGCTCTGATACCAAGTTTTGTCACGCCCCGAGCTACCCCCGAGACGCGGACACGGAACCTAGGACCACAAGTGATCCCAAGCTAACCCTGCTGGCATGATCATGAGCATACTAAAGAATAATAAACTGATGCGGAAGCTAAATCATAATTTAATCTGAAAAGATGGGAAATACCCATATGCTAAAACTGAGATATATGAAAAACTGATGAGTTTAATACAAAGAAATATTAACTCACTACTAAGCTGAAACTAACTATGTCTGAAAATAGCCTCTAAACTGGACTAGAAATACTGGGACAGGCCCCAGCTAAATCTAGCAAAAACTGAAACTAAATGACTAAAGACTGAAATGAAACTCATGACTCTTGTCCTCGGAGAATGAGGACTCACCACTGAATCTGCTGAACTGGAGATCGGGAAATCGATCTATGTGTGATCTGGATGCTGAGAACCTGAACCTACATCACGAGAAGATGTAGCGCACGTATGCGTCAGTACTTGAAAGGTACTGAGCATGTAGGATAGAGTAAAGCTGAAATAAAACATAACTGAACAAGCACAAAAGCAAGTATAATAATCTGAACATGATATACTGAATTTCTGAGCTAACTGAATGCAATGACCAATTTATAACATGCTAAAACTGAATACTGAATATACTGATAAATGGTCATGCAGAGAGTCTGACTGAACTGTGGGAGCTACTAATAACCGATAATAAAACCACATGAGCTAAATGTGGAGTCCGATGTATACGCCCCATCGAGAGGACCCAATATACCCTGCCAAAGGTATAAAGGCATGCTGGCGTGATCACTAAACTGATTGCCCACAGAGGGGACTTACAACCTACTTGGCTAGTAGTTCTGGGACTATTGGGTACGCTAAACCCTAGTCCAACTCGGTATTATGCTACTCCCAATGAATTCTGTAAATTAACTGATTATGTCTGAGTTTCTGTAAATACTGGATAGCTCGAAACTGAACATGCAAACTGAGAATGCAACAATTAATCTGGTAATTATGCATTTATAACTGAGGCATGTATATCTGAAGTGTCTGAAATATCTGACCTAGCATGTGTAATTCAAGGACTAAAGAAATACAAAGCTAGGGTTCTGAAATTCATGCGATAATCTGAGTAATAGAATGATAATCTAATTTGGAACATATATTTAATAAATTCATGAAGTTCTATCAAAGTTCTAGAAATCCTAGGTTTAATCATGATAAGAAAATCAAGAATCTGACTGAAAACTAGGGACCCAATGGGTGAAAGGAACCCACTAGTGAAATCCCGCATACCTGGTGATGAAATCCACGGAAAAATAATTAAGTTTTTGGGCTGGAACTGCTGGAGCTTGTGGCGTTCTTGAACTAGGGTTCTTGAGTTTTTTTTCTCCTCTCTTGCTTCTAATTTTCTAGGTTTTGATTTAATGATTTGACTTGGATATGTTTTAATTATGTTTCTAGGATTAAACTGACTAAAATCTGATGATTTAGGGCCAAAACGACGTAACTTATGGTTTAAACGGAGTGGGAAAGGTGAAAAAGACCCCTGGGAAGGTTGCTGTCGGGCCACACGACGGCCAGGACTGACGGTCCGTCGTGTTCCCGACGCTCCGTCTTTGGATCCGTCGTGAGGGCCTGTTCGACAGGCCTTTACTAAAATGGGCATAACTGTTTACTCGGAGGTCTGATTTTAGCAAGGTCGGTGGATATGGAAAGATAATTCAATTATCTATCTGTGGGTAGGTCATGAGAGACATAATTCATTTTGTGATAAGAGTTATGATCATTTTAAGTTGACCCAACTGCATTTCCCCTTAACTGTCTGCAAAAAAAAAAAAAAAAAATCTGAAAAACTAATTTTTGGTCTGTTTTGGCTACGGGGTGTTACATTTAATCCCATTTTCAGATAAGATAAATTAAAAATTTAAAATAATTTAGTCTGTATATCAATACGACTTACTCTTTACCAAAAAAAATATACCTTGTATTTATAAAGTCTTTAATTTAGTATATGATACTCCATCAGTTTTAAAAGAATGTCCCTATTTCTTTTTTAGTTTATTTCAAAAAGAATGATCCATTTCCTTTTTTGGTTAACACTTTAACTTTAACTTTTCACGTGACATGTTTAAGACCACAAGATTAAAGGGCATTTTGATACATTTGACATAACTTTAATTTAAAATCACAAGATTGAAAAGTCTTCTTTCTTTTCTTAAACTTCATTACAAATCAAACTAAGACATTCTTTTTTAAACGGAGGAAGTAATATTTACAAATCGTGTAATTTGAGTATACGTATCATAATTACAGCTTGGACCCCACTTGATGCGACCAGTGCTTCCATACTTATCTCATGCTTTAGCGTCATCCACATGATTTACACGTGACTCCT
Organism: Solanum sitiens; assembly: GCA_016801875.1. Lineage (NCBI taxonomy): Eukaryota > Viridiplantae > Streptophyta > Magnoliopsida > Solanales > Solanaceae > Solanum > Solanum sitiens. Next base: position 3,696,153 of record JABWTJ010000092.1, on the reverse strand, counting down.
CCTTCCCTTCTCTCTCCACATGACCCCAATTCACTCAGATTCACTTTATCTCTCATAACCATTTTATGGTAAATTTTTCTGCGTATTTTTGAGTTTTAGCAGAAAATTCACCGGCGAGCGATCGACGATCATGAACCAGTCTCAGCTTGAACCAGAGTTACCACCCTTGGCCACCACCTTTACCACCACGGCCCACAATGGTATCGAAAAATCAACAAACTTTCCAAGTGTTACAAAGGCCTTGTTTTACTCCCGTGTGCGTAAACCAGAGTGATCGAAAACTCCAAAACCTTTACAACTCCGATTTTCAGAAACCTCACCAGTTGAACAAACCCCCTCGATTTTTTCAGAAGAAGATGTGAAAATAAATCTTGGCAGCAATTAATTTTGCAGCCATACTTGTTGAAATTACTAGCCACAAATGTGAAAACTGGTAGCCACCAATGTGAAAGTTGGTAGCCACATTTGTGGAAGTAGGTAGTCAAAGTTTGGTATAAGTTTGGTATTAGTTTGGTAGAGTTAGGCAACCAATTTTTTGTTCAAATTGGCTATCACATTATGTCATTAATGATGTAAACAAGTGTTCAAAAAACTCTATAAATAGAGTAGTAATTGAACACTTGAAGATACACCAAAAATAGAGAAGCAATAGAGAGTAGAGAGAGTAATCCACAAACTACTTCTTAGTTTGTGAGAAAATAGTGTGCAAATAATATTATTGTGAGTTGTAAGAAATAAAAGAGTGTTGAGTAGTAGTCTTTTGACACTACCAAGTTTTTCATCAATATTATTGTATTACTTATTCGGGTATCATATTTACCCATTTTAATATTTGGTGTCGTTGTTACTCTCTTCCTATTGCTATTTAGTTTGGACATTATCCTGGGTGTGATTATCATTTTGTCCAACAACGTGGTATCAGAGCCATGACAAATAATAGTCCGTTGTCCTTTCAATACCCCCGTCTCACAAGAGAAAATTATGAAAAATGGTGACTACGAATGAAAGCTATTCTTGGCTCTCAAGATGTTTGGGATATTGTAGACAAAGGGTATACAAAACCCGCAAATGAGAAAACTTTACCCTCAAATGAAAAGGAGGTCTTGTTAAAGACAAGAAAGAAAGATCAACAGGCTCTCACTCTTATCCATCGATTTTTGGATGATGGCATGTTTGATAAGGTGGCTGATGCAACCACCTCAAAAGAGGCGTGGGAAATTTTACAAAATTCTCTCCAAGGAGTTGATAAAGTAAAGAAGATAAAACTTCAAACTCTAAGGGCAGAGTTTGAAGTTTTAAAAATGAAAGAATGCGAATCCATTTCGGATTTCTGCTCAAGATTGATGGCTATTGTAAATCAACTAAGAAGATACGGGGAGGAAGTAGATAATGTGCGTGCGGTAGAAAAAATCCTTCGTTCTTTAACACCTAAATTTGATTATGTGGTGTGTGCTATTGAGGAGTCTAAAGATCTAGACTCTATGACGATAGAACAATTGAAAGGTTCTTTACTAGCCCATGAAGAGAAAATGAAAAGGAGAAAAGAAGAGCCACTAGAGCAACTTCTTAAAACTCATGCATCCTTCAAAGGATTTGAAGGTGAGAAAAGTTACAAAGGAAATGGACAATGGCGAGGCCGTGGAGGTCGTGGAAGAGGAAGAAGTTACACAAATTATTTCAACAATGAAGATAAAGGTCACCAGTCATTCAGAGGTCGTGATCGTGGTCAACGAGGAGGCAGAGGACGTGGAGCCTATCAAGGTACAAATGAAATGAGGTATGACAAATCTAAAATTGAGTGTTATAACTGTCATAAAATGTGACATTACTCTTGGGAATGTCGTAGTAATATTGAAGAGAAAGTTAAACTTGTTGACAACAACAAAGATGATGTCACGACCCAACCCGATGGCCCGTGACTAGTGCCCGTTTTGGACACTCACATACAAACCTGTTAAGTATAACCAACTGAAACTAAGACAATATGGAATTTAATCAAATCAAGCCAACCCCAACGCCATATATATATATATAAAGTGGATCTGTCTCATAAGGAGTTATAACCATTTAACCGTAACAACATACGCGAGCCGACAAGGCCGCCACTATCCAAAGCATACTAGCATACGCAAGCCGACAAGGCTGCCACTACACAATACACAATGATGTACGCAGCCGACAAGGCTGCCCCTGAACAAGCGGACATCCCAAACAAACTATGTCCAGACCATCATCCAAAACATATATATACAACCCACATAGTATTTACAGACCTCTAAGAGTATAGTAGTGAAACTCGACGGGACAGGGCCCCGCCGTACCCATAGATAAGCAAAAGACTACATAGGAAGTTATGTACCAAAACGACTGGGCTCCGGAACAGTGGAGCTCTCCCAATCAGCTGAGTAGATATCCTAGGCGGAAGGATCACCGAACTGTGCGTCTACACCTGCGGGCATGAAACGCAGCCCCCCGAGGAAAGGGGGTCAGTACGGACAATGTACTGAGTATGTAAAGCATAAGGTAAAGATGATAGGATACCAACATGATAAGTCGAAACATGATATCGCTACACATGTACCTTATAAGTGAAAATCATGCATATCTTTAACATATAAGGTGCCCAGCTTCCCTAGTAAGGGACTCGGCAAAATAATCATCATATATATACATCATACGTACCCGGCCCTCTAGTGAGGGACTCGGTGAAATAGTCATCATATCATCTCCGTCATCATCATCATCATAACCATCCTCATCACCAATCATATATATAATATACATACCCGGCCCTCTAGTGAGGGACTCGGTGACATATGCAAGAAACTCCGCACGAACATTACCCAGCCCGGGACTCGGTGAAATGATAAATGACTCTATGCACGAGCAGAACATTATGAGCAATCATATGCAATTAAAATCATTTCTTATAACTCAATAGAACAATCAACGTGAACCAGCAAGGAGTATTACCAAAGATTAACGTTTTATCAAGATTATAAACCTTTAACACGATATGAAAATGTAAAATCTCAATGACTCTAAGAAGCTCTACCATAGATATGAGAAATACCATAGCCTTAGACATAGCCGATATATAGAATAATAGTTTGTGAAAGCAAGAATATACGTCACCTAGACACTCTAGAAGTAAGTGTCAAACCTGTCCGTCATTCGCTCATTTTTAAAAGTCATGCCAAACAAAGAAAGAAAGGATAGCGTTACATACCGTATAGTCGAGCCGCACGACCAATATTTACTGCCCAAGCTATTAATCTATAACAAGCAACAATCGTGCCGCAATTAGATAGACGTCGCGCTTTACCACTTATTGTAAGCTAGCTAATAATCTAACGAAAATCCGGCAGCACTTCCCCTATTTTCCTTACTTCGTCCCAATCCGACAACAACCCAAATTATCCACAACAATACCAATAACACATATAACCCAACGAATCATATTAAATAGTCCCCCCCAAAACAGCTACGTCTCGGCAACCATAGTAACAAAACAACGACACACCGAGCGATAACTCGTTTTATACACATCTACCTTATCGTATTCATCCTTGGAGTATATACCCATAATCACATTAACATATACATAACTCCAAAATAGAATTCCCCACATTTTGCTTTCATCAAAACAGCCCAAACACTAACACAACACCACTAATCCGATTATGGTTTCCGATCATACTTAGCACAATCAATAACTAAAACGAATTTTCTAAGCTACTGGTCACACCCCCTTCTTAACATTAATGGCTAATTAACAAAGGCATTCTAAAGAATTAACACACCAAGCAAAGAGATTACTAACCAAATTCCTTGAAGCTGCTGGCCGAGAGTTTCATGGCTGGTTTTCTCCTTTTCCATGGCTGCCTAAGCTAAGTTGAAGAAGATGATATATTTGCTGTCATTTCACCACTTCATTCATTATATGAAGTGGAGACAGCACCCCACTACACATCCCACTAAGCCTAGCTCCCATCTGATTTCCTTTAATGCCTTGAGTGGTGGGGCCCTCCACTTAATTAATTTAATCCCAAACAGACACTAATTAATCCTCCACTTAAAGTTAATGACAATCTGATTTCCTTTAATCACTTGGAACTTAATGACAATCTGATATATTTGCTGTCATTCACCACTTCATTCATTATATGAAGTGGAGACAGCACCCCACTACACATCCCACTAAGCCTAGCTCCCATCTGATTTTCTTTAATGCCTTGAGTGGTGGGGCCCTCCACTTAATTAATTTAATCCCAAACAGCCACTAATTAATCCCCCACTTAAAGTTAATGACAATCTGATTTCCTTTAATCACTTGGAACTTAAAATAAAATCTCATTCCCCGGACTTACATCGACTAGCTCATGACGCGCACTACGTATAAAAATATGAGGCGTAACATCCTTCCCCCCTTAGGAACATTCGTCCTCGAATGTTAAGTTAGCGTCTTAAAAAAAAAAAAAAATCCAGCGAGGTCTCTCTAACATTTATACCTATCAACCTGCATTCCATAACCTACAGATGCCTCACAGAGTCACAACTTACTACAAAAACTCGTTTATCAATCAATATAGTCAAGCTAGGAATTGAATTACCTGCATGCACGGGGAACAAGTAAGGATACTTATTCTTTATTTCGTCTTCCGCTTCCCAAGTCATCTCCTCCCTATTATCATTTCGCCACAACACTTTGACGGAAGCCACATCCTTAGTACGTAACCTTCTAACCTGGCGATCAAGTATAGCTACGGGTTTCTCCTCATATGACAACTCCTCTGTTACCTGAACATCATCTACAGGGCATACTCTAGAAGGATCACCAATACATTTACGTAGCATCGATACATGAAAGACTGGATGTACCGCCTCCAAATCAGATGGTAGATCCAACTCATAGGCAACCTTGCCTATCCTACGAACAATCTGATAAGGCCCAATGTATCTCGGACTGAGCTTCCCTTTCCTGCCGAATCTCATTACACCCTTCATGGGTGATACCTTCAGGAATACCCAGTCACCAATCTGAAACTCCAAATCTCGATGTTGATTATCTGCATATGACTTCTGTCGACTCTGGGCTGCTAATAATCTTTCCTGAATAAGCTTCACCTTGTCAACAACTTGCTGAATCATATCCGGGCCTATTAACTTAGTCTCGCCAACATCGAACCAACCAATAGGTGACCTGCACTTCCTCCCATATAAGGCCTCGTACGGTGCCATCTGGATACTAGAATGGTAGCTATTATTATAGGCAAACTCAATGAGCGGAAAGTGGTCATCCCAGCTACCTTTGAAGTCAATAATACAGGCCCGCAACATATCTTCTAATGTCTGAATAGTACGCTCAGCCTGCCCATCAGTCTGAGGGTGAAATGTTGTGCTAAGGTTCACCTGTGTCCCCAATCCTTTCTGAAACAATCTCCAAAAGTTGGCTGTAAATTGAGCTCCTCTGTCTGATATAATGGACGTGGGAACCCCATGAAGTCTCACTATCTCCCTGACATATAACCTCGCATAATCTTCAGCCGAATAAGTAGTCCTGACTGGAAGAAAATGGGCCGATTTCGTCAGTCTATCTACAATAACCCATATAGAGTCATACTTCCGTTGAGTGTGAGGTAAGCCTGTAATGAAGTCCATATTAATCATCTCCCATTTCCAAGTCGGGATCTCTATCTCCTGTAATAATCCACCAGGCTTTCGATGTTCGATCTTGACTTGTTGACAATTCGGGCACTGAGCAACAAACTCCGCTATGTCCTTTTTCATGCCATCCCACCAGTATAAGCATCTGAGGTCATGATACATTTTCGTTGACCCTGGGTGAATAGAATAACGGGCAGAGTGTGCCTCTCCCATAACCTGCCGTCGTAGCCCCGCAATATCAGGTACACACAATCTGCCTTCATATCGTAACACTCCGTCAGGTGTAACCTTAAATGGGGTCTTTTCTTTTTGAAGAGCTGCATCTATATACTGTGCCAGAATAGGGTCCTCGTACTGGTGTCTCTTTACCTCATCTATGATTGAGGACTCAGCAACCTCTCGAATAGAGACTCCACTATCTTCTGAATTAGCCAGACGGACTCCAAGGCTGGATAGCCGCTGAATCTCTCGAACCATCTCCCTCCTTTCTGGTTGTATATCTGTCAAGCTACCCATGGACTTACGGCTAAGAGCATCTGCTACAACATTTGCTTTCCCTGGATGATATAAATATCAACATCATAATCCTTTAGCAACTCTAACCACCGCCTATGTCGTAAGTTCAGCTCCTTCTGTTTAAAGATATATTGGAGACTCTTATGATCTGTATAGATGTCCATATGGACACCATATAAATAATGCCTCCATATCTTCAAGGCATGAACCACGACTGCTAACTCCAGATCGTGAGTAGGATAATTCTTTTCATGCTTCCTAAGCTATCGGGAGGCATAGGCTATAACTTTGCCATGCTGCATCAATACACATCCTAGCCCAACACCCGAAGCATCACAATAAATAACATAGACGTCCGGTCCCTCCGGAAGAGTTAGGACTGGAGCTGTAGTCAATTTGTCTTTCAATAGCTGGAAGCTTCGCTCACAAGCATCAGTCCACTGGAACTTGGCTGCCTTTTGAGTTAGCCTTGTCAAAGGCGCTGAAATTGAGGCAAACTTTTCTACGAATCTCCTGTAATATCCTGCTAACCCCAGAAAGCTGCGTACCTCAGTAGGTGTCGTAGGTCTGGGCCAAGTCTTTACCGCCTCAATTTTCTGCATGTCTACCCGAATGCCATCAGCTCCAATAATATGCCCCAAGAATGCCACTAAAGTCAACCAGAACTCACACTTGGAGAACTTAGCATACAACTTCTGTTGCTGAAGCATCCTATGTACCGTCCTTAAATGGTCTGTGTGCTCTTCTTCTGAACGTGAATAGACCAGAATATCGTCTATAAATACAATAACAAACATATCAAGGAATGGTTTAAACACTCGATTCATTAAATCCATAAACACCGCTGGAGCATTAGTCAGCCCAAAAGATAGCACTCTAAACTCATAATGCCCGTATCGGGTCCGGAATGCCATCTTTGAAATATCTGCCTCCCTTACCCGCACCTGATGATAACCTGACCGCAAGTCTACCTTTGAAAAACACTTAGCACCCTGCAACTGGTCAAATAGATCGTCAATCCTTGGGAGGGGATACCTGTTCTTTACTGTTACTTTGTTCAGCTGCCTATAATCAATACACATCCGCAGCGACCCATCCTTCTTTCTCACAAACAGTACCGGTGCTCCCCAAGGTGACGTACTAGGCCTGATGAAGCCCTTTTCTAGCAAATCTCTCAATTGCTCTTTCAACTCTTTCAACTCAGCAGGTGCCATTCTATAAGGAGGTATAGATATAGGCTGGGTATCTGGCAGTACCTCTATAGTAAACTCTATCTCTCGTTCTAGAGGAAGGCCTGGAAGCTCCTCTGGGAATACATCGGGAAATTCATTAACTACCGGGACTGATTGAAGAGTCGGTGCCTCTGCCTTTATGTCATGCACCCGAACCAGATGATAAATATAGCCTTTTCTAACCATCTTCCTGTCCTTAAGGTATGAAATAATCTTACCTTTCGGCGATACTGTACTCCCCTTCCACTCTATAATCGGTTCCCCTGGAAATTGAAATCGAACTATCTTTCCTCTGCAATCAACATTAGCATAGCAAGCAGCCAACCAATCCATGCCCATGATAATATCAAACTCAATCATATTTAACTCTATTAGATCTGCTACGGTACGACGACTATATATAACCACTGAATAATTCTTATATACTCGCGTAGCTATGACAGAATCTCCTACAGGTGTATCTACCTCAAATAGTTCTATCAACTCAGACTCTATTCCGATCCTACTAGCAATGAAGGGGGATATAAATGATAAGGTGGAACCTGGGTCTATCAACGCATACACACTTCGGGAGAATAGTGATAATATACTTGTGATCATATTAGGTGATGCCTCCTGATCCTGCCTACTAGTCAAAGCATATATACAGTTCGAGGGACCGCTAGAACTGGGAGCTCCACCACGACCTCTACCTCGGCCTGCTGGCGCCTGAATACCCTGCCCCGTAGGGCGCATAGCCACAGAATAAGATGAACCAGCAACGGACCCAGTAGGCTGTGCCATACCACCGGCACTACCTCTAAAGGGACACTCCCTTATAGTATGACCCTGATGGCCGCAAGAAAAACACGCACCTGTAATCCAATGACATTCCCCAGGATGGGACCTACCACAGCGAGAACACCGAGGCAAAGGTGGCCTCTACTAGCTCAAACCCCTGCCCATCTGTGACCCTGACGCCCTAGAGCTCTGACCAGCTTCGAAATATCCCGTATGATCGAACCCCCTACCCATGAAACGTGGGGGTGCACTCTGTGCTGGCTGGGAAGAAAAGCTAACATGCTACTGAGACTGCCCGCCTCGAAACTCGTCAGGATAACCTGCTGATCTAGCCCTCTTATGCTGGCCTCTATTATAATCTCTTTCTGGCTGACGTCCCCGGTGCCGATCCTCTACCCCCTGTGCATATGCCTGCACCCGAGCAATGTCCATACCTGGCTGAAGAGTCACTGCCATACAACCGTCAATCAGATAACGATCCAATCCCATCACATAACGATGTACCCTGTCTGCCATATCAGCCACAATAGTAGGCGCATGCCTAGCCAATGAATCAAACTCGAGGCTATACTCTCGAAAGCTCCTGCCATTCTGCCTCAAACGCAAGAATCTATCGACTCTAGCTCGCTTCATCTCTGGAGGCAGGAAGTGGCCCTGGAAAGCCTCCACAAATTCATCCCATAACGCTGGAGGAGCACCCTCACCCCTAGATAATTCCCAAGACTCATACCAATTAATAGCTACATCCCGCAAACGATACGTAGCCAACTCAACAGACTCGGTCTCCGAAGCCTTGATTATCCTCAATGTACGCTGCATCTGACGAATAAACTCTTGCGGATCATCCTGGGGCCTTGATCCAAAGAACTCTGGAGGATTACAACTTAAAAAGTCACGAGCCCTTAAGCTATCAGATCTGTCCGCATGATCAACTCCTAGTCCATGCCTGCGAGCCTGACCTGCCACTAATCTAGTCAGCAACTGAACCGCATCTCTCATGGCCCTATCCTCCGCCCCTGGCTGAGGAGCTGGAGGTTCAGGTGTTGGGGCTTCGGGGGCTGGTGGTGGTGTCCCCCGAACTGGAGCTGCTGCTGCTCTAAGCTCCTCTGGCGGTGGCGGTGTAGAAGAGCTCTCCGACTGGAGCACAATACCAGGCATAGACTGGGCACGGGCCCTAGTAACTCTCCGGGTCTGACTAGTACCTTCTGCTACCGATTTGCCCTTCTGGGCGGCTGTCGCTTTCTTTGGAGGCATAGCTGAAAACGCAGGGATTCGTTAGAGAGGGATTATCCTGTTAATATAGCTCTATCGCACGATCTAGAATAAGAAGAAAGGATAACATCCTAAATGTCCTGTAGCTTCCTGTTTATAGATGTGGTGCACAACACACCGATAAACAGGACTCTACTAGACACGGTCTGTAGACACTTCCGAGGAAGAACCGCTCTGATACCACTTTTGTCACGACCCAACCCGATGGGCCGTGACTAGTGCCCGTTTTGGACACTCATAAACAAACCTGCTAAGTATAACCAACTGAAACTAAGACAATATGGAATTTAATCAAATCAAACCTACCCCAACGCATATATATATAAAGTGGATCTGTCTCATAAGGAGTTATAACCATTTAACCGTAACAATATACGCGAGCCGACAAGGCCGCCACTATCCAAAGCATACTAGCATACGCAAGCCGACAAGGCTGCCACTACACAATACACAATGATGTACGCAGCCGACAAGGCTGCCCCTGAACAAGCGGACATCCCAAACAAACCATGTCCAGACCATCATCCAAAACATATATATACAACCCACATAATGTTTACAGACCTCTAAGAGTATAGTAGTGAAACTCGACGGGACAGGGCCCCGCCGTACCCATAGATAAGCAAAAGACTACATAGGAAGTTATGTACCAAAACGACTGGGCTCCGGAACAGTGGAGCTCTCCCAATCAGCTGAGTAGATATCCTAGGCGGAAGGATCACCGAACTGTGCGTCTACACCTGCGGGCATGAAACGCAGCCCCCCCCCCCCGAGGAAAGGTGGTCAGTACGGACAATGTATTGAGTATGTAAAGCATAAGGTAAAGATGACAGGATACCAACATGATAAGTCGAAACATGATATCGCTACACATGTACCTTATAAGTTAAAATCATGCATATCTTTAACATATAAGGTGCCTAGCTTCCCTAGTAAGGGACTCGGCAAAATAATCATCATATATATACATCATACGTACCCGACCCTCTAGTGAGGGACTCGGTGAAATAGTCATCACATCATCTCCGTCATCATCATCATCATAACCATCCTCATCACCAATCATATATATAATATACATACTCGGCCCTCTAGTGAGGGACTCGGTGACATATGCAAGAAACACCGCACGAACATTACCCGTCCCGGGACTCGGTGAAATGATAAATGACTCTATGCACGAGTAGAACACTATGAGCAACCATATGCAATTAAAATTATTTCTTATAACTCAATAGAACAATCAACGTGAATCAGCAAGGAGTATTACCAAAGATTAACGTTTTATCAAGATTATAAACCTTTAACACGATATGAAAACGTAAAATCTCAATGACTCTAAGAAGCTCTACCATAGATATGATAAATCACCATAGCCTTAGACATAGCCGATATATAGAAGAATAGTTTGTGAAAGCAAGAATATACGTCACCTAGACACTCTAGAAGTAAATGTCAAACTTGTCCGTCATTCGCTCATTTTTAAAAGTCATGCCAAACAAAGAAAGAAAGGATAGCGTTACATACCGTATAGTCGAGCCGCACGACCAATATTTACTGCCCAAGCTATTAATCTATAACAAGCAACAATCGTGCTGCAATTAGATAGACGTCGCGCTTTACCACTTATTGTAAGCTAGCTAATAATCTAACGAAAATCCGGCAGCACTTCCCCTATTTTCCTTACTTCATCCCAATCCGACAACAACCCAAATTATCCACAGCAATACCAATAACACATATAACCCAACGAATCATATTATATAGTCCCCCCCAAAACAGCTCCATCTCGGCAACCATAGTAACGAAACAACGACACACCAAGCGATAACTCATTTTATAATTCGCAACACATCTACCTTATCGTATTCATCCCTTGGAGTATATACCCATAATCACATTAACATATACATAACTCCAAAACAGAATTTCCCACATTTTGCTTTAATCAAAACAGCCCAAACACTAACACAACACCACTAATCCGATTATGGTTTCCGATCATACTTAGCACAATCAATAACTAAAACAAATTTTCTAAGCTACTGGTCACACCCCCTTCTTAACATTAATGGCTAATTAACAAAGGCATTCTAAAGAATTAACACACCAAGCAAAGAGATTACTAACCAAATTCCTTGAAGCTGCTGGCCGAGAGTTTCATGGCTGGTTTTCTCCTTTTCCATGGCTGCCTAAGCTAAGTTGAAGAAGATGATATATTTGCTATCATTTCACCACTTCATTCATTATATGAAGTGGAGACAGCACCCCACTACACATCCCACTAAGCCTAGCTCCCATCTGATTTCCTTTAATGCCTTGAGTGGTGGGGCCCTCCACTTAATTAATTTAATACCAAACATCCACTAATTAATCCCCACTTAAAGTTAATGACAATCTGATTTCCTTTAATCACTTGGAACTTAATGATAATCTGATATATTTGCTGTCATTTCACCACTTCATTCATTATATGAAGTGGAGACAGCACCCCACTACACATCCCACTAAGCCTAGCTCCCATCTGATTTCCTTTAATGCCTTGAGTGGTGGGGCCCTCCACTTAATTAATTTAATCCCAAACAGCCACGAATTAATCCCCCACTTAAAGTTAATGACAATCTGATTTCCTTTAATCACTTGGAACTTAAAATAAAATCTCATTCCCCGGACTTACATCGACTAGCTCATGACGCGCACTATGTATAAAAATACGAGGCGTAACATAAATGATAAATGATAACTTAAAGGTTATTCAAAAAAGGGACTTTAGGTTAGCACCGAGTGAAATAGATATGAGAGGTGTCCCTTCCCAAGTAGGAAGGTAGGTTCACAATGACTCTTATGAGATGGAAGCTGCCATGCAATATGGAATTATGAGTCTCTAATTTATCTCTTAGTTCCTTAACTATCTTTCCCCATAGGAATACTACCTAGTGGATCCACATAGAATGCTATGTTCATGTTTTGGTTTTACTTTGAAAAGTAGACCACCTTCTTTCGGTGCAGGGATTCATGACATCGGATTCCATGATTATCTCATATTGTCTAATGTTGGTTAAGGAGAGTGTTCCATAAAGTAAAATGAAAGACTACAGTAAATGTACATTGACTAGGGTGACATGAGGAATCTACTTAGTATAGGTAAGGGTATGAGAATCTACCTAGACATTGCACAAGCTTACTCTAAGGGAAGTCCTAGAAGATTGTTCTTATGTACTATGAACATGAAATTTATAATGCTTATGATATATGATGTTAATCTTATATGATGTTGGTTATGTTGATGAACATGTTGTTGGTCTATATTGCTATGTGATGAATACTACTTATGATATAAGTTGTATGAAACAAAGCATTACTTATGGTCTCCTATCTCGTTTACTTGATTATGTGGGGCTATGGGGCTTCACGTAAGCATTGCACTTGTAGACTTGGGATGAGATTAATGGTAAGTCTTGTATGTTACGTTGATATGAACTATTGAACATGAAATGTTAATATGACTTTATGATGATGTGTTCTTGGTAATGATTATGCTTTATGTTGTTGTGATCCTTATCTTGTATATTTTTTTTTATTGTAGTGCCTTAAAGGCTTTCAAATGACTTAGCATGCTTTCTAAAGAAATGGTCCTTTGCATGCATGTCTTTAAATGTTTTATGTGCATAAACCCATACTTAGTACAAGTGGCATACTAACCCATATCCTTTATATATCTACAAAATGATGGGTCCGGACATTGAAGCTTAAGAAGGTCGATTGAAGAATCTTGGAATTCTTTCTTGTTAACACCCGCAAGTACCCCCTAGAAGTTAGAGTACTCTTAGATCGTCACACGGCGTCGTCGACATCTCGGAGGTGTAAGACAAGTCCTTAGACATCTTTCATTGCATAATCATAAAAATGGCAGAAAATTTAAAACTTTTCATAGCACATCATATGCTAGAACATTACTTCATATATATATATATATATATATATATATATATATATATATATATATATAAAATATCATAATACATAGTTAGACTCTAAGTCTGTTTGCCATCTTAAGACACAACTTAATAGAATAGAATAGGGACACGACCCTTAAAAAACATAAAATATAAGTTTAATCTATTACATTAACCTAAAGAATATTTTGACATAGGCAACCCTTGAATCATAAGGGTCCCTTTACTTGAACTTGGGAGATCTATCCAAGCTTTTCATTTAGGAGACATCCTCTAGCCATCACCACCTACACTTTGTGTAAAAAGATAAAGAAGAATGTTTTTAGTACAAGAATGCACTAAGTATGACAACCATGCAAAAACATGCATTTAAAGAGGAAATTTCATTTGAAATCATGCAACATGTCCTTTTAGTAAACTTCATGAACATAGGCACATGTAAGCTCAATATAGTTCACATACATCATATAGACATGTATACTACTCATAATAGCACATAAAGCCATTTATCACACTTTGAGGCTTAAATAATACATACAATACATTACTTCCCCTTTATCTTACTTACTTCCTTAATTAACCCTCAAGTGTACTTAGTACAATGTATCACCTTGAGGTTACCTTACAATAGTCCTTCATAGATATGCTTCATAAACACAACCACATATATTCACAAGTCATAAGCACATCATAGAAATCAACTTCACATAAATACCATCACCTAAGACAACTCCTAAGTCACACTAGTGCAATGCGTAGGTAGCATCAATTAATACTACTTCCACCAAGTGTATCTAAGAAATCACCTATACTAGGCATAACATACTTAACAAGTCATAACACTTTCATTTATAACTAAACATAAGTCCACATACTTTATATCAACATATAGGACTCATCATACTTTATAATACCATACGAAGACATCATCATACCTCATATACTTTAGTCATAAACTCACTTAGTTCATACTATAAGTAAACCACCCTCATAACCCCTTCACAAGATTACTTGTTCAATGTACACATGGAGTCCCATACCCTCACATATACTAAGTAAACCCATTTAGAAGCCATAAGTGTAATTCAGACACATACACATAATTCGTGTCTTAGTCATAGCAAAGTCACTTAACAATGCATTCATACAATTCATACATAATATCACATAAGTCTTACGTGTATACATGTACTAATCTTATCCTTTCTTGAAGTTCACTTGTGCAATGCATGGGTAGGGGCCATAATCCTACCTATACTAAGTAATCCTCTTAAGGAGTTGTGATTAGAGTCCATAATCTTATCTTATTTCATTTCTTACTTTGGGAGATTTAGCCATAACCGACATAGAATATGTGATCTACATAAAATCCGGTGTTCTACTCCCACACCGAAAATAGAGGGTTAACACTTACATAAGGTGTAACCAATTGTACATAGCTATATATGTGGTATCCACAAGCTATAACCTACGGGGGCACGTAGTTCTGGAACATGAAGATTGCTTCTTGAAACCTTGACTTACTAGCATGGAGGTTTCCATCATTATGAGACAACATATATGTTGGGAACCCGGACTTGCTAAATGTGAAGGTTCTCTTGTGGGAATACGGACTTACTAACGTGAAGCTCCCACTCTCATTTGTCATGTTCACTCGGTGATAGTCTCTAACTCCCTTTTTAATATATATAGTAAATCTTTAATACTCTAATTCATAAAGAAGGCTTTAGGATCTTGCTCCTTCATACATCATATAGCTCAAAGGTTTATAAGATGAGAATGTCCTTTCATCATATACCCTACTTCATGTGAGAATGTCCTTTCACATATTCATACAATCATACATCATGTGTGTGCATAGAATGTGAGATCTACCTTCACATGAACACCTCTAGTCACACATGCTCATAACTTCATTAATCCTATACTTACATGCATAAAAATATGTACTGATGCATAGGATACTACCCTTTCCTTAGTCATCACAAATCTACCCTACTCATAGATATGCATGAAGTGTGTGTGTACATTGGTCAACATGATCACATAATGGGTACCACTTATCATTGAGGAAGCCACCTTATAAAGATCACAACATGTGTACAACATTCCTCAAGTCTCAAGTCATACACACATATATAGTATTAAGGACTATAGACTACACACACTCACATTACATCATAGGAGACAAGAACATACTCAATCATTAGAATAGAATACTCCTTGCATACTTTGATCACACATTCATATAGGGTTCGTATAGGTCGCGGTCATGCTATAACAATACTCATCAACATTACCCATATTAGACCAAACCTAACACTAACATAATCATCACATATATATATATAACATCATCCACACACCTAAATAATGCAACTAGTGTGGGAGGCTACTCATATACTTCACATAACATCAATTCACTTAAAACATGATATTAGAATCAAGGCTAAATCCTTCAACTTCTTAAAAATGGAATCATTATATCAATTCATATTGCATCTGATTCCTTCAAGGCCATGATCATAAGACATAAATATCTACAAGAATGTAAACACCGCCAACATAAGTGGACCATACCAATCAACACAATTCAATATACATTCTTAGCTAATTAGAAGAAATAGGTCAACTAACCAAATCTCCAAGATAATTATCATCTTTGATAATTCCTCCATAATTCATATTCAATTGATATAGATAGTAATAGCAATAAGCAATTCAATACAATCTAATCACAAGACCCACAATATAGGCCAATTTGAGAAATTAGGCAGATCATGGGTTATTCATAAAACTATATTGAAATTCATAATTAAAACATCAACTAAACATAAATCCATCATTAGAATGACTTTGAAATCAATTTGACAATGAACCAATGGCTAGATTGAAAATTGGGAATTTTTGGTCTTTGAATCACTTTTGAAATTCATTGATTGAACTCCTTAAATGAATGGATAACTAAGGATGAAGGATTACCATACCTTATTAATGTAATACCCATGAAGAATTGGAGAAGAAACCATAGAAATCCATCCCTTAGCTTGATCTTTTGGTCTCCTATGGAGGTTTTGGAGAATTTAGAAGAGATGAGAGTTTTGGGGCTATGATTTTTATTATTGGGTGTTGGGGTTTTGTCTTGGGAAATAATTTAAAAAGGTCCTAAAAACATTTAATAAACGTCCCCCTAAGTTACCATAACAATCCCATACTTATTTGGAATTTTAGACATATCAAACTCAACTTTAATTTTCAGAATCTTCGTCGGGGAACAAGTCCGCCACGCGGAGATATTCCCGCATCTGTTTTGGAAATATTTTGTTGGACAGTGAAGTCCGAGATTAGGGGGCAACGCGCCTGTGTTTCACCAAGGCACAAACACCGCTGTCTTGGGCAGCTTGCTTGGCCAAAATTCTGGGTCCCTTCGTAGACCCCTAGGGCGATCCTTGAGGGGTCGGGTGTCACATCCGGGGAGCACCCCCTAGAAGTAACATGGCGTAATTTACCTCTCGGAGGTCTTATACAAGCCCATAGTTATCATTCATCGCATTGTCATAGCAAATTTAGCGGAAAATTTAAAACTTTTCATAGCACATCATATGCTAGAAATATCACTTCATATATATAAAAGTAAGTCATAATAAATATTTAGACCTTAAGTCTCTTTGACATCCTAGACTCAACATCATAAGATTAATTTAGGGACACGGCCCTTACAAAATAATACATGAGTATAATACTAACAAACTTTACAGTAAACAAAATATTAGGACATCCTTGGACTTAAGGATTCCTTTCCTTGAGCTTGGGAATCACATATCAAGCTCCTCATTTATAGAGGCATACTTTAAGCATCCATGACCTACATTTTGTGTAAAAATTAGAGAAGAATGGAGTTAGTACAAGAATCCACTAAGTATGACAACCATACAAAAACATTCGTTAAAAAGGGACATTTTCCTTGAAATCATACTTCATGCCTTTTTGTGAAAACTTTATAAAACCTTAATACAATAGAATTTATATCATTCACATAGTTCATATAGACATATTCAAAGGCTAAACATCATATAAGATCACATTTATAATTTAAGGCATTTTAGAGTCACATTACTATGAGCTATTTTCTTCTTTACAGTGAGCTATCTTTTCTTTTACTGATTAACCTCCAAAGTATCCCTCGAGTGATACTTGGTACAATGTTTCACCTTAGGACCACAAATAAAGCATACATACAACCTACATAAGCCAACACATACCATCATAGAAGTATAACACGTCATAGACACATTTAAGTCAAGACCCTATTGGCTTTACAGTAAGCTACATCAATTGGCACATATATTTACTTCACTTCACATAAATCATTATAAGACCTTACTTACAATCCAAATCTAAGTATACAAGTGCAATGTACATGTGGAGCCTCATAACCTCACACATACATAGTAAACCTATCAGAAGATCACAAGCCTTAACATCCAATTCATACATTAATATAGTAAGTGAAGACAACTTCATTCATGTCAAGCGAGTGCTTCATCACATAGTCATTAAGACCCATATTAAGCATGTACATAAAGACTACTTCATATAGACTCATACAATTCATTTCATCACAACAAGTAGATAAATACTACAAAGTCATGCATAAGGAACATATACATAGAGACATGAATTAGAACACCTTCCTAGAACTTCCTTCAAAATCCATTTGTGCAATGCATAGGTGAAGTCCCATACCCTCACCTACACTAAGCAACTACCTTTAGGTCATCCTAGTTAGGGTCCTTACTTTATATCCATTGTCCATTTTACTTTAGGGAAACTATAGCCTTAACCGACACTAAGACCATGGGTTCTACATGGAATTTGGTGTTGTAGATCCTTACACCAAGGGAAGGTGTTCTTACCTAGCCAAGGTAGAACATTAACACATGCTAGCATATTAGTTGATATCACATTGCTAGATCCTATGTGGCAAGCATAGTTTATGGAACTTGGAGGTCATCATGGAAACATCCCTCTATGCCCTTGGGCTTTGAGGCTTGCCACACATGTTTATACATTATTTCATTCATGCATAAGTGTACAAGTGTAACTATATGAGCCATGCTTTTATATAAACAAAATTAGACACTAGGTATAATCATACTTCATCATACCACATACTTAACATTATACCATATAAGACATGTTCATAACACACTTTCATTTACTCAAGCTTTACATTTATAATAGTATACATTAGTGAATATTAGAACTGCATTTCATTAACACACCATGACCTATACTACTTGTAAGCATGCATGTAGAGTGAGGGTGTGTGTACATTGGTCAATAAGATCACATAATGGCTATCAACAACACATTGACGCAGCCACCCTCTTAGGACCACAATGCACCTTAAAGCATAGACCACAAAACACAACTTAGCATAGGAGGCAAGACAATCTTCACATTATAATCAATACTCCTAACTTTAACTATTCATACATTCACATAGGGGTACATGGGTAGGGGTCATAAATCCTTAACACTTCATTAATGGCAGCACCTACACATGATACTAACATAATGATTTACATGCTCATAACACCAGTAAGATAACCTAGATTCATAACTTGAATGGAAGACTAGGCGCAAGTTGCACATAGTGTGATCATCATAACCACAGACTCATACATTCATCAGTTATCCTTCAAGGTCATGATCAACACATATATAATGACAATAAAGTAAACACCGCACCATAAGTGGAACATACCACACAATGCCATACAAGGCTTCATCAACTAAAATAATATAGTAAAGTAGAGAGGAAGAGCCATTCTTACCAATTCATCAACATTTGATCATCATTGATCAATACACCTTTTTCATCATCAATACATTATAGGTAAGTATCTAAATATACATTTAATCATGAAAGAAACCGTGTAAAGTCGCTACAAGTTCATACTATAGCATAATACAAGGCATCACATACATACTAGAAAGTAGAGAGTCAAAGATCACTTACTAATATTCTTTACTTTGATCACCATGATTAACATTCATAATATACCAGTAATACCAACCTATGTCAGTAGCTAAATACATAATAATCAAGTCTAAATCATGCTTCATCTACCCTAAATTGAGATCACATTATGTTCATAGCATTATCAACCTTCAGGCTAAAACATGTGGATTAATCCTTATCAAGATTCCTTTGATTTGATAATCAAGAATTTAAAACCACAATTCACCCATAATATTAACAGTAAGACAGTAACTACAATGATCTTTGGATAATCCAAATCCTACACAATTGTTTAAAAATTGAGATCACTGTAAACATATAGAAGACATAGGCTAGTCATGTTGAAATCTTAATATATTGATCTACACGGATCCTTCATCATCAATACACATAAATTACAGTAGACATGAGCAATTCAACATAAAAGAATCACAATTCAACAAATAACAAGCCACGATTACAATGCACATGCAAGGGCTAAATCGAGTTTGGGAAGGGACATGGGTTCACAATGCAATCGGATTAAAATTCGCGTTAAAAAAAATACATTATCATCAATTTATCATGATTAAGCCATTAAAAACGTTTTTAGAAAGAACCCATGGCTATATTGAAGAAGAAGAGATTTGATCATATTTTCTCTTTGAAAACTTTGAGATTAACTGTCCAAGTGAAAGGTTACTTAGAGATGAAGGATCACCATACCTTTATCTATATGAAAAACTCTAAAACTTGATGAATAACCCATAGGAATCAAATCTCCAAGCTGTTCTTTAGCTTCACCATCAATGGAGGTTCTAGAGAGAATATTTTTGGAGGGAAAGTCTAATTTGTGTGAATCGGTTTGGGAATGGGTTGATCACGTTTTTTATCACTTATCTACACCCAAAAATCACTAAATAAATCATGTAGGGTACGTTTAGCACTTGGGGTGAATTTACCATTCACTCTTTCAATGAAACAGTGCGCATGTAGTGACACAAGGCCTGCATCGACGGACACCAATGAAAGGGCATTTGTCCATCGACGGACCGTCCTGTGCCTCCGTCATTTGGTTCTGAGGCTGTCATGTGGCCAAGGCTTCACCAGTATAAGTGTCCATCATTGCCTCCCCATTAACAGGGCGTCTGTCCACCTACGGGGCGTCAGTTGAGCTCGTCGGTTGACACTGCCAAGGCAGTGTCTCGACAACCTTTGGGTCCTTCTTGTGGGACCTTTTGTGGTTCCCTTGGCAAGTCGTACCCAGACGTTTGTAACGTAAATACGAACATTAAAAAGTCAAGGACCTTCCACATAAGTTTCAACCAAAACAATTATACACAACACGTCCAAACATGCTAGGCCCCATTAAGACACACACATGCATGTCTGAAGGAGTTTCTTTTGAATGTCTTGGACGTTCTTGGACGTTTGACCTGTAATCTTCATGACACTCCATACACTGATTAAAAACATCATTATAACTCATTTTCATACCTCATAAGATCATAAAACACTCACAAACACATAAAAGCATCTAAGGTCCCTTTGGCGACTAGGCGTCGAACATCTTGGTCGTCCCTTGACGTTTGGCTTCTAAAGCACCTGGAAGTTTATACACTGCCTCAATACTACATTATAAACCATTTTAGGACCTTAAACCCTTATGACGAACATGTTAGTCTCTAGACACCCTAACTCATTTTAGGGGTCTTACAATATCCCCCACTTGGTAACATTCGTCCTCGAATGACACTTAGAACACTTTTAATCACAACAAGTACTTTAATGAAGCATAGAGCATCTTACAATATTCATAACATCATCACATAAGAATTAAATGCATCAAACTTACAAGGAACACAACTTCAAGTCATTTTAGCACTCAATGCACACAAGCAAGCAAAACTTTTACTCACTCACTCTTTAATGCATAAAACACAAATGCTCTTATCATGTTCATAGGAGGAACATACTTCTCCTTATAATAAAATGGTAATTACACTTCAATACATTAAGAGCTCATCTTGAAACCATCTTTAAGTCACACTTAGGCAGATTCCAACAACACTCAAGAAATAATTTGGCACTCATACTTCAATGCACATAGACTTGAGTTAATTTAATCAACAAAGATATTTATTAGTTATACCTAGTTCAATGAAGGTCATACTCAACTATACCATGCTTAGTTGTGTCCATGGAGGAATGTCCTTCTCCTCAACACACTTACATGTATCATGAGTTCACACCCAAGAAAGGCAAAACGTCAATCCTCTTTTAAAATTGAGAAATTATAAACTTTTAAACCAAGGCATGCTCATGTTTTCTTCCTAGTGAAGTCTAAATGGTAGGTCAGATCAAGCACATCACAACAAATAGGAAGTCATTTCACAAAATGTCAATATCTAGCATAGCAATAGCCTTCACAGTAAGCATCATTTGGAAACAATAACACATATCATAGGCACACACAAGACACTTAGCTAAAGATGCTTTCACCTTTCAAGAGTAAGCCTACAATCATGTTTTCCAAGTCATAAAAGTCACATAGTTTTCAAGAGACTCAACACTTTTCATTTTAAAAAGGCTCATTTTTTTTCCATTATGAGGCTAAGCTCTACACATCACTTGTGACTAAAACCATGTTTCTTATCTTATCTCGTGAAGTCAAAAGCAAACTAACATATTAATATTGTCATATTCGGGGAGCACCCCGTAGAAGTAACATGGCGTACTTGACCTCTCGGAGGTCTTATACAAGCGCATAGTTATCATTCATCGCATTGACATAGTAAATTTTGCGGAAAATTTAAAACCTTTCATAGCACATCATATGCTAGAAATTTCATCTCATATATAGATAAAACATAAGTCATAATACATATATAGACCTTAAGTCTCTTTGCCATCTTAGACTCAACAACTTTAGAGTAAATTAGGGACACGGCCCATAAGACACATTACATAACTATACAATATTTAAAGACTTTACATTAAAGACATAAGTAGGACATCCTTGAACTTTAAGGATTCCTTTCAGTGAGCTTGGGAATCATCTAGCAAGCTATTCACCATTCAAGACATCCTTTAAGCAACCATAAACTACATTTTGTGTAAAAAGAAGAGAAGAATGGGATTAGCACAAGAATGTACTAAGTATGGCAACCATGCTAAAACATGCATTTAAAAGGGACAATTTCTTGAAAATCACACTTCATGCTTTTGGAGTAAATCTTCATAAAACCTTTAACCAATAGCATTTATATCATTCACATACATCATATAAATATATTCAAAGGCCAAACATTACATAAGATCACATATAGAATTTATTACATTTTTGAGTCACATTACAGTGAGCTCTTTTTCCCTTAACAGCGAGCATTATTTCCTTTTATTCATTAACTTCCCAAGTAACCCTCTAGTGATACTTGGTGCAAGGTATCATCTTAAGATCACTAAACAATCATACATACAATCTACATAATCCAACACATATCCTCTTATAAGCATAACACATCAAAGACACATTTAGGTCAAAACCTTAGAAAGTGAAGTAAGCTACATCAAGTCACACATACATTTACTTCTTTGAATACACATCATTATTAAACCTTGTTCATGACCCCAATCTTAGTCTACTAGTGCAATGAACATATGAAGCCCCATAACCCCATACATTCTTAGCAAACCCCTCATGAGACCACAAACCTTAACATTCAATTCATATACATAAGTAAGTGAATATAAACTCATTCATGTCAATACAAGACCTTCATCATATATTCAGTAATATCACATCATACATATAGACTCATACCATGCACATCTTCATAACAAGTAGGCCAATACTACAAAGTCATACATATGGACATAAACATAATCATATACATTAGGTCACCTTCCTAAGACTTCCTAAGGAGCCACTTGTGCAATGTCTGGATGGGTTCATTACTTACACACATACCAAGTAACCTTCCTTAAGTCATCCTAGTTAGCATCCTATTCCATTACTTCCATTGTCCATTTTACTTTAGGGAAACCATAGACTTAACCGACATAGACCATGTGATGCTAAACATGGAATCCGGTGTCATCAAAACCTTACATCGATGGAAGTTGGTCTACCGGCCAAGGTAGAACCCAATATAAAATAGTTTTCTCGGTGGATCCACTAGCTAGTATCCTATGGTGGCAACATAGTTATGGAACTTGGAGATAGGTATTCCCTCTTCATACCATGTGGTAATTGGGCCTCTTCTCATGGGAATCCCTCGGATGACATATCCCAAAATAAAAGGGAAGTTAACATCACATGGGCAACTATAGAGTGAACCTTTCCTCTTCATGAAAAGTCATCACCTCCCATTTTCAAGTTCACTCGGTGCTAAGCTAAGTTCCCTTTATTGAAAAAGCTTTTATTACATTTATTTATAAAACATAGACTTAGAATATTCATTCCTCATATGCTTATAGCATATTCAAGAATCTATCTAGTTTTAGAGTATTCTTGGCCACACCTTTCAAGGCCCCTTTATTAACTAGATCATCTTTCATGTGTGTGAGTGTATACATAGATGTGAGCAAACCTTTCACATAACACATAATATCACACATGTTCATATATCAATGCATGAGTCTATAGGTGTACCTATATGAGCAATCCTTTCATATAAATCCACTAAGACACTATGCACATTCATACCTCATTATATCATATACATCATATTCATAACGTGTTCATATATTCATTTTTCATGTACATACAAACCAAATGTAGGAACTACCCTATCAAGATACATATGCGCAATGCATAGTCAAGGTCCCATACCCTTGCCCATACTAGTACACCTATCAAGTCATCCTAGTTAAGGAAACACATATCATACTTTCATAACATCATTTTAACATACATAGTAGTAGACACTAGTGAATATGAGAACTACCTTTCATTTAGACACCATCAATCATTTACTACTTTTAAGCATGCATGAAATGTGAGTACGTCATTGGTCAACATGATCACATAATGGCTAACAACAACCTATTGAGGAAGCCACCCTCTTAGACCTCAATACTCTTTAAGCGTAGACCACACAACACACAATAGCATAGGAGACAAGTTAACCTCATAGAACACTTTAAGACTCATAACGTTAGCAATTCACACATTCACATAGGGGTACATGGGTAGGGATCATCAACTATTATCACCTAAGACATGGAAGCACCTACACATGATATTAAACCGCCCTTCACATGCTCATAACAATGGTAACATAACCTAGATTCACAACTCAAATAGAAGACTAGGCACAAGTTACACATAAAGGGATAATCATAACCACTCCTTCATATATTCATAAAATTGCCTTCAAGGCCATAGTCAACACATATATAATGACATAAAGTAAACACCTCTACCATAAGTGGACCATACCACACAATGCCACTTACAATTTCATCAACATTATTATAGAGAAGTAGAGAAGTAGAAAAGTAGAAGAGTAGAGCAATTCTTACCAATTCTTTAGTCCTTGATCATCATTGACGTTTATAACTCTTTCATAAATAATTCAAGTATAGGGAAGTAGCTAAAATATAATAATAATCTACTAAGTCATGCATAAGCTACTACAAGTCCATACTACAAATTAGCACAAAACCTTAGCATACTAGAAGGTAGAAGAACATAGACCATTAGCCAAGTTCATTACATGGATTATAGATCACATTTCACCAATAATATCACTCTAAGGCAGTAGCTAATCATACATTCAATCATAAAGAAATCATGCTTAAAGTACTTCAAGATCAAGCTACAACATAGGCATTAGACTTGTCAATTCGCTAGAGTATAGAGAGGAATTAACCAACTCTATTATTTCTCTAAGGCCTTGATTATCAATAATATATTAAAAATAATGTACATGCTAGGCAGCATCCAAAAATATCACTACATCAAAGGAATCATGCTTCATCTATCCACAATTCAAGATCACATCATATACATAGTATTATCTATCGATAGGCTACAAGAAACTAGATTAATTCACATAAGCCATCTTTACTTCATTCATACAAGATTCATATTCATAATTCAAACATGATATTAACCTAGAACAGTAGATACAACCAACTTAACATGATCGAAATCCACATTAATTCATTTAAAAACCAATGTTACAGTGAACTATGAAAACTAGGCTAAACATGCTCAAATCTTCATACATTGATCCTCATGGATACTTCAACATAAATTCATGTAAATAACAGTATATACAATCAATTCAACGTAATAGAATCATAATTAAATTGATAGCAATTCAAGATCACAAAGCCCATGCAAGGCTAAATCGTTTTGGTGAAGGAGCATGGGTTCATCAATCAATTGGAGTAAAAATCATGTTAAAACCACTGTATTAACTTCAATTAATCATGATTCAATAGTTCAAAACCTTTTTAGAAAGAACCCATGGCAGATTGAAGAAGACATTGGTTGATCATATTTCTCTTCTTTGAAATCTTTGAGAATGGCTCTCTAGATGAAAAGATAACTAGAGATGAAGATCACCATACCTTAATTTTCATGAAGACCTCTAAAACCTGATGATTCACCCACGAAAATCCAAGCTCCAAGCAGCTCTTGAGCTTCACCAACAATGGTGGTTTCTAGGGAGAGGATTTTTGAGAGAAAGGTTCTTACGTGTGTATGGGATTGGGAATGGGTTGATCACGTTATGAATGACTAATATACACCCAAAATCAGCTAAATTAACCTATTATAGTCAGGTTAGGACGTGGCGTGAATTTCTCATTCACCCCTTAATTAAAATAGACGAAGACAGTAACTTACAGGCCATCATCGACGGAGCAATCGAATGGCCGTCCTTTGGCTTCCGTCGACTGGTCCTTAGCCAAATTTTGGGTTGAGACCTGCCCAAGCTAAATACCAATCGACGATACCTCACCAATGGGCCGTTGGTTGACCAGCTGGCCGTCGTTTGGTCCGTCGATTGACACTGCCAAGGCAATGTCTCGACCATCCTTGGGCCCTTCTTGTGGGGCCTTTTACGGGGCCCTTTAGAAGTCGTACCCGGACGTTTCCAATGTAAATACAACCCTTAACAATTTGTAGACATTCCACAAAAGGTTCACCCAAAACCAACACCTGAAACTTTTCCAAACAGGCTAGGCCCCATTAAGACACACGTTGAGCGTCTTACGAGCTATCTTTCGAACGCTTTGGACGTTCTTGGTCGTTTGACCTCTAAACTTCACGAAAATTCATATACTACCATTTGACATCATTATAAACCATTTTAAGACTTCATAAGCTCCTGACATACAAATATAAGCATGCTATACACATGAGGCACATAGGTGACTAGTCGTCGAACGTTTTGGTCGACCCTTGATGTTTGACTTCCAAATCACCTCAAACTTCATACACTGCCTCTAAACCATATAATAAGTCATTTTAGTACCTTAGAACATTAATACGAACACATTAGGCTCTAGAAACCCTATCTCATTTTTGGGGGTCTTACAATATCCCCCACTTGGGAACATTCATCCGCGAATGACACTTAGAACACTTTAAACATAACAAGTTCTTCAATGCATCATAGAGCAGTTCATCATATTCATAACATCATCACATATAAGTTAATGCACCAAACTTACAAGGAACACACCTCACAACATTTAGCACTCAATGCACACAAGCAAGCAAAACTTCAATTTACTCACTCCTTAATGCATTAATCAAAGAGGTTCTTATCATGTTCATAGGAGGAACATCCTTCTCCCAATAATAACATGGTCATTACAATTCAATTCATTAAGAGATCATCTCGCAAGGCCACACATAGGCAGATTACAACACATACTCAAAAGCCATTTAAGCACTCATACTTCAATGCACATAGACTTGAGTTAATTGAATCAACAAAGACCTTTACTAGTTAGACCTACTTCTATGAGGTCATACTAAACCATACCATGCGTAGTGGTTGCCATGGAGGAATGTCGTTCTCCTCAACACACTTACATGTATCATGAGCTCACACCCAAGCAAAAGTACAAAGTCAATTTACTCTAACAATGAGAAATTCTCAAATTTTATACCAACACATGTTCATGATTTCTTCCTAGTGAGGTCCAAATGGTAAATCCCACCAAGCATATCACAACAAATAGCAAGCCATTTCACAAAATTTCAAATTCTAACATAGCACTAGCCTTTACCGTAAGCCTCATTTGGGAAAAACAATACAAATTATTGGCACACACATGAACACTTAGTTAAACATGCTTTCAGTTTTCAAGAGTGGTCCTAAAATCATACTTTCTAAGCCACACAAGTCGCATAATTTTCAAGAGTCTCCACATATTTCATTTTAAAAAGGCTCACCTCTTCATTATAAGGCTAAACATTATACCTCACAAGTGACTAAAACAAAGTTCTTATCTTATCTCATGAAGTCAAATGCACAATTAACATGTTAAGATGCAATTCAACATGAGAAAACCATGAATTTTATCAAAATTTCCATTCATGCACCTTGGAGTCTTAAAAATATCCTTAAGGTAATGTCAATCAATACATACCAAACATATAAAGTTCATGCAACTCATACTTTATGCAAGACTATATTCATGAACAAGCTTACAAAGAATTCATTAGTTTCAAGTTCAAGTAAAAATAGAAGGACAAAGTAGAAAATATCTACAACCTTCCCATTTAATCACCATCCCCCACTTAGGGTGAACCCAATTAAGACCAACTTGACCCAACCTAAAGAGGATTCTTAACTTAACAACACAAATAAGTAGTTAGAAACAAATCTATACTCATCATGCCATAAGACTCTCTTTCTTCATTCCAAATATAAAATCCCTTTTTACATTCATTATAATGTTCATATACATCAATTTTATACACAATTCAACAACATCAAATCAAAGAACAATTTAGTTGATTTTCCAAAAATGTTACAGTAAGCTGCCTAGCTTTACATTGAGCATGCTTCAACATTCCAAAATGCAACATTTAGGCAATTGATGGGAAATACATGACAATATGATGTACAAAACTTTACCAAGACAAGCATACTATCATCACACCTAGGATCAAGTTTATACAAAGAACTCCAATCCATACTAGGAAACTTATCAAGGACCACCTATATACTAAGGGAAACATTGAACACTTTTAAGCACACATTCTTAGGGTAGCATGCTTCCATAGGTAGTCACTAAGCATTTAAAGTTCAAATCATAATAGTAAGCTACCAACATATAAAACCATATAGTAACACATCGTTTCAAAGAAGCTCATGTCAACCATAATAACTTCTAACATGCTTTAACTATATCATAACATACATTTCTCAATATAACATGCTTATTCACATAATTTTCACATATAGCCATAATTGGCATCACATCATCAAAACATTTCAAAAATTCACCTTCACACATGCTCATTCAACCATAAAACCAAGATAAGCATTTAAACTCACATTTTCTCCCTCAAGCATACAGAGACAATCTCATCCAAGCAATCACATCTAAAAGACCACCAGACAAGAAAACATAAGAGAGAGATCTTATAGAGTTAAGTTCGATGGCACGAAATGAGAATGATGAAGAAGGGAAACTCTATCTTCCTATAGTCTCTCGTACCATTTGATATATCGCGACTCACCACCAATGCTACGAGACTCTACTAGACGTGGCAATATGAGACTTTTAGAACCTAAAAGAACTTTATAAACCTCATGATCTTATACCACCACGTTTGTCATATCCGGGGAGCACCCCGTAGAAGTAACATGGCGTACTTGACCTCTCGGAGGTCTTATACAAGCGCATAGTTATCATTCATCGCATTGACATAGAAAATTTTGCAGAAAATTTAAAACCTTTCATAGCACATCATATGCTAGAAACTTCATCTCATATATAGATAAAACATAAGTCATAATACATATATAGACCTTAAGTCTCTTTGCCATCTTAGACTCAACAACTTAAGAGTACATTAGGGACACGGCCCATAAGACACATTACATAACTATACAATATTTAAAGACTTTACATTAAAGACATAAGTAGGACATCCTTGAACTTTAAGGATTCCTTTTAGTGAGCTTGGGAATCATCTAGCAAGCTCTTCACCATTCAAGACATCCTTTAAGCAACCATAAACTACATTTTGAATAAAAAGTAGAGAAGAATGGGATTAGCACAAGAATGTACTAAGTATGGCAACCATGCTAAACCATGCATTTAAAAGGGACAATTTCTTGAAAATCATACTTCATGCTTTTTGAGTAAATCTTCATAAAACCTTTAACCAATAGCATTTATATCATTCAGATACATCATATAAATATATTCAAAGGCCAAACATTACATAAGATCACATATAGAATTTATTACATTTTTGAGTCATATTACAGTGAGCTCTTTTTCCCTTAACAGTGAGCATTATTTCCTTTTATTCATTAACTTCCCAAGTAACCCTCTAGTGATACTTGGTGCAAGGTATCTCCTTAAGATCACTAAAAAATCATACATACAATCTACATAATCCAACACATATCCTCATATAAGCATAACACATCAAAGACACATTTAGGTCAAAACCTTAGAAAGTGAAGTAAGCTACATCAAGTCACACATACATTTACTTCTTTGAATACACATCATTATTAAACCTTGTTCATGACCCCAATCTTAGTCTACTAGTGCAATGAACATATGAAGCCCCATAACCCCATACATTCTTAGCAAACCCCTCATGAGACCACAAACCTTAACATTTAATTCATATACATAAGTAAGTGAATATAAACTCATTCATGTCAATACAAGACCTTCATCATATATTCAGTAATATCACATCATACATATAGACTCATACCATGCACATCTTCATAACAAGTAGGCCAATACTACAAAGTCATACATATAGACATAAACATAATCATATACATTAGGTCACCTTCCTAAGACTTCCTAAGGAGCCACTTGTGCAATGTCTTGATGGGTTCATTACTTACACACATACCAAGTAACCTTCCTTAAGTCATCCTAGTTAGCATCCTATTCCATTACTTCCATTGTCCATTTTACTTTAGGGAAACCATAGCCTTAACCGACATAGACCATGTGATGCTAAACATGGAATCCGGTGTCATCAAAACCTTACACCGATGGAAGTTGGTCTACCGGCCAAGGTAGAACCCAATATAAACATAGCTTTCTAGGTATCCACTAGCTAGTATCCTATGGTGGCAACATAGTTATGGAACTTGGAGATAGGTATTCCCTCTTCATACCATGTGGTAATTGGGCCTCTTCTCATGGGAATCTCTAGGATGACATATCCCAAAATAAAAGGGAAGTTAACATCACATGGGCAACTGTAGAGTGAACCTTTCCTCTTCATGAAAAGTCATCACCTCCCATTTTCAAGTTCACTCGGTGCTAAGCTAAGTTCCCTTTATTGAAAAACCTTTATTACATTTATTTATAAAACATAGACTTAGAATATTCATTCCTCATATGCTTATAGCATATTCAAGAATCTATCTAGTTTTAGAGTATTCCTGGCCACACCTTTCAAGGCCCCTCTATTAACTAGATCATCTTTCATGTGTGTGAGTGTATACATAGATGTTAGCAAACCTTTCACATAACACATAATATCACACATGTTCATATATCAATGCATGAGTCTATAGGTGTACCTATATGAGCAATCCTTTCATATAAACCCATTAAGACACTATGCACATTCAAACCTCATTATATCATATACATCATATTCATAACATGTTCATATATTCATTTTTCATGTACATAGAAACCAAACGTAGGAACTACCCTATCAAGATACATATGTGCAATGCATAGTCAAGGTCCCATACCCTTGCCCATACTAGTACACCTATCAAGTCATC
This sequence comes from Solanum sitiens, assembly GCA_016801875.1. NCBI lineage: Eukaryota > Viridiplantae > Streptophyta > Magnoliopsida > Solanales > Solanaceae > Solanum > Solanum sitiens. The sequence goes on along the minus strand of JABWTJ010000092.1, from coordinate 3,664,745 downwards.
CTAGTTAAGGAAACACATATCATACTTTCATAACATCATTTTAACATACATAGTAGTAGACACTAGTGAATATGAGAACTACCTTTCATTTAGACACCATCAATCATTTACTACTTTTAAGCATGCATGAAATGTGAGTGTGTGAGTACATTAGTCAACATGATCACATAATGGCTAACAACAACCTATTGAGGCAGCCACCCTCTTAGACCTCAATACTCTTTAAGCGTAGACCACACAACACACAATAGCATAGGAGACAAGTTAACCTCATAGAACACTTTAAGACTCCTCACATTAGCTATTCACACATTCACATAGGGGTACATGGGTAGGGATCATCAACTATTATCACCTAAGACATGGCAGCACCTACACATGATATTACACCGCCCTTCACATGCTCATAACAATGGTAACATAACCTAGATTCACAACTCAAATAGAAGACTAGGCACAAGTTACACATAAAGGGATAATCATAACCACTTCTTCATATATTCATAAAATTGCCTTCAAGGCCATAGTCAACACATATATAATGACATAAAGTAAACACCTCTACCATAAGTGGACCATACCACACAATGCCACTTACAATTTCATCAACATTATTATAGAGAAGTAGAGAAGTAGAAAAGTAGAAGAGTAGAGCAATTCTTACCAATTCTTTAGTCTTTGATCATCATTGACCTTTATAACACTTTCATCAATAATTCAAGTATAGGGAAGTAGCTAAAACATAATAATCATATACTAAGTCATGCATAAGCTACTACAAGTCCATACTACAAATTAGCACAACACCTTAGCATACTAGAAGGTAGAAGAACATAGACCATTAGCCAATTTCATTACATGGATTATAGATCACATTTCACCAATAATATCACTCTAAGGCAGTATCTAATCATACATTTAATCATAAAGAAATCATGCTTAAAGCACTTCAAGATCAAGCTACAACATAGGCATTAGACTTGTCAATTCGCTAGAGTATAGAGAGGAATTAACAAACTCTATTATTTCTCTAAGGCCTTGATTATCAATAATATATTAACAATAATGTACATGCTAGGCAGCAGCTAAATAGATCACTACATCAAAGGAATCAGGCTTCATCTATCCACATTTCAATCTCACATCATATACATAGTATTATCTATCGATAGGCTAGAGGAGACTAGATCAATTCACATAAGCCATCTTTACTTCATTCATACAAGATTCATATTCATAATTCAAACATGATATTAACCTAGAACAGTATATACAACCAACTTAACATGATCGAAATCCACATTAATTCATTTAAAAACCAATGTTACAGTGAACTATGGAAACTAGGCTAAACATGCTCAAATCTTCATACATTGATCCTCATGGATACTTCAACATAAATTCAACATAAATCCATGTAAATAACAGTATATACAATCAATTCAACGTAATAGAATCAAAATTAAATTGATAGCAATTCAAGATCACAAAGCCAATGCAAGGCTAAATCGTTTTGGTGAAGGATCATGGGTTCATCAATCAATTGGAGTAAAAATCATGTTAAAACCACTGTATTAACTTCAATTAATCATGATTCAATAGTTCAAAACCTTTTTAGAAAGAACCCATGGCAGATTGAAGAAGACATTGGTTGATCATATTTCTCTTCTTTGAAATCTTTGAGAATGGCTCTCTAGATGAAAAGATAACTAGAGATGAAGATCACCATACCTAAATTTTCATGAACTAAAACCTGATGATTCACCCACGAAAATCCAAGCTCCAAGCAGCTCTTGAGCTTTACCAACAATGGTGGTTTCTAGGGAGAGGATTTTTGAGAGGAAGGTTCTTACGTGTGTATGGGATTGGGAAAGGGTTGATCACATTTTGAATGACTTATATACACCCAAAATAAGCTAAATTAACCTATTATAGTTAGTTTAGGACGTGGGGTGATTTCCCATTCACCCCTTAATTAAAACAGACGCAGACAGTAACTTAGAGGCCACCATCGACGGAGCAATCGACTGGCCGTAGGTCAGTCTACTGGCCGTCCATTGGCTTCCGTCGACTGGTCCTTAGCCAAATTTTGGGTTGAGACCTGCCCAAGATAATTACCAATAGACGATACCTCATCAACAGGCTGTTGGTTTACCAACTGGCCATCGTTTGGTCCGTCGATTGACACTGCCAAGGCAGTGGCTCGACCAGCCTTGGGCCATTCTTGTGGGGCCTTTTGTGGGGCCCTTTAGAAGTCGTACCTGGACGTTTCCAATGTAAATACAACCCTTAACAAGTTTTAGACATTCAATAGAAGTTTCACCTAAAACAAACACCTGCAACTCGTCCAAACTGGCTAAGCCCCATCAAGACACACGTTGAGCGTCTTAAGGGCTATCTTTCGAACGCCTTGGACGTTCTTGGTCGTTTGATTTCCAAACTTCACGAGACTTCATATACTACCATTTAAAATCATTATAAACCATTTTAAGACTTCATAAGCTCATGAAATACAAAAATAAGCATGCATAGAAACATGAGGCACATAGATGATTAGTCGTCGAACGTTTTGGTCGACCCTTGACGTTTCACTTCCAAATCACCTCAAACTTCATACACTGCCTCTAAACCATATAATATGTTATTTTAGGACCTTATAACATTAAGACGAACACGTTAGGCTCTAGACACCCTATCTCATTTTTGGGGGTCTTACAAAGATGCACAATAAACATGAGAAAACATGGATTTTATAAAAAATTTCTTTTACGCACTTTGGAATCATCAAAATACTCTTAATATACTGTCAATCAAGACATACCATACATATAAAGGTCATGCAATTCATACTTTATGCAAAAATCCATTCATCAACAAGCTTACAAAAATTTGCATTAGATTCAAGCGCAAGCAAACATAGAAGGACAAGGTAGAAAATATCTACAACCTTACTACTCCAACACCATCCCCCACTTAGGGTAAACCCAATAATGAGAAATTCAAGCTAACCACAAGAGGATCTTAACTTAACAACCTTATTTTTTTTTCATCACTTAAAAGTGATTACCACTTTAGAAGGAATTACAGTAAGTCAACCAAGGCATTCTAAACCTTATCATATATGCAAATTATCCCCAATCATCAAGTTAGGACATACTACTCATCCACATAATGTTTTTGTACAGTACAATAGACACCAAGGTCATACAACATTTGGAAAAACAATAGAGGAGACTTAGCCTTAAAATTTGTTCTTTTTATTTGGACATTACAATAATGTGACTTCTAGGTCAATCAAACCGACAACATCACCCTACCAAGACAAACATACTACCTCACACCTAGAATCAAGTATATACAAAGGACTCCAATCTATACTAGGCAACTTATCAAGGACCACATATGTATACAAAAGGAAATATTGAACATGTAAGACCCCCAAAATGAGTTAGGATGTCTAGAGCCTAACATGTTATTCATAAGGGTATAAGGTCCTAAAATTGCTTATAATATGGTATTGAGGCAGTGTGTAAATTTTGAGGTGATTTGGAAGTCAAACATCAAGGGACGACCAAGACGTTCGACGATTAGTCACCTATGTGCCTCATGTGTCTATGCGTGCTTATATTAGTATGTCATGAGCATATGAAGTCTTAAAATGAGTTATAGTGACGTTTATAGGAAGTATATGGAGTTTCATGAAGTTTGGATTTCAAACGTCCAAGAACGCCTAAGACGTTTGAAAGTTAGCCCTTAAGACGTTCAAATATGTCTTGACGGGGCCTAGCATGTTTGGATGAGTTGCGAGTATTTGTTTTGGGTGAAACTGATTTGGGATGTCTAAAACTTGTTAAGTTTTGTATTTACGTCAGAAAGGCCTGGGTATAACTTCCAAGGGACCCGCAAAATGGCCCACAAGAAGTACCCAAAGGCTGTCGAGACACTGCCTTTGTAGTGTCAATCGACTGAACCAAATGACGCCCAGTTGGTTGACGAACGGCCTGTTGGTGATGTGTAATAGATGAACACTTATCTTTGACAAGTATAAACCAAAGAACAGCCTAAGGTCCAATTGACAGAAGCCACAGACGGCCCATCGATGGACCTACTGGCCGTCGATGGTGATCCATCGATGCAGCCTGGTGCCACTACCTGCGCACTGTTTCATTAAAGGGGTGAATGGTAAATTCACCCCACGTCCTAAACTGAACCTACTTGATTAACTTAGTGATTTTTGGATGTATTTAAGGGATCAAACACGTGAACAACCCATTCCCAATCCCTTCTACACAAAATAGACTTTCCGTCCAAAAATATTCCTCCTAGAAACCTCCATTGTTGGTGAAGCTCAAGAACAGCTTGGAGCTTGGATTCCTACGGTTTCTTCATAAAGTTTTATTAAACTAGACAAGGGTATGCCAATCCTTCATCTCTAAGTAACCTTTCACTTGGAGAGTTAATCTCAATGTTTTCAAAGAGATTTCATGATCAAACATCTTCTTCTTCAATCTAGCAATGGGTTCTTTCTAAAAATGTTTTTAATGGTTAAATCATGATGAATTGATGTTAAATTATTTATTTTAACGTGAATTTTAATCCAATTGCATTATTAACCCATGTCCCTTCCCAAAATCAATTTAGCCCTTGCATGAGCATTGTGATCATGGCTTGTTATTGATTGAATTGCGATTCTCTTATGTTGAATTGTTTAAATCTACTGTTATTTACGTGAATTGATGATGAAGGATCCATGTGGATCAATGTATGAAGATTTTAACATGCTTAGTCTATAACTCTATATATTCACTGTAACATGGACCTTTTAATGAATAATAGTGGAATTCGATTATGTTGTGGTTCTTGTAGCTACTGTTTTAGGTTAATATAATGATTGAATTTTAAGTATAAATCTTGTATGATCAAAGTAAATAAGTCTTGGTTTAAAGTGATCTAGCTTTTTCTAGTCTATCAAGTAGTAACTCGTGATGTTGATGTTGGTATGGTTGTTATATGACTCGATCATGGTTAATTGTCCTTAGCTACTTCCTATATGTATAATGTGATGATAATTAGGTATAATTGATCTAATATGAATAGATAACCATGGAATTGGTAAATATTGATTTAGACTCTTCTAGCCTATAAAGTGAATGTTGTAATGTATATGACATGATCTAAATGTTAGGGTAGATGAAGCATGATTTAGTTTGAGTAATGATCACTTTAGCTACTTACCTACATGTGTATTATTGATAAATTCACATTGATGATAAATGCAAGCGAATTGGGTTAAAGATCTATGTTCTTCTACTTTCTAGTATATATGTGATGTATTATATTAGATTGTAAAATGAACTTGTAGCGACTTGTACCTGGTTTCATTTATGATTATGGTACTTTAGATACTGCCCTATACTTGAATTATTGATGAAAGAGTAGAAATGGTCAATGATGACCAAAGGCTAAAGGATTGGTGAGAATTGCTCTAGTCTTCTATTTCTCTACTTCTTTATAGTAATGTTGATGAAACCTTGTATGACAATGTGTGGTATGGTCCACTTATGGTGGCGGTGTTTACTTTATTGTCATTATATATGTATTGACCATGGCCTTGAGGCAAATTGATCAATATATGAATGAGTGGTTATGATGATCACCTTATGTGTAACTTGTGCCTAGTCTTCTACTTTAGTTGTGAGTCTAGGTTATGTTACTATTGTTTATGATCATGTACATTGTTAGGTTAAAATCATGTGTAGGTGCTTCCATTAATGAAGTGTTAAAGATTGATGACCCCTACCCATGTACCCATATGTGAAGGTGTAAATAGCTAATGTTAGGAGTCTTAAGTGTAATATGAAGTTGACTTGTCTCCTATGCTAAGTTGTGTTGTGTGGTCTATGCTTGAATATGTATTGTGGTCCTAATAGGATGGCTGCCTCAATATGTTGTTGATAGCCATTATGTGATCATAATGACCAATGTACACACACTTACACATTATGCATGCTTACAAGTAGTATAGGTCATGGTGTCTAAATGAAAGGTATTTCTCATATTCACTAGTGTCCACTACTATGCATGTTAAGATTATGTCTATGAAAGTATGATATGTGTTTCCTTAACTAGCATGACTTGATAGGTGTACTAGTATGGGCAAGGGTACGGGACCTGCCTATGCATTGCACCAATGTTCCTTGATAGGATAGTTTCTAGTTTTGGTTTCTATGTGTATGAATAGGAATGTATGAACATGTATGACATTACTGTGTTATGTGAAAGGTTGCTCACATATATGTATACACACACATGTATGAAGATCTGGTCAAGAGAGGGGCCTTGAAAGGTGTATTCATGTGTACCCTAAACTAGATGGTGCTTTACAAATTCTATGTCCATGAGAAGGGATTCCTCACATGATTTAGGTTAATGAACTTTCATCTATGACCTATGAGCTAAGCATATGAAGGGATGACTCTCCTAAGCCTATGTTTTATAAAGTAATGTTAATAAAGACTTTTAATAAAGGAAACTTAGCTTCACATCGAGTGAACTTGAATATGAGTGTGTGTCCCTTCCCAATTTTGGAAGGAAGGTCTACCATAAATCTCATGAGGTGGATAACCACAATGCCTCAATAGGTATAAAGAGGGTTTTTATAAGTGAATAACTATAGTGCCCCATTAGGCATAAAGAGGGTTTTCACATGTACCTCCAATTTACATAACTATGCTTGCCACATAGGAGTTAGCAAGTGAATTTACCTAATATGCTAGCATGATACTCATGTATTACATTGGCAAGTAAGATGCCCTCTTTTTGGTGTGAGGGGATGACACCAAATTCCATGTTTAGCACCCATGGTCTTAGTGTCGGTTAAGGTTATAATTTCCGTAAAGTAAAATATACAATTGAAGTAAATGACTAAGACCCTAACTAGAATGACTTAAGGAAGGTTACTTAGGATAGGTGAAAGTAATGAACCCATCTAGACATTGCACAAGTAGCTCCTTAGGAAGTTCTAGGATGGTGTTCTAAGGTGTATGATTATGATTATGTCTTTATGCATGGCATGGTAGTATTTTTCTATTTGTCATGAAGATGTGCATGGTATGAGTCTATGTGATGTGGTCTTATTCTTTTATGCACTATGTGAGTCTTAATGATTATATTATGAAGGTTGTTGACATGAATGGAGTTGTCTTCACTTACTTGTTGATGTATGAAATAGAATGTTAAGGATTGTGCTCTTATGATAGGTTTACTAAGTATGTGTGAGGTTATGGGGCTTTACACATACATTGCACTCGTAGACTTAATGTAGCATTATGTGTAAGGTCTTATAATGCATTGATGTGAAGTGAAGTTAGTATATGTGTAAGTTGATGTAGCTTACTGTAATATTCTTAAGGTCTTGACTTAAATGGGTCTATCATGTGCTATACTTTTATGATCATATGTGATGACTTGTATAGGTTGTCTGTATGGTTTTCCTTGTGGCCTTAAGGTGATGAATTGCACCAAGTATCACTAGAGGGTTACTTGGGAGCTTAATGAGTTAAAAGAAGGAATTGACTGTAAAGTAGGAATAGGTCACCGTAATGTTACTTTAAAAATGACTTAAATTCTATATGTGATTTTCTATGATGTTTGGCTTTCGATTATGTCTATATGAAGTATATTAATTATATAAATGCTATTGTGTAATGGTTTTATGAAGATTTACTCAAAAAGGCATGAAGTATGATTTCAAGAAAATGTCTCTTTAAAATGCATGTTTTTGCATGGTTGCAATACTTAATGCATTCTTGTACTAATCCCATTCTTATCTACTTTTTACATAAAGTGTAGGTAATGGATGGTTAAAGGATGTCTTAATTGGTGAAGAGCTTGATAGATGATTCCCAAGCTCAAGGAAAGGAATCCTTAAAGTGAATATTGTAATGTATATGACATGATCTAAATGTTAGGGTAGATGAAGCATGATTTCGTTTGAGTAATGGTATATTTAGCTACTGCGCTGCATGTGTATTGTTGATAAATTCTCATTGATGATCAATGCAAGCGAAATGGGTTAAAGATCTATGTTCTTCTACTTTCTAGTATATATGTGATTTATTGTATCAGATTGTAATATGATCTTGTAGCGACTTGTATACGGTTTATTTTATGATTATGGTACTTCAGATACAGCCCTATACTTGAATTACTGATGAAATAGTACAAATGGTCAATGTGACCAAAGGCTAAAGGATTGGTGAGAATTGCTCTAATCTTCTACTTCTCTACTTCTTTATAGTAATGTTGATGACGCCTTGTCTGGCATTGTGTGGTATGGTCCACTTATGGTGGCGGTGCTTACTTTATTTTCATTATATATGTATTGACCATGGCATTGAAGGTAAATTGATGAATATATGAATGAGTGGTTATGATGATCACCTTATGTGTAACTTGTGCCTAGTCTTCTACTTTAGTTGTGAATCTAGGTTATGTTACTATTGTTTATGAGCATGTAAATGGTTAGGTTAAAATCATGTGTAGGTGCTGCAATTAATGAAGTGTTAAAGATTGATGACCCCTACCCATGTACCCCTATGTGAAGGTGTAAATAACTAATGCTAGGAGGCTTAAGTGTAATTTGAAGTTGTCTTGTCTCCTATGCTAAGTTGTGTTGTGTGGTCTATGCTTGAATATGTATTGTGGTCCTAAGAGGATGGATGCCTCAATATTTTGTTGATAGCCATTATGTGATCATAATGACCAATGTACACACACTTACACATTATGCATGCTTACAAGTAGTATAGGTCATGGTGTCTAAATGAAAGGTATTTCTCATATTCACTAGTGTCTACTACTACGCATGTTAAGATTATGTCTATGAAAGTATGATATGTGCTTCCTTAACTAGGATGACTTGATAGGTGTACTAGTATGCGCAAGGGTATGGGACCTTGCCTACGCATTTTACATGTGTGCCTTGATAGGATAGTTTCTAGTTTTGGTTTCTATGTGTATGAATAGGAATGTACGAACATGTATGACCTTAATGTGTTATGTGAAAGGATTTCTCACATATATGTATACACACAAATGTATGAAGATCTAGTCAAAAGAGGGGCTTTGAAAGGTGTATTCATGTATACCCTAAACTAGATGGTGCTTTACAAATGATATGTCCATGTGAAGGGATTTCTCACATGATTTAGGTTGATAAACTTTCCTCTATGACCTATGAGCTAAGCATAGAGGGGATGACTCTCCTAAGACTATGTTTTCTAAAGTAATGTTAATAAAGTCTTTTAATAAAGGGAACTTAGCTTAGCACCTAGTGAACTTGAATATGAGTGTGTGTCCCTTCCTAATGTGGGAAGGAAGGTCTATCATAAATCTCATGAGGTGGATAAGCACAATGCCTCAATAGGTATAAAGAGGGTTTCCATAAGTGAATAACTATAATGCCCCATTAGGCATAAAGAGGGTTCTCACATGTACCTCCAAGTTCCATAACTATGCTTTCCTTATAGGAGTTAGCAAGTGAATTCACGTAATATGCTAGCATGATACTCATGTATTACCTTGGCAAGTAAGATGCCCTCTTTTTGGTGTGAGGGGATGACACCAAATTCCATGTTTAGCACCCATGGTCTTAGTGTCGGTTAAGGCTATAGTTTCTTTAAAGTAAAATGGACAATGGAAGTAACTGATTAATACCTAACTATAATGACTTAAGGGAGGTTACTTAGGATAGGTGAAAGTAATGAACCCATATAGACATTGCAGAAGTAGCTCCTTAGGAAGTTCTAGGATGGTGTTCTAAGGTGTATGATTATGATTATGTCATTATGCATGGCATGGTAGTATTTGTCTTTTTGTCATGAAGATGTGCATGGTATGAGTCTATGTGATGTGGTCTTATTCTTATATTCACTATGTGAGTCTTAATGATTATATGATAAAGGTTGTTGACATGAATGGAGTTGTCTTCACTTACTTGTTGATGTATGAAATAGAATGTTAAGGCTTGTGGTCTTATGATAGGTTTACTAAGTATGTGTGAGGTTATGGGGCTTTACACATACATTGCACTAGTAGACTTATAGTAGGATTATGAGTAAGGTCTTATAATGCATTGATGTGAAGTGAAGTTAGTATATGTGGAAGTTGATGTACCTTACTGTAATATTCCTAAGGTCTTGACTTAAATGGGTGTATCATGTGCTATACTTTTATGATGATATGAGATGACTTGTATAGGTTGTATGTATGGTTTTCGTTGTGGCCTTAAGGTGATGCATTGCACAAAGTATCACTACAGGGTTACTTGGGAGCTTAATGAGTTAAAAGAAGGAATTCACTGTAAAGTAGGAGTAACTCACTGTAATGTGACTTTAGAAATGACTTAAATTCTATATGTGATTTTCTATGATGTTTGGCTTTTGATTATGTCTATATGAAGTATATGAATGATATAATGCTACTGTATAAAAGTTTTATGAAGATTTACTCAAAAAGGCATGAAGTATGATTTGAAGAAAATGTCCCTTTTAAATGCATGTTTTATCATGGTTGCCATATTTAGTGTATTCTTGTACTAATCCGATTCTTCTCTTCTTTTTACAAAAAGTGTAGGTCATGGATTCTTAAAGGATTTTAAGTCCAATTCTATGAAGAAACCATGATCTCCATAATCCTTCAAATAAGCCTTTGATATGGGTCTTGTGATATTGATTAGATGATGATCCAATTATGATTTGATTATAGTGTATTGCTTATCCCTAATGTTATCTATGTTGATTGATATTGAATTGTTGTGAATTTATCATTGATTATCATAGCTTGGAGAGTTGGTAAGTTGTTCTATTTCCTCTAATTAGCTTAGAATGTTTACTGAGTTGTGATGCTTAGTATGGTCCACTTATGGTGGCGGTGTTTACGGTCTTGTACATCTTTATGTGTTGTGATTATGGTCTTGAAGGCATTAGATGCAAGATGAATTGATATGATGGTTTCATGTTTATGAAGTTGATGGGTGTAACCCTTGATTCTAGTATCATGCTCTAAGTGAATTGATGTTATGTGAAGTTATATGTATAGTCTTCCATACTAGTTGCATGATCTAGGTGTGTCGATGATGTTGTATATATGTAGATGATCATGTTAGGGTTAGTGTGGTCTATATGACTAATTATGATCAATACTCTTATAACATGACCCTACCTATATAAACCCTATATGAATGTGTGATCAAAGTATGCTAGGAATGTTCTATTCTAATGTTGAATATGCTCTTGCCTCGTAAGATGTAATGTGAGTGTGTGTAGTCTATATTCCTTAATACTCTAGATGTGTATGACTTGAAACTTGAGAAATGTTGTACATGTGTTGTTATCTTTAGAGGGTGGCTTCCTCAATGTTATGTTATAGCCATTATGTGATCGTGTTGACCAATGTACAAACACAATTCATGCATGTCTATGAATAGGATAGATTCAGGATGACTAAGGAAATCATAGTTCACCAGTGCATCATTACCTATTACTATGAATATAAGTACATGATTAATGAAATTATTAACATGTATGCCTAGAGGTGTTTATGTGAAGGTAGATCTCACATATGTGTGCACACATACATGATTGTATGAATGGTAGAATTATGTGAAAGGACATTCTTACATGAAGTAGGTTCTATGATTAAAGGACATTCTCATCTTAGAAACCTTTGAGCTATATGATGTATGAAGGACCAAGCCCCTACAGTCCCCTTTATGAACTAATGTACTAGGGTCTTAAATATGTTTAAAAAGGGAGTTTGAGCTTAGCACCGAGTGAACATGACAAATGAGAGTGGGAGCTTCACGTTTAGTAAGTTCGGCTTCCCACAAGAGAACCTTCACATTTAGGAAGTACGGGTTCGCAACATAGATGTTGTTTCATGAGATGGAAACCTCCACGTCTAGTAAGTCAAGGTTTCTAGTATAAATCTCCATGTTCCATAACTAGGCGCCCCCGTAGGTTTTAGCTTAATGGATCCACTAGAATAGATATTATGTATTAAGGTCCTACCTTGGCAAGTAGTACCTTCTCTTTACGGTGTGGGAGTAGAACACCGGATTCCATGTAGCTCACATGGTCTATGTACGTTATTGATATGTCTCCCGAATGTTAAGGAATGAACTAAGATAAGAATATAGACTCTAATCATAACTCCTTAAGAAGGTTACTTCTTATAGGTATGACTATGGACCCTACCCATGCATTGCACTAGTGAACTCCAAGAAAGGATAAGATGCATGTTAAAGTGACTTTTATGAAATGAAGACTTATGTTATGTATGATTTGTATGAAGGCATGATAAAGTGACTTTAATATGTCAAGACATGAATTATGATTATGCATGTGAATTACACTTATGGTTTCTAAATGAGTTTACTTTGTATATGTGGGGGTATGGGACTACATGTGTACATTGCACAAGTAAGCTTGTGAAGGGGTTATGAGGGTGGTTTACCTAATGTATGAACTAAATGAGTTATGACTAAGGTTGTAGTTAAGGAATGAGTCATTATATGATGCTATGAAGTATGTGGCCTTATTTCCAATGATAAATGAAGGTTTTATGACTTGTTGAGTATGATATGCCAAGTCTAGGGTAACTTCTTAGGAACACTTGGTGTAAGTAGTATTATGGAATGCTACCTACGCATTGCACTTAGTGTGACTTGGGGGTTGTCGTAGGTTATGGTTCTTATGTGAAGTTTATGTTTTATGATGTCCTTATGACTTTATGAATATATGTGGTTGTGTTGATGAAGCATATCTACGAAAGACTATCTTAGGTGACCTCAAGCTGATACATTGTACTAAGTATATTTAAGGGTTGCTTACGGAAAGATGTAGAGGTAAAAGAGAAGTAATGTGTTGTTTGTATTGTATGTGCCTTAAAATTTGATAAAAGAGTTCATGTGTTATATGAACAATATCCATGTCAACTTTATGTAAATGAACTATGTTGTGGTTATTGTGCCAATGTTCATGATGTTTAATAAAAAGACATGGTGCATGATTTCTAACATGGTTGCCATACTTAGTGCATTCTTGTACAAATACCATTCTTCTTTATTTTTTTACTCAAAGTGTAGGTTGAGATGGCTAGAGGATGTCTCCGAAGTGAAGGGCTTGATAGATCTCCCAAGTTCACGTAAAAGGGATCCTTATGATCCAAGAATTTCCCTATGTCAAGTTCTTATTCAAATTCTGTAATAGTTTAGATATTATTTTATGTTGTTATGGGTTGTGTCCCTATTCAATTCTATTGAGTTGTGTATTAAGATGGCAACGAGACTTAGAGTCTAATAATCTAATATGATATTATATATATGTATATATATATATATATATATATATATATATATATATATATATATATATATATATATATATATATATATATATATATATATATATGAAATTATCATTCTAGCATATGATGTGCTATGAAAGTTTTTAAATTTTTTGCTATTTTTACGATTATGCAATGAAAGATGTCTAAGGGTTTGTATAACACCTCCGAGAGGTCAAGTACGCCGTGTTACTTCTAAGGGTGCTCCTCGGTAGTGATAGTGGAGTAACGACCCCTATTGATGAGGCGTCGCCTAGACTACGGGGCGTCGATTGCAGTCATTGGTTGGGACTACCTTGGGAAGTTTCAAGCCCAAGTTTGGGTCCTCCTCAAAGACCCTTAGGGTGGTCCTTGGGGAGTCGTGCCCAGACATTTCAACCCAAAATACACTCGTCTAGATGTTAGGAACCTCACCCATCATATTTGAACTCCAACTAACACTAAAAACATTGTCAAGACCCACATGTACACCCTAGAAGTTAGGGCATTCTTATGTCGCAACACGACGTACTTGACCTCTCGGAGGTCTTGTACAAGCCCTTAGACATCATTGATTGCAGACATGTATGAAAAGTAGTGCAGAATTAAAACTTTTCACACGAATAATATCTTAAAACATCTACACTAAGTCTCAACATATGTTAATCTTAGACTCAAGAATACTTGGGACATGGCCCATACAATTAAAATATAGAAATAATTAGTCTATTACAATACTTTGAATAAAAGAAATCTAAGATAGCAATGTCCTAGAATCAAGTGAGGACACACCCCAACTTTTCTTGAAAGAGTCCTAGTTTCAAAACTTTGCTTCAAGACGCCTCTCATCTCACACCTACAACTTTAGATATAGACAAAATGTATGGAATGAGTACAATGCATGTACTAAGTATGATAGAATGCATAAAATCATGAGAAATGGACATTTATGAGAAACATGCTCTTTTTGATTAAAACTTCATATTAAAAGCATAAAAATCACATTTAAGCACCAAACATAAAATTTATAACACATTCCTAGTCATATCTAATTCATACCAAAATTACAGTAACATTACACTAACTTCACAGTAACTTCACATATAACTCACATATCACAAGATAACATCAAGAATACATCAAAACACATAAACATGAGATCCTCCTACCAAAGGTGATTCTAAGGCTCACATGAATGAGTTATGAATCGACCGCTCATACAATCCCTTCACACACACCTAAGATATCCTTTAGACTACCTAAGATAAGGTTATGCCCATTTCATTAATTACTTTTCCTATCTAAAGTTATTCTTAAGACTTTCCTTAAAGAGACCATTTCCATGCCCCCTCCACACCTTAACTAGGCAATCCTTAAAGCTACTCTAGGCAAGTACTTATTCATTAACATACTTTCTACCTTAAGTCATTATCTTCATTAGTTCATTAAGACACATTCAACACTTAAGGACATTCAAATAATGGTCTTGGAGAAGACCTAGGGACTCACGCACTAACATCTTCAAAGCCTAATCGTGCGATGTCTAGATAGCTTCCCATACCACTACCTAAACATCATATAACTTCTCCAACACTAGTAGGTATCCCATATGATGGGAATAGGAAATAACCAACATAGGCCATACTAGATATGCATGGAATCCGGAGTCAAAAACCTACTATGATGGAGGGTGTTTTACTTGCCAATGGTAAAACTAGGACACATCCCATGTAGGCACATGGTTAAGGAATATCGAGGGTTTGTTTGTTCTCTAATGTCATCTTAGTTAGAGCAACTTCCCAAGCATGCTCACTCGGTGCTAGCCTTTGTTATCGTAGAGTATTTCAATAAAGGGACTATGAAGAGGTTCCATATCACGTTCACAACCTAATCACATTACACCTTACCAAAGAGGGTCCACTAAGGCTACCTACAATTGTTAAGAGGATAGCTCAATGATTTTCCTAAGGATGATTTCATGTCGTTCCAGCCAACCAACCCTAAGTCCACCATCCACACAAGAAGGATACCATTACGGCTTTTAACTTCAAGAATATCATAACCTTCCATCAAGGTTGAAGGTTCCACATAAAGAACCTTATTAACTATATTCAAGATCACATGTGAATACACATACAAGACTAAGAAGCTTTATCATACTAAGTCAAGAAGTCATATTCACATTGTACATGTATCAAGTAAGGGATACACATCTACCAAAACAAGACACACACACACTTCACCATATCACATATAACATATCATTGTAGAAGCACATAGGAACAACCAATGTCAACTATAGGTCACCCTATTCACTACTATAATATCATCAATCTATGTAATCACAAGTCTCATATAATTCATCAAGAAGCATCATACTTCAACTTAACGTGATACACATAACAACTTCACATAGCCTACTAGAGACACATATCATCAACTAGGAGAATTAATGTTTGGACTTCACATATACACAAAAGTCATCAATACCTTCACAATAAACACATAATAAATTTATAACATGATTGATCCATAATTCATCAAGTAATGCCGATGAGGCCATATAATTCACCAGTACAACACATAAGCACCACCACCATAAGTGGACCATACAAATCATCATCATAGTTTAATACCTATACTACACAATATATAGAGATTTAGGTCAACATACCACCAATCCAATCTCACAACTCCAATCCATAGCTAATTCAACCAACTCAATATACAAAGGCTCTTACCAATAGCCATAGTCACCAATTCAATCTAATAATTATAATAGACAATGGATCAAAAATGATATAACATGAATATATCAATTTAGGACAGCCTACTTACAATTCTAGCATGATTCTTTCATAATCCAATAGCCCTAATCAAACTACAAAAGAATTCAATAGCATTGAGGCATAATCAAATCACCCATAAAATAGTCAAAACTAGGGTTTCATGATTTGCGTGGGTTCATAGAGTTTTTAGGTTAAAATCATCAAATTAATATCAATTCAATGAATATACAATGATTCAAAATGTTTTATGCAAGAACCGATGGATAGATTATAATTTAGAAGTTCATCTTTTTGAGAAGTCTTTGAAAATCACTTTGAAGATTGGATACTTGAAGAAAAGAGATTCAAGGATGAAGTCCATACCTTAATTGAAGCTAAGCCACAAAAATTCAGAAGATTTGATGGAGAAATCACCCTCCAAGCTCCAAGCTCCCTTCAAGCTTCAATGGTGGTCTAGAGAGTTCTTTACGGGTTTTGGGTTTTGATTTTTGAATAATGAATTCATCTAAGCGTTTTAGACTAATAACACTATTTATAATACGTAAAATAACCTTATTAAACCTTCCAACTAATTTTAGGAAGTCTAGGTGAAATACCCAAAATGTCCTTGGGCTGGCCGAGATGCTGCTGGAAATTGCAGACCATCAAACGACAGCCAGCACCTACGTGGCGTCGTCCCATCGATGGCCCGTGCTAGCAATCGTCGTTTGGGATAGAGCCTACAAAATGGGAGCTTAATATCCCTAGACTAAGTCTCCATCGACGCCCACCACCTACGGGGCGTCGACCAGCCTATAGGGCGTCGATTGCCCTCCGTAGGTGGGACTTTTTTGGGCAGTCTTTAGCTAGGAGTTTGGTCCTCCTCAAGAACCCCTTGGTTGGTCCTTGGGGTGTTTTACCCAAATGTTTCCAGCCCAAATATAGTCGTACACATGTTAAGGACATCTCACATCAATGTCGTCCAAAACGAACATGTAATACTTGACGAAACATACAAAGACACACAAGGATGTTTCAATGCAAGCCTTTTGAACGTCATGGACGTTTGACCTCCAAACTTCACGAAACTTTAAACATTGCCTCCTAACATCATTTTAACCCATTTTATCACTTCAAAAATCAAGTGACAAGTGTAAGTCTCTAGTTTCACCTAAGTTATTTTAGAGGTGTTACAAACATGCAAAGGCACACTAGAACATACAAGCACGTCTCAAGCCTAACTTTCGAATATCTTGGACGTTTCACTTCCAAACTATTCACAACTCAACACACTGCCTTCTAACACTATAATTACCTATTTTAAGACCTTATCAACTCATGAATCACATGTTAGGCTATAGTTTCACCTAGTTCGTTTTAGGGGTGTTATAGGGTACCGATCGACTAGTGTGTCCATCTCCTTCTTAGTCACAAGGCAACCACCAATCCGCAATTACAATTCATCCATGCCAAACATGATCCCCATCCAACTATCATCAAGCTTGTCTATCAATAACATTAAAAATGGGCCCGCGGGAAAGTTTCGTGCACTTTAGTGCGCGTGATGTCGACCAATTGACACAGTAGATGGGAGGAACGGGGAGGGTACACATAATGAACCTCCTCCTCAATCAATAACACCGCTAGGTACCTAACCATGATGCTCCCATAACAGAAATGCCATTGCTTGTTCTCCTAAACTTAAGCATATCCTGCCTCAAAATATCCCCCACATTGATCGGTAAGCCCTAGATTAAGTGATATATCAGCACTACCCTTTCACTAGTAACATTAGTCATGTGCTTTACCGAGAGTAAAGTGATACACACAATCTTAAGCCAAACTCTAGCCTCCAAGTTAAGGTCCCCATAATGGATAGTCAAGGGGCAACATGTGTCTCCAACCCTGTCCCACCTAGCAACAGAATTCACCCCACACAAAGTAGGTTGAATATAACGATACGTGTCATGACCGGGGAGCACCCCCTAGACGTAACCAGCGTCGTCGTCCTTTGAGAGGACTAAGACTACCCTCTTAGCATTCATCATCACATATCATAGGGTAAAATGCAGAAGAATGAAGATTATTCAAACATATATCTATATTATGAGGTTTACATAGACCTCTCACATACTACATATGGATTTTACATAGACTCCTCACGTAGGAAGCTTACATAGGCTTCTCGATTAGACACATAATGAATTTATAAGAAATAATCTAATACTTCGTCTCATATTGAACCATCTAAACGAGTACAAATCTTAGACATAGACAATACAAAGTCAACATGCCAATATAGGCTTACATCAATATCCAAATGATAAAGGAATGAACAATGTCTTTAGGACAATACAACTTTGAAGATAGAATGTGAAACAAGGTAACATCCCCGAACATGAGGACCTACCAACACTTGGGGAATAGAATCCAAATTTTCTTCAATTGGCCTTCTAAGAACTCAATGACCAGAACCTACATAATTGTATAAAAATAGTAATATGGGTTAGTACACCACTTGTACTAAGTATGGCAACATATGCATATAAAACATTGAAGATATGCTAAAAGGGACATTTGTTCAAAACCATGGTAAGTTACCTTTTTGGAAAGCCTTATGCACAACCAAGAACATATATGAGTCAACATTCATATATTCCTTATAACAAAACCATATACAATAGAATACCAACATCATCAAATAGATTCAAGTTAACATGTGTATTAGCATATTAGAAACCATAACCAAAGCAACTCCAACATCATATTATAACAAAAAAGCATGTACAAGAGTTCATAACATTACAACATATGCAAGACCCTTACTCATAACCTATTACCTAGCTTACAAGTGAAATGACCAAGTGAAGTTCCATAATCTCACTCAACTAAGTAAATCAAACAAAGGATCACAAGTAATGTCTAACTTCATAACATAGCATCATGAGTAGTCATCATCATATTTAGCAATATACACCAATAACATGTTCATAAGTGAAACTAACATCATATAGGTTCATCAACATGTAAAGTCAACATATACATATCATTTACTTTATAAAAACAAAGAACAACCTCATAGGACTTCCTTCAAGGACAACTAGTACAATGTATAGGTAAAGTCCCATACCCCTACCTAGATGAAGTCAAACCCCTTGAGTCACCCTAGTTAGAGTTCACTTTATTACTTCATTTTACTTTCGGGAACACTTACCTTAACCGACATAGACCACATGTGCTAAATGTGGAATCCGGTGTCATGAAACCCTACACCAAAAGAAGGTGGTATACTTGCCAAGGTAGGACCGAAATATGAACGTATCATTCTAGGTGGATCCACTAGCTAGTATTCCTATTGGGGCAACATAGTTCAAGAACAAGGAGATATAGTAGAGACCCTCTTTATTCCATTATTATTGTAATATCTATATCATGAGAATGTAGTGAACCTACCTTCCCTACTTGGGATGCGACAGTCCTCAGTACTAGTTCACTCTGTGCTAAGCTAGAGTCCATTTTTGAAATGTCTTTAAGCCTTTATTAATCATCATTACTTAGTACAGGTCATAGGAGACTAACCCCCTTGTATAACATAATCATTAGCTCATTAAGAATTGTATGAAAAATTCATTTAAATACAACCCTCATATGTGATATTAACATATTATCATCATCATGTCATAGTAAGGCATATAAGTGAATCACAATCAACCTTATATCATCACATTAATCATAATGTCACAATGTAACACTCCGGACGTTCCACGACTTAGACTAGAACTTCTCCTATTAAATAATGGTTAAAATGATGTTTCCTGATATATATTAATGAATTAATCTAAATTAGAAAAGGTTAGAGCCAAAACGTCAAAAAAAGACATTGACGTCCGAAAACTAGCTAAATTGAACTATTAGACGTCCCTATGTTTGGTTATGGTTTGGGAGTGTCAAATAAAGTCTAAAACTTGTACAAATACTATAAATAGGTAAAATATAGTATAAAAGGTCCAAAAGTCCAGTAATGACACCCCAAGGACCACCTGAAGGGTCCTTGAAAAGGACCCAAACATTGGCAAGCAAGTTGCCAAAGCAGTTTGCGACAGCCAAGATGTGGAGCCAGCCCCGCGTCGCGCAGCCAGCACAAGGAAGGCAAAAAGATTCCTCGCTACATGGGGAATTCACGAGTCTCACTGCCTCAACCCGGATTTTAGAAACAAAGAATTGAAATCTCCCCCACGACGCGCAACAACTTCCTTGATTCGTCCGCGTCGTTTTTAAGTGAATTTAACTTCACAAAATTACCCAATTAAGTGAGGGGTCTTTTGGGTAATTTAGGGGACGAGTTTATATTGGTTTTAGGTCAGTTTGAAACCATTTTAACGCACTTCAAATCAGATTCACCAAATCACTCTCATATCTCTCTAAACTCTCTCCCTACTCAACCACCATTGACCATTGAAGAGCATTAGAAGCTTGGAGAACAAGTCAAGTTCTCAACTTTTCTTCTCAAAATTAGTGGATTGAATCGTCATTACGGTATGGATTCTTTACCCTTGGGATTTCGTTGCCCAAGAGGTCCTTTCAAAGTGATTTCTCAACAATTCAAATTCCTAGGGTTTTTACTCTACAAATGAGTTTTCTTCCAAACTCGAAATTGATGATTAATTATGATGAATTACAAATTCCTATGGCTAATTAAGTATGCGTTGTTGAGTAATTGACATGGAATTGTTGGATTTCGTGTTATGCATGTTCTTTCCCTAAATAATGGATTTGATTAAGTTATATCTTTCACTTAATGCCATGAAATGTTGGGATTGGGACTATTGATTGAATGAAATAATAAATGAACCCCTTTCCGTTAAACCTAGCTACAAATTGGTCTTGTATATGACTAGAGTGGTTGGGACTGGTTATGTTATTGTGTAATTCACTATATTATTGGATGATTGTGGTGAATTGAGATTAAGTTCTTGATAAAGATTCTTGGAAGCAATAGGTAAATCTTCTAAAGTCATGGTTACTCTATTATGTTGATGTAAGCCTATATTGATGTTGTTATGCAATTGAAGTATGTAGGATGTTGCTATGCATATATGATGGGCTATGAATATGTTGAAGGTGAGATCATGGCAATGGTATGATAATGCAAGGTTGATGATGTTTCTCTTGTATGCCTTACACAATATGACTATGATTTGTTAATCTCACTAATGAAGGGTTGTGATGAAAGGAAATTGTCATCCTAAACCTAATGAGATAATGATGATTTTTATACAAGGTGTTAGTTTCCTATGTCCAATTATAAGATTGATGATAAATGATAACTTAAAGGTTATTCAAAAAAGGGACTTTAGGTTAGCACCGAGTGAACTAGATATGAGAGGTGTCCCTTCCCAAGTTGGAAGGGGTTCACAATGACTCTCATGAGATGGAAGCTGCCATGCAATAGGGAATTAGGAGTCTCTAATATATCTCTTAGTTCCTTAACTATGTTTCCCCCATAGGAATACTACCTAGTGTATCCACTTAGAATTCTACATTTATGTTTTGGTTCTACTTTGAAAAGTAGACCACCTTCTTTCGGTGTAGGGATTCATAACACCGGATTCGATGTTTAGCTCACATGGTCTAATGTTGGTTAAGGCGAGTGTTCCATAAAGTAAAATGAAAGACTACAGTAAATGGACATTGACTAGGGTGACATGAGGAGTCTACTTAGTATAGGTTGGGGTATGGGACTCTACCTAGACATTGCACAAGTTGACTCTAAGCGAAGTCTTAGAAGATTGTTCTTATGTACTATGAACATTAAATTTATAATGCTTATGATATATGATGTTACTCTTATATGATGTTGGTTATGTTGATGAACATGTTGTTGGTCTATATTGCTATATGTCATGAATACTACTTATGATATAAGTTGTATGAAGAAAAGCATTACTTATGGTCTCCTATCATGTTTACTTGATTATGTGGGGCTATGGGGCTTCACGTGAGCATTGCACTTGTAGGCTTGGGATGAGATTAATTGTAAGTGTTGTATGTTACGTTTATATGAACTATTGAACATGAAATGTTAATATGAATTTATGATGATGTGTTCTTGGTTATGATTATGCTTTATGTTGTTGTGATCCTTATCTTGTATATGCTCTATTGTAGTGCATTAAAGGCTTTCAAATGACTTAGCATGCTTTCTAAAGAAATGGTCCTTTTCATGCATGTCTTTAAATGTTTTATGTGCATATACCGATACTTAGTACAAGTGGCGTACTAACCCATATCCTTTATATATCTAAAAAATGATGGGTCCGGCCATTGAAGCTTAAGAAGGTCGATTGAAGAAACTTGGAATTCTTTCTTGTTACGACTCGCAAGTACCCCCTAGAAGTTAGAGTACTCTTAGATCGTCACACGACGCCGTCGACGTCTCGGAGGTCTAAGACAAGTCCTTAGACATCTTTCATTGCATAATCTTAAAAATAGAATAAAATTTAGATGTTTTCATAGCACATCATATGCTAGAACATTACTTCATATATATATATATATATATATATATATATATATATATATATAATATCATAATACATAGTCAGACTCTAAGTCTCTTCGCCATCTTAAGACACAACTCAATAGAATATAATAGGGACACGACCCTTAAAAAACATAAAATATAAGTCTAATCTATTACATCAACCTAAAGAATATTTTTGATAGAGGCAACCCTTGAATAATAAGGGTCGCTTTAATTGAACTTGGTATATCTATGCAAGCTCTTCATTTAGGAGACATCCTCTAGGCATCACCACCTACACTTTGTATAAAAACATGAAAAAGAATGTTATTAGTAAACGAATGCTCTAAGTATGACAACCATGCAAAAACATGCATTTAAAGAGGACATTTCATTTGAAATCATGCAACATGTCCTTTTAGTAAGCTTCATGAACATAGGCACATATAAGCTCAATCTAGTTCACATACATCATATAGACATGGATACTACTCATAATAGAACATAAATCCATTTATCATAATTTGAGGCATATACAAAGCATACAATACATTACTTTCCCTTTATCTTACTTACTTCCTTAATTAACCCTCAAGTGTACTTAGTACAATGTATCACCTTGAGGTCACCTTACAATAGTCTTTCATAGATATGCTTTGTAAACACAACCACATATATTCACAATTTATAAGCACATCATATACATCACCTTAACATAAATACCATCACCTAAGACAACTCCTAAGTCACCCTAGTGCAATGCGTAGGTAGCATCTTATAATACTACTTCCACTAAGTGTACCTAAGAAATCACCTAGACTAGGCATAACATACTTAACAAGTCATAACACTTTCATTTATAACTAAACATTAGTCCACATACTTTATATCATCATATACCACTCGTCATACTTTATAACATTATAGGAAGACATCATCATACCTCCTATACTTTAGTCATAAACTCACATAGTTTATACCATAAGTAAACCACCCTCTTAACCCCTTCACAAGCTTACTTGTGCAATGTACACATTGAGTCCCATACCCCCATATATACTAAGTAAACCCATTTAGAAGTCATACGTGTAATTCACACACATACACTTAATTCATGTCTTAGTCATAGCAAAGTCACTTAACAATGCATTCATACAATTCATACATAACATCATATAAGTCTTACTTGTGCAATGCATGGGTAGGGGCAATAATCCTACCTATACTAAGTAATCCTCTGAAGGAGTTGTGATTAGAGTCCATAATGTTATCTTAGTTCATTTCTTACTTTGGGAGATTTAGCCATAATTGACATAGACCATGTGAGCTATATATAATACGATGTTCTACTCCCACACCGAGAAGAGAGGGTTAAAACATTCCTATGGTGTAACCAACCGTACATATCTATATATGTGGTATCCACAAGCTATAACCTATGGGGGCACGTAGTTATGGAACATGAAGATTGCTTCTAGAAACCTTGACTTACCAGCATGGAGGTTTCCATCTTTTTGAGACAACATCTATGTTGGGAACCCGGACTGTCCAAACGTGAAGGTTCTCTTGTGGGAAGACGGACTTACTAACGTGAAGATCCCACTCTCATTTGTCATGTTCACTCGGTGATAGGCTATAACTCCATTTTTAATATATATAGTTAAGCTTTAATACTCTAATTCATAAGGAAGGCTTTAGGAGCTTGCTTCTTCATACATCATATAGCTCAAAGGTTTATAAGCCTACTTCATGTGAGAATGTCCTTTCATCATAGACCCTACTTCATGTGAGAATGTCCTTTCACATATTCATACAATCATACATCATGTGTGTGTGCATAGAATGTGAGATCTACCTTCACATAAATACCTCTAGTCACACATGCTCAAAACTTCAGTAGTCATATACTTACATGCATAAAAATATGTAATGATGCATAGGAGAACTACCTTTTCCTTAGTCATAACAAATCTACCCTACTCATAGATATGCATGAAATGTGTGTGTACATTGGTCAACATGATCACATAATGGCTATCACTTAGCATGCCACCCTCTAAAGATCACAACATGTGTACAACATTCTTCAAGTCTCAAGTCATACACATATATATAGTATTAAGGAATATGGACTGCAAACACTCACAATACATCATAGAAGACAAGAACATACTCAATCATTAGAATAGAAGACTCCTAGCATACTTTGATCACACATTCATATAGGGTTCATATAGATCGGGGTCATGCTATAAGAGTACTCATCCAAATTATCCATCTTAGACCACACCTAACCCTAACATAATCATCACATATATACATTGTAACATTCCAAAAAATGTGAATGTCTAGTGAAGAGCCTAGCAGGTTTTTCAGAATGCGTATTGGGGTACATAGGCAGAGAAATATTGGGCATATAGAGAATATTGGCTTAAGGGTGTTAACCAATTTCTATGTATACACAAGTATTTAAAATATAATCCAAGCTTGTATAGAAAATTGTACCTGCAATGAAGACCCTAAGCTAAAATATAATTATTCTTCACACACACCCTCATTAGGTACTAGGCATCCAAGTGTCAAGCCTAGGTATCATAGCACATAACTATTTAAAATGATCATGTAGATTAAGCAGTGCCCAAGGACATAGTGAGGATCCTTGGGACAATAAGGGAACATTCCAAATGAACCTTACAAAATGGTTAGTAAGGAAAGAGCACGGCAACACATGTGCAAGCACATGTGCAACCAGCCAAGAGACCATGATAACCGATTCGGTTAGAGCGGTTGGGGACAGGCGCGCGTCCGGGTAAGCCCACGTGGGGCTAAGCTCCCTAACCGGTCCTAGATTCTAACTAACTGACCTAACTAACTAACTAACCTAGGACAAACAAAAAATAATTAACTAGTGGACCCGACAACCTAAGACCTAACTGGGTGACATTAAGACAAGTAACTATCTAAAGAAACATCCTAGTACCTAACCTAGGATGGTCCAAAGGGTTGGTTATGGTCCTAACATCTTAGGGGTACTTTATTAATTACCCTAGGTTACTTAATTAATTAAATCAACAACTTAATTAATTAATTAAAAGGACAAAACCGAAACCATTAAGCAAAATTCTAGATTTCGGTTAAGTCAAAGTCTCCTATTTTTACTCAATTTAGGAGGGGCGTTTTGGTAATTAGCTACTTGAGTTATTTAATTAAGTTATTTAGTATAAGTTTAATTAGTTAATATTTAGTTCCTAAAGACTTAGACTCACGTTATTCATCATAAACCCTACGACTAAAATCAGTGAGAAAACTTAAGAGAACCCTAGGCGATTTCAAGCAGTTTTTCAAGGTTTTCGTGCAAAGTGCAAGGTGATCTTCGTAAATTTAATTCTACAGTAAGGTATGGGTTTTCTCTCTTGGATTCCTTTCCCCAAGAGGCTTTTCAAATGTTTTGAAATTAAGAATATCGAAAGTAGGGTTGTTCCCAATGAATCACATGTTCATCTCCCTAGTTCTCCTTATTTCTGATTCTAGTAGTTTGTTGAAATGTAAATCTCGAGCATGTTGTTTGTATGTGGTGCTAATTGATCATTATGTGTAGGTTTATGTGATAATGTCGAATGATACCTATATGTTAGATCCTATGATTAGGGTGTTATTTACATGACATAATAATGTTGTAATGCCTACTTGTGTTCGAGAAGATGAAATTGTTATAAGTTGTTCATTGAATTGTTTCATAGACTAATTAAAGGTTAAAAGTTGGCTTGTTTAACATGATATATTACTATAATATATTCATGAAGTAATAATATCATAGTTTGATTTATGCCAACAAATTGACTAGTAATATTATTTCCAAAATATGTGAAGTCATACAAATCTTAACTCAATGAACTTATAACATTGGGTATGCCAATAATCAATGGTACAAGTCCCAACATACCCTATCCATACGAACTTGTGAACGTAATAACGTTGAACAAGTCCTTATAACTTTCCTAAAGAATTGTACAAGACTATCAATTAACGTTGAACAAGATAAGGTGAGTAATGAAATAACTAAAAGATTAAATTATGAAATTGACCTAATATAGAGTGTCAAAGTAAGTTAGATAGACCTGACTTACACTTAAAAGATTATGTCAAAAATACTCACAAAAGAGGGTGCTAGAAGCCGTGAGACAAGTCTCACTCGCACCATGATAATAATGTAAGATTTAAGTTCATATTCATCAAGTATAAAAAGGGATGACCTGTCATCCACCGAGTTAAGTATACCTCATACTAGAAGCAAGCTTCCTCAATGTTTGAGTCAACTCTAAAAGTTATAAAGTAAAATAAATCTGAGCTTAGCACCGATAGACTAGTAATGAGCTTGTGACAACACATGTAAGCCTCATGAGACGATATCACCACCCAGGTGGACCAGGGTCTACTAAGTCTCCTAGTCTTTGAAATATGTTGCCAGCATATGGACTAGCTAGTGGATTTATCCACCTAAGAATGCTAGATAGTTTTGGTTTCACTTTGGCCGGTGATACCACCTCTTTTCGGTGTGGGGAAGACACTGAATTTCATGTTTATCTCACATGATCTATATCGGGTAAAGATCAAGAAAGTATTCGGTTCACTTTAGCCGTTGATACGCTCAAACTTACTTCAAAAATAAGAAGTAAAAGCGGTCGTATAAAGTAGAGAACCCAACTAATGAGGTTAGGGTCGATCTCACAAGGAAAATGGTCCAAACTTAACTTTATTCTATTATTACTACTATTTAGTCAACTATTTTTCGAGAAAACAAATAACTAAAAGGGGGTTTTTAATTAATAAAAAAAATTAACTAAGTTAAAGTAATCAACTAACAGGTTTAAGTATTAAAGTTTTAATCAAGTGATGAGATTAACTAGGGCTTACGTGTTCCCCACAGGCTTCTAACTCGGATATTCTAACTATAACAATTCTTTCCTAATATCTTGCATGCAAAGTGATAAGTTAGGTATCTCTAAATCCTTTGTCCGGCATCTAGAGAATTTCACTCCGCAACTTGGTCCGGCTACGTGTGTTGCTTTACTAAACCTTATCTTTACCTCATATTAAGCATCGTAATAGATATTTGACGAAGTTGTTACTACGTACCAACCAACACTAGCCTATTAGATAGTATACACTAAATCTACGTTGATTATTCTTTTCCTATTATCTACCTCCTTGGTCCGGCAAGTAGCATTAAGGCGAGTTCTAACGTTGGCCATCCATTAAAAACACTTCTAAACGAAAGAATTATCAATACATGCAAGACACTATTCAAGACTTGTTATTTTAGTAAGATTTTACCTTGTTATTTACCCATGGTTCCCACAACCCTAGTTATGGAGTTTAGTTACCCATGGTCATAGTCACACAATTCATATTGATAATGTAATAATTCATGCACTTACTTTGATGAGAATGAATAAAATCCAGAAATTCACTTGATAAATCAACAAAAACACACACAATCGATTTCAGAAAAAGTATATCAAAATACAAAAATCAATAGTTCAAACTCTAAAACAAGAGTACTGAAAATATCCAAGAGTCTAACCCCAAAAACGAGGTTTTTCGAACTATTTATAATAAAAACAAAACCTAATAAAAGAAGGATTCTAATTAACGAAAATCTGTCCAAAAGCGTCTGAGTTAACGGACCTCGTGACGGACCGTCGTGGGCATGATGGACCGTCATGGCCTCCGTCGTCCCATACTTCACAAATTCTTCTGCTGCTTTCTTCATTACCCTCGACGGACAGGTATGACGGACCGTTTCAAGCACGACGGTTCGTCGAGGGGATCCGTTCCATAATACTTAACTTCTTGGAATTGGGTACTGGGACTACTCTCTGATCATCACGACAAACAAGCAGGACGGACCATCGTGGCTATGACGGTCCGTCATGAACTTCCGTAATCCCACACTTGGTCAGACTTCCCCATCTTCCTTCAGCAGCTTCTCTCTTCACTACGATGCCACCTACGGACCGTCACAGCCTCGACGGACCGTCATAAGCTCCGTAGGTGGTCTCTTCTGCATTTCTTGCTCAAAACCTCCCACGTTCATCTTTGGACAGATTTCCTGCAAATAAAGAGAAACCTACATAAAAAATCAATACAAAAAGGCTTTAGACACACACTAAACTTAAGAAAAAAGAATTAAAAGTACAGTGAAACCACGGTACATCAACATCCTCAACTTAAATTCGTTGTTTGTCCTCAAGCGACGCACTATGACTCACTACAAAATCTTTGTACAAGAGTATCCACAGTTTAGCTTTCGCAATCGTTTGGATATCAATCTCGATCATTCTAATTATGTTCATGTATGTTATCACTATTAGGCTTGAATTATGTGGAATCAGACCATGACACAGACTCACTACACAATGACACCTATCCTCTTCAATTTCTCACCGAGGTGCTAATATTTCCGGTATTGCAACTAGTGTCCTCACTTCAAAATAATATCCTCATTTTTCACACAATGATTTCAGTTTGAGTATAAGGATTACTTTTCAACAATCACTCTCAGAACAAATTCACAACTCATTTATACATATTGCCATAAGCTTGCCCTTATTTTCACTGCTTTAAGTTCGCCATACAACTCTTAGGATCACGATAGGACTTTCTTAGCTTGTAGCATAGTCTCAGGGTCAGGTAGGGTATATTTAGGTATTCTTTAGTGACTTGTTTCCCTCCTTGACATATCAGCTAAGCGTACCACCTTTTTATCGTTTTATTTTGACCTATTTCTCAATTTTCTTTTCTCCTTGCTGTTTTCCCTTTCTTATCCTTATGTGTAAGTGACTTTTCTCTTTTCTTGTGTTTATTTTGTTTCATATGTATACTTTATTTTTTTTTGTTTATTTATTTTTTTTTATTTTTTTTATAGTCACTTTTGTTTTGTTCTTTCTTACTCTTCATTCTTTCAACCCAACTTTCCGGAGTATTCCTTATAAAAGCCACCCTCAACTCATGATTTTTCCATGAGTCAAGGTTCACAATACCCATGGTTGGGTCAGGGCCAAAACAAGGTTACTTTCTGCATTAGCCACCCTCAACTTATGCTTTTGGCATAAACTGAGGTGCACATGTCCAAGGAGGGACCAGGGCCAACACATTGTTCCCAGAGAAGATCATTTGGGGTGAAAAAGAAAGATCTATTTTAAGCTCAATTCATTTGGATCAAAAAGGGATTAACTTCATTTGGTTTTCTGTTATTTTTAGGCTCAAGATTGACTATTTCGAACAAGGGCCTATGATCCTTTCCTAATTCTTTATTTCTGCTTACTTTCAGCAAGACTAACCAGGCAAGTTCTAGCACAATATCAATGGTGGATCATTCGAATTTTCCTCACACTCACTTGACATCTCGTTACACTACCAGATTATCAGACACCTAGTTCGAGTCTTAGATTTAGGGTCATGCAGTAGTGTCTCTCTATGTCATGCTTAGAGCCACACATTTATCAATTACTATGCCTAGTCATGCATCATATTCATTATATCGGGTATCATATTTGTTTTAGCCATCATGCTTCAGAGTTATACTATGTACACAAGATATAACATGCCGGTTCACCAATAAAAATAATCAGTCTTTTGGGGAAAAAGAACACAGGAAAGAAAACCCCAAAAGAGGATCGTGAATTGAGCTACTCAGACTTCACCCTAGCACTCACTTTCCATTTACCCCACCCCCAACAAAAAGATATGCAATTGTCCCCAATGCATAAAAAAACTAAAATACGCGAGTGGTAGGTGAAACAAACCTGAGGCGCAAAGCGCCGGCGATCAGCAAGCTGGTGGGTCCAGTTCCCTGGACACCCTCACTAGTGTCCTCAGTAGCAATAGCACTATCAGTAGTGCCTCTCACTATCTCCACAACTCTGGAGCTAGACGCCCCGGCAGCTAACTCTATAGCCCTCAACGTACGGGCCTCCTCATTAGCAATCGAGGCTCTCCTTGCAGCTTCCATCTCACGGCGCTCCTTCTTTCTCGCCCTAGACTCATCCTCCTCTCGACCCCTGCGCCTCTTGGCATGCTCTCATGGGGGAGGTGGTGGAATATCAAAAGTGGCAAATAAAGCAGCCATCACTTTGTCCTCAGCAGGCTCTACAGAAGGGGCCTCAGACTCAGGCACCCTAGCCTCTAGGATCGTATCAAGATCCGCTCGCAATCTCTCAACCGCAGCCTGAAGGGTCGACACGTCCACCGGAGGGGCTGGCCAGGCTAGCACTCGCAACTTGAAAGCGTCTAAGCGCTGATGAACCTATGAGATCTTCCTCTCTGTGTGCTGTGCCATCTTACGCTCCATGCGCTCCTCCGCCTCAGCAATAGACCTCTGCATCCAAGGGTGGATGTAATGCAGAAGTGTGGCCATCTGAGCCTCTAGTTTTTTGACCCTAGCAAGTGAGACCAGAGCGGTGGAAGGGGCTGAGCGAGAGGAGCTCGGGGCAGTGCTACTACCCGGGATAGACTCTACCGGGGTAATGTCAGTGGGTGCAGAAGCAGCCTGGGTAGCAGCTTGAGCATGCGCTACAGTATCTGCCAGGTTCTCACCAAGTGGAGGCACCTCTGGGCGGGGCCCTCTGCGTGGAGCCAACTCATTGGCCTCATCCTTGATGAGGCCGATATCAACATTGCCCTGCGGGGTCTTGAGCTGATCAATGTTCCAGATGGGTACACCTGCGGACCTGCATAAGGAAAACACCATGCACGGAAAAGGGTAAATAGTGGTGACCTTGAAAGCCCTCTCGTGCATGACCGCCTGAAGAAGCCAAGCGAAGTCAACCTCAAACCCTGCCATCATCGCTGCCATCAGAACTGCGCGATCCCATGTAACTATATTATCTGCAGCAGTGGGGGAGAGGCAGTGGCAGACAATCAACCATAGAAACTTAGCCGTGAAGGTCAAGTAGCCTTCCTGATGGCTCCCTTCGGCTCCATTACCCAGTCCACAGCCTCTCCATCAATAGATAAGTGTTGGGCCATCCACCTGTTGGTGGTCTCTCTCAGCAATGGCTCACGCAAGAACCGGCCCTCTTTAACAATTCGCCACCGATAGTCGAACTTGGCGGTGAGAGGGGTCCTGCTGGCATTAACATCCTCGCCGTATAGATACCGGCGGATGGCTGGCAGGGAGATGTGGACCTGTATGCCGCGGACTCTGACGTGATCAAGTGGGGCCTGTTTGGCAGGGGCAGCTCGCCTATCGATCTGTGATCGGAGAGTAGCCACATAAGAGGCGTAAAACTCTCGGACCAACTCCTCACTGTATCGGCCCATAGAACGAGCCGTCCACTCTAGCCGGTGTATGGTGAAGAGAGTGTGCATATCCGGCATGGTGGGGAGACTTCCCATAAGGACCCGCCTCTCCAGTGTAAGGGTCCGTGTCATGACGCCCTTATCATTTAGCAGCTTTGCATCTGAATACACTTGGTATTGCCCATCGACATACCACCGGTTGGGCTGGTCGGCAACCGGGGCGGGAACTCCAGTCGGTGAGCCTGGAGTGGAATCAGTACTGTCAGCCTCTTCAGACGAGGGAGACTGTGCAGCAGTGGCGGGTGCAGAGGCTTCTGCGGACCCGGAGGCTTCCTCCGACCAAGAAACTCCTAAGGAGCCAGACGCTCCTTCGTCTTGTGCAGCTGACCCTGAAGGTGTGCCGGTCAGTGTGCGCTCCTCATCAGACTGGGAGGCAATGACTACGCCGAACGCCACCTTTTTGGGCATGGATCTGGTTGCATGTGCAGCTCGTGCTAGAGTGGCAGTGCCTGGGTGCACGTACTCGAGATCATGCTTATCATCAGAGACTTTAACCTGTCGGGCAGACGGGGCAACGGACTTTGAACGCCCACGTGCGTAAACTTGATCTTGTTTCGGTGCCATGAGAGATAGTACCTGTAAAGAATCATTATTAGTACTAGAAGGAGCAAACAAGACAAGCAAAAACGAAACAAAATACACATAAGATGAAAGCTGTAATGACATCTCTGAAGTAGCAGTGAAACACAACGGACTAGTCATGGGTGTCCGTCATGAATTACTTAACATTATTTATTTGGAGATCTCTGAAGGAAAGTCTCTGAAAGTCATGACGGATAAGCAGGACGGACCGTCGTGGCTATGATGGGCCGTCGTGGTGGTCCGTCATAGGACACTTGGAAAAAGTATGGAGACCCTTAGGAGAGGGATCTCTGACAACCATGACGGTTGTGCAGGATGGTCCGTCGTGGGTACGACGGTCCATCGTATAGGTCCGTCAGTTGACACTTAGAAAAAGGTAGAGACCCTTAGGAGAGGGATCTCTGACCGTCATGACGGTTGTACAGGACGGACCGTCGTGGGTACAATGGTCCGTCGTATAGGTCCGCAATTGGACACTTAGAAAAGGTTGGAGACCCTTAGGACTAGGGTCTCTGACAACCATGACGGTTGTGCAGGATGGACCGTCGTGGGTACGATGGTCCGTCGTATAGGTCCGTCAGTGGACACTTAGAAAAAGGTGGAGACCCTTAGGAGAGAGATCTCTGACCGTCATGACGGTTGTGCAGGACGAACTATTGTGGGTACGACGGTCGGTCGTATAGGTCCATAATTGGACACTTAGAAAAAGTTGCAGACCTTTAGGACTGGGGTCTCTGACAACCATGATGGTTGTGCAGGACGGACCGTCGTCGGTACGACGGTCCGTTGTATAGGTCCGTCAGTGGACACTTGGGGAAAACAAATAGTGGGGTGTTTGATAGACCCTACGATGGTCCGTCGTGGGTACGACGGTCCGTCGACGGGCTCTCGTTCTGTCATTCAGTGATAGAACTGAGGATGCCACAATCAGTTCTGTGAGTCCAAACTAAAGGCTTGATAGTAACCCACATATTTTTAACCCAAAAACCCAGGAAACTAGCAATGCTAAAGCACTATTTACTCGAGTTTTAACATGTCAATTCAGGGGACTATCAACCTAGGTCAGACAAATTTTCAAAAACGTATACCCCTACTTTGATTCGGTTAACCCACTACCCACATAAATTTTATTTATCAGTGTGGGTCTTTAAAGCATGTCATAAGGTATTTAGCATTCAACAAGGAGTCAAAAATCAAAAGCCCAGCAAAAAGAAACAGGCCACTAGTAATTAAAAACAATAATGTAGTGTAAATGGGTAGAGATCAGAAACACATACCTGAGACCTTGAGAAGTGGAGAAGAAAGAAACAGGTGAAGCACATAACTAGATAGATCAGAAACACAGCAGAAGACTCCGTCCAGCAAATAGAAGATTGTGGGAAGGGGAAAATGAGAGTGTGGGAATATGGGGAAGTGATGGTGGATCAGTTGATATGGAAGAGGATGAGAGTGGAACGAAGTTGAAAAGGGAGGAAATGGGAGAAAGAGGGAAAGAAATGGTTTAAGTGAAGGGGTGGGGAGTTTAAAAGGTTTAAAACTTTTAAAATTCCCCAGCCGGGTCGGGTCGGGTTGCTGGTTAATGACGTGATGAGTCCCCGACGATGGTCCATCACATGTGTGACGGTCCGTCGTGAGTTCCGTCGCGGGTGCCCTAATTTTTTAAAAAAATAGACAAACTTACCTGGCATGACGGATTCCTGTGACGGTCCATTGCAAGC
Organism: Solanum sitiens; assembly: GCA_016801875.1. NCBI lineage: Eukaryota > Viridiplantae > Streptophyta > Magnoliopsida > Solanales > Solanaceae > Solanum > Solanum sitiens. Next base: position 3,630,405 of record JABWTJ010000092.1, on the reverse strand, counting down.
GTGATGGTCCATCGATGGATCCGTCACTGAGTGTTTCAGACCAATTTTTGCAGATTTTTCTGTTGATGTGCTACCTGCAAAGTTAACACCCATTAGGTATTCTCTATGTGTTTGACTGGAGACTTAGTGGAAACGGACCCTAAACTACGCTCTAGCCAACACTTCTAACAAAACGAAAAACAAAGAAAATGCGACTATTACTAGAAAAAAAAACTATAGTTGGCTTAGAGGATACATTTTGGGTTACCTCCCAACCAGCGCTTGATTTAACGTCGCGGCACGACGGAGGATACTCGATTACTCAGACTTCATCAAGATGGTATGCCGCGATTACTTCATTCGTTGTACGTTCACCTTAAACCGCACACCCTCCTTGTTTTTCAACTCAACCGCTCCGTGAGGGAATAGTTGGGTGATCAAGTAAGGGCCAGTCCATTTGGACTTGATCTTGCCCGGAAACAAACGCAACCTAGAATTGAATAAAAGCACCAAATCCCCAACTATAAAATTGCGTTTCTCAATCTTTGGTCATGGTATTTCTTCATCTTTTCTTTGTAGAGGGCTGAACTTTCATAAGCTTTTAGGCGAAATTCATCGATTTTATTCAACCCATTTAACCTCTATTCTACAGCTTTATTCCAATCCATTTTGAACTTCTTCATAGCCCACATGGCTTTGTGCTCTAATTCAACCGGTATGTGACAAGCTTTCCCATATACAAGTTGGTATGGGGACATACCTATGGGAGTCTTATATGCTGTCCGGTAGGCCCAAAGAGCATCATCAAGCCTCCTTGACCAGTATGTTCTACTAGTGTTCATTGTTTTTGACAAAATCTGTTTAATCTCCCTATTTGACACCTCAACTTGCCCACTAGTTTGAGGATGGTAAGGAGTGGCCACATTATGGCGAACCCCATATTTCTCCAATAGTCCCTTAAACAATTTGTTGCAAAAGTGGGATCCCCCATCACTAATAATTGTCCTTGGTGTACCAAATCGAGAGAATATATTCTTTTTCAAGAACGCAGTGACACTCTTCCCTTCATTGTTTGCGAGGGCGATAGCTTCCACCCATTTAGATACATAATCAACCGCTACTAAAATATACTTCATTCAATGAGAACTCACAAAAGGACCCATAAAGTCAATACCCCAAACATCAAATAATTCAATCACAAGAATGGGGTTTAGAGGGATCTCTTGCTTTCTTGAAATGCCGCCATCTCTTTGGCATCTATCACATGCTTTGGCGAACTCATGAGCATCTTAATGAATAGTTGGCCAATAGTAACCACATTGTAAGATCTTATGAGCAGTCCGTATACCACTATGATGTCCACCAACGGGTGAGGAATGACATGCCTCTAAAACACTCAACATCTCAACTTCTGGCACACAACGCCGAATAAGCCCATTGGCACAGCTCCTATATAAGTATGGTTCATCCCAAAAGAACTTCTTCACATCATACATGAACTTTTTTCTTTGATGAAAGGACAAGTCCGATGGAACAATATCGCTAGCCAGATAGTTCGCAAAATCTGTGAACCATGGAATCAAGTCTTGTGAGGCAGCCTATACATGCTCATCGGGGAAAGTATCATCAATATCAGTCTTTTCCCCTAACTCTCTCATAGCGTCATCTTCTAAACGGGACAAGTGATCAGCAACTTGATTTTCGGTCCATTTTCTATCCCTCACCTCAAAGTCAAATTCTTGCAGTAGTAAAACCCAACGAATCAACCTCGGTTTCGCATCCTTCTTTGCCATCAAATATCTCAACGCTGAATGGTCAGTATGCACTATAAATGTAGTACCTATCAAATAGGATCGAAATTTTTCAAAAGCAAAGACTACTGCAAGGAGCTCTTGCTCAGTCACTGTGTAGTTCTTCTGGACTTCATTGAGGGCTTTACTAGCATAGTAAATGGGATGAAGGATTTTGTCATTTCTTTGTCCCAATACCAAACCTAGAGCAACCCCACTAGCATCGCACATCACCTCAAATGGACTGCTCCAATCTGGAGAAATAATGATAGGTGAAGACACCAACTTCTCTTTTAACTCGCCGAATGATTTAAGACAGGAATCATCAAAATAAATTTTACACTCTTTCTCCAGCAATTTGCACAACGGATGCGCAATTTTTGAAAAATCTTTGATGAACCTCCGGTAAAAACCTGCATGCCCAAGAAAGCTTCTCACACCTTTTATAGAGATAGGTGGGGGGAAGTTTCTATATTACCTCGACTTTAGCTCGATCAACCTCTATACCCTTCTCTGAAATGCGATGACCCAAAACAATACCTTTTTTCACCATGAAGTGACATTTCTCCCAATTTAATACTAGATTGCAGTCTTCACACCTCTTAAGAACCTCAGATAAATGACTCAAACACCGCTAACGGAGTCACCAACCACAGAAAAATCATCCATAAACACCTCAATAGTGTCCTCCACCATATTGGAGAATATCGACATCATACATCTCTGAAATGTGGCAGGTACATTGCACAACCCAAACGACATTCTCTTGAAAGCAAAGGTCCCATATGGGCAAGTGAAGGTGGTTTTCTCTTGATCTTCCAGTGCAATAGAAATCTGATTATACCCCGAATAACCATCAAGAAAACAGTACCACACTTTTTCGGCAAGTCTATCCAACATCTGATCCATGAAGAGCATAGGAAAATGGTCGTTTTCGGTCCATGCATTTAATTTCTGATAATCCATACACACCCTCCATCCAGTCACCAGTCTCATTGTAACAAGTTCATTTTTTTCATTGGGGACCACAGTCATTCCCCCTTTCTTAGGTACACACTGAACAGGGCATACCCAACTACTATCGGCGATCGGATATATTACTCCGGCATCCAACCACTAAATGATTTCCTTCTTCACGACCTCTTGCATAGGTGGATTTAAGCGTCTCTGGTGCTCAATACTTGGCTTATGGTCGGGCATGAGTTGGATTTTATGAGAACAAATACCAGGAGGGATCCCAATAATGTCTGCAATAGTCCACCCAATAGCTCTTTTGAACCTTTTTAGCACTTTCACCAAACTCTCAATTTGTTGTTCATTCAGGTCTGATGCAATGATTACCGGCAAAGTGTCACCATTTCCTAAGAATTCATACCTGAGATGAGGTGGGAGAGCTTTTAGTTCTAACTTTGGAGCCTCCTCTATAGATGGTTTCGCAGGTGGAGACTCGCGATTCTTCATATCTAACTCATATTTCTTCGATTTAAACCGAACATCACCACGATCGAGAGCCGCGACTAATGATCCATACTCTTCAATGCAATCGCTATCAAAATTCATTATCACTGCCGCTAGTGCTTCTACACCTAGACGTTCTTCTATTTGTGTCTCGGATGACTTCTCAACTTTGTAAGATATAGCAGATACCGATTTGAGCTTTCCACTCTGCCTCATGGACCTACAAATGTTGAAGGTCACTTCTTCATTGTTCAACCAAAATTTCATCTGCCCCTTTTCCATATCAACTAAGGCTCTACCCGTAGCAAGGAATGGCCTCCCAAGAATAATAGGCACCTCAAAATCGACTTCACAATCAAGAATAACAAAATTGGCCGGAAATATGAATGACTCCACTTTTACTAGCACACCGTGGAGTATTCCAATAGGCCTTTTTTACTGTTCGATCGGCCATCAGTAGCCGCATCGTAGTGGTCTTTGGGTTACCCAAACCCAACTTCTTGTAAATCGAGAGGGGCATAAGATTTATGCTTGCCCCAAGATCACATAATGCTTTCGCAAAATATAATAACCCGATTGTACAAGGAATCGTGAAAGCATCCGGATCTTCCTTCTTTTGCACTAGAGACCTTGTAGCAATAGCACTACAATGCTTCATTCTATCATCATCCTCAAAAGTGATCGATCTTTTCTTCGTAACCCGATCTTTCATAAACTTGGCATTACCGCGCATTTGTTCCAGAGCTTCTACCAAAGGGACATTGATGGAAAGCTGCTTCAACATCGTTATAAAACGCCGATATTTACCATCCTCAGTCTTTTTCACTAATCTTTGAGGAAAGGGTGGTGGTGGTCTAGACATGGGAGTCACCTTTTTGGGAACTTCAGCATCTTTTCCCATTTTATCTTCTAACTCACCACTAAGCTCCAGCACTTTATCATTATCTCTTATCACCTTTTCTGCATCAGACGGCATAGGTGGGTCAATGGTTTGCTTACCACCCCGAGTAGTGATTGCCATACAGTGTCCATTATTTTTTGGATTTTGGACAGTGTTGCGAGGGAGAGTACCCGGTTGCCGTGTGTTCACCGTCACAGATAATTGGGCCATTTTCAACTCAAGCTGCTTAATCGATATTGCATGTGTATCGACTTTCTGCTTAATACCCGCTAAATCACTCCTTAACTCTTTAGTGTGCTCATCACTAGCATCGAACCTCCTCATCATTTTGTGCAACATATCCTCAACTCGCGCTATACTACCTTCACCATCCCTAGGAGTAACTTCACCATTTTGAGGAGGAACATAGGGCCCACTCCTATCATTTCTGTTACCATATTTACCCCTGTTGAAGTTGTTGTCGCGGTTGTAATTTCCATCTCGGACATAATTACCCTCACGGTTATAATTACCATAGTTTTGACCTTGGTTTCCTTGACCTTGGCGCCAATTTTCCTGATTGGAGCCTTGGGCATTCGGCCGAAAACCCCCCGTTTGCTCATTCACCGCATAGGTGTCCTCCTCATAATAATATTCATCATTTGGTGGTAGTGGTTTAGACAAGTAGTTCACTGCATTTATCTTTTCTGCACCACCAGTGACATGTTTTAATACCAACCCAAGCTTAGTTCTCATCTGATCCATCACTTCACGAATCTCGTCTATGGCTGGGTTGTGTGTGGATTGTACTGCGAAGGTGTTTCTTCCAGTATCTGACTTCCTAGTACTCCAAGCTTTATTATTTCGCGAGATTTTCTCTAACTTTTCAGCAATCTCAGCATAAGGACACTCCCCATAATAACCACCTGCTATAGTATCTAATACCGCTTTATTATTATCATCCTGTCCCCGATAGAAGTATTCTTTCAGTGACTCATCATCGATGATGTGATTGGGGACACTTCTCAAGAATGAAGTGAACCTATCCCAAGAACTGCTAACTGACTCTCCCGGTAGTGCCACAAAGTTGTTCACTCTGTCTTTATGGTTTAGTTTCTTAGATACCGGATAGTAAAGTTCTAAGAAAGCATCCCTCAGTTGATTCCAAGTGAAGATTTAGTTATAAGGGAGCTCAGTAAACCATATAGCAGCCTCTCCCGTCAGTGAAAGAGGAAATACTCTTAGCCCAATTACATACATGTTCAAATCGGGCCTCCCTACACAACTTTTGCACACTGCCATTACCTTAGCGATATGGGCACGTGGATCTTCAGAATGTAGCCCTGAAAACAAACCTCTGGCAGTGAGCATTTGGATTAGACTACTGGTTACCACAAAAGTGTGGCCGTGTGGTAGAGGAGGCAAAACAAGTGGCCCGTCAGAGTCTGCAATGTTATCATAACCCCTATAATACTCTTGAGGGCGTGGAGCGGGGTTTTGTCCCCTCTGTTCATCTTCACCACAATTTTCGGGTAATAATCGACAATGAGCATCAACTGGAGCAGGGATGTTTTGGTTGGGATCATCATCATTAATACCCAAATTTTGATCCATATTTCGTAATGTATGCTCTAATTTGTGGTCGTAGGGAAACAAAGGTTCTCTTCCTCTTCGCGTATTTGGCATACAAGGAGGTTAGTTCTGCAAGAGACAAAAACAACAAATAAAGTAAAATTATAAAAATAATGACTAAACTTTAGTAATAAGTTTTAAGTTAATCTCAAAGCCACTTTCCCCGGCAGCGGCGCCAAAATTTGATACGGTCAAACTTACTTCTCAAATAAGAAGTAAAAGAGGCCGTATCAAGTAGAGAACCCAACTAATGAGGTTAGGGTCGATCCCACGAGGAAAATGGTCCAGACTTAACTTTATTCTATTATTACTAATATTTAGTGAACTATTTTCCGAGAAAACAAATAACTAAAAGGGGGGTTTTAATTAATAAAAATAATTAACTAAGTTAAAGTAATCAACAAACAGATTTAAGTATTGAAGTTTTAATCAAGTGATGAGATTAACTAGGGCTTACGTGTTCCCATCAAGCTTCTAACTCGGTAATTCTAACTATAACAATTCTTTCCTAATATCTTGCATGCAAAGTGATAAGTTAGGTATCTCTAAATCCTTGGTCCGGCATCTAGAGAATTTCACTCCGCACCTTGGTCCGGCTACGTGTGTTGCTTTACTAAACCTTATCTTCACCTCATATTAAGCATCGTAATCGATATTTGACGAAGTTGTTACTACGTACCAACAAACACTAGCCTATTAGATAGTATACACTAAATCTACGTTGATAATTCTTTTCCTATTATCTACCTCCTTGGTCCGGTAAGTAGCATTAAAGCGAGTTCTAACGTTGGCCATCCGTTAAAAGACTTCTAAATGAAAGAATTATCAATACATGCAAGACACTATTCAAGACTTGTTATTTTAGCTAGATTTTACCTTGTTATTTACCCATGGTTCCCACAACCCTAGTTATGGAGTTTAGTTACCCATGGTCATAGTCACACAATTCATATTGATAATGTAATAATTCATGCACATAATTTGATGAGAATGAATAAAATCCAGAAATTCACTTGATTAATCAACAAAAACACACACAATCGATTTCAGAAAAAGTATATCAAAATACCAAAATCAATAGTTCAAACACTAAAACAAGAGTACCGAAAAATATCCAAGAGTCTAACCCCAAAAACGAGGTTTTTCGAACTATTTATAATAAAAACAAAACCTAATAAAAGAAGGATTCTAATTAACGAAAATCTGTCCAAACGCGTCTGAGTCGACGGACCTCGTGACGGACCGTCGTGGGCACGACGGACCGTTATGGCCTCCGTCGTCCCATACTTCACAAATTCTTCTGCTGCTTTCTTCATTACCCTCGACGGACAGGTATGACGGACCGTTTCAAGCACGACGGTCCGTCGAGGGGTTCTGTTCCATAATACTTAACTTCTTGGAATTGGGTACTGGGACTACTCTCTGATCATCATGACGAACAAGCAGGACGCTATGATGGTCCGTCATGAACTTCCGTAATCCCACACTTGGTCAGACTTCCCCATCTTCCTTCAGAATCTTCTCTCTTCACTACGATGCCACCTACGGACCGTCACAGCCTCGACGGACCGTCATAAGCTCCGTAGGTGGTATCTTCTGCATTTCTTGCTCAAAACCTCCCGCGTTCATCTTTGGACAGATTTCCTGCAAATAAAGAGAAACCTACATAAAAAATCAATACAAAAAGGCTTTAGACACACAATAAACTTAAGAAAAAAGCATTAAAAGTACCGTGAAACCACGGTACATCAGCCGTGAACCACCTCTTTTTGGTGTGGGGAAGACAATGACTTTGGTTTCACTTTAGCCGGTGAACCACCTCTTTTCGGTGTGGGGAAGACACTGAGCTTGGTTTCACTTTAACCGGTGATCCACCTCTTTTCGGTGTGGGGAAGACACTAGATTTCATGTTAGCTCCCATGATCTATTTCAGTTAATGCTACAGACTTCTTTAAAGAAAGTAAGAAAGAATGAAAGTAGCATGTTCAAAGTGAACAATAGATCAAAGAAGAAGAAACGTAAGTTCCTAGTGAACTAAGTAAGCAAGAGCTTAAGAATGTCAATCATCAATGTTTGATAAGAATGAAGTTTAAACAATTTAGTGGTTTATGCCAATATTGGAGTATGTATATATGCCCCAAGATCTATATATAATGCAAACAACCAAATAATGGGCATAGCCAATAAAAATTGGCTTATAAATAGATTCATGCCCAATTTAACAAGAATGAAAAATCTAACTTGTAAGTATGATAGCCAAATCATTTCCTTAGTCTTTTGGATTACTTACTCGATTCATTGTAGGTATGGGACTACAATGAATCATTGCACTTGTAAGTAAAACATAAGATCAAAGGAGATCATTGAACTACACAACAGAAAGAAGAAAAGGCTGAAAATAAGCTAAGACATGGGAGAAGAGCTCTCGGCCTAAGGGAGCAAATTTATTAAGTTTTGTTTAAGTTGTTCTAAAATTATGTTCATGATTCCAAGGTCTTATGTTCATATAGAAAATGAGTTGTGTGCCTTAATTGCATGAGAACATGTCATATTCATAGCATGAATCAGAAATAATGATTTAAGAAAGTAAAGTGACTTAATTTCCCAAAAATGACATGTTGCTATAGGAAGAGCTTTCCCTGATTATGCATAGTCTTATGTGTTTATGTGCATACAACCATACTTAGTACAAGTGTGTACTAACCCCATATATTATTACTATTTTTATAGGTGTAGATTCTAAAGAAGATTGAAGATTCGACTAAGCAGTTTGGATTAGCGATCTCCAGACATTTGGTAGGTCCTCTTGAGTTCGAGGATGCTACATTTATGATTCTAGCTTTAGTACATTAGACATAGCTGATGGATGTAGTCCCTAGAGTTCCATTCCAAACATTTGTTCAAGTGTTTGTAATAAGGCCGATTGGCAAACTATTATTACTATTATAATTCATAATTTCGATTGTTTAATCTATTGATAGATGGTTGCTTTATGTTGAGCTATTAGTATATCACTCTATGCAGTTATATGAAGTCTAAGTATACTTCAATAAGTACTAAAAAGTTTTAAACTTTCCGCAAATTTAACAGTATGATTGTCATTAAAGCTAAGAAGAGGCTTGTCTGCGACCTCTGAGAGGTTAATGACACCGGTCTCATCTGGGGTATAGTTTACGGGTGTGACATACATAACATCATCCACACTCCTAAATCATGTAACTAGTGTGGGAGGCTACTCATATACTTCACATAACATCAATTCACTTAAAACATGATATTAGAATCAAGGCTAAATACTTCAACTTCCTAAATATGGAATCATTATATCAACTCATATTGCATATTATGCCTTCAAGGCCATGATCATAACACATAAACATCTACAAAAATGTAAACACCGCCATCATAAGTGGACCATACAAATCAACACAATTCGATATACATTATAAGCTAATTAGAATAAATAGGTCAACTTACCAAATCTCCAATCTAATGATTGTCTTTGATAATTCCTCCATAATTCATATTCAATTGATATAGATAGTAATAGCAATAAGCAATTCAATACAATCTAATCACAATTCTATAAACATGATATCAAGATCACAAGTCCCACATTATAGGCCAATTTGAGAAATTAGGAGGATCATAGGTTGTTCATAAAATTGGATTGAAATTCATAATTACAACATCAATTAAACATAAATCCATCATACTTTGAAATCAATTTGACAATGAACCCATGGCTAGATTGAAAATTGGGAATTTTCGGTCTTTGAATCACTTTTGAAATTCATTGATTGAACTCCTTAGATGAATGGATAACTAAGGTTGAAGGATTACCATACATTTTCATGTAAGACCCATGAAGAATTGGAGAAGAAACCATAGAAATCCAGCCCTTAGCTTGATCTTGGATTTTGGTATCCCATGGAGGTTTTGGGAGAATTCGGAAGAGATGAGAGTTTTGGGGGTTTGATTTTTCTTATTGCGTGTTGGGGTTTTGGCTTGGAAAAGGGTTTAAAAGGTCCTAAAAAGAGTTAGTAAACATCCCCCTAAGTTACCATAACACTCCCATATTATTTGGACTTTTAGACATGTCAAACTCAACTTTAATTTTCTGAATCTTCATCGGGGAACAGGTCCGCGACGCGGAGCTGTTCCCGCATCAGTTTTGGAAATAATTTCTAGGTCAGTGAAGTATGAGATCAGGGGGCGACGCGCCTGTGTTTAACCAAGTAACAAACCCTGCTGCCTTTGGCAGATTCCTTGGCCAAAGTTTGGGGTCCCTTCGTGGACCCCTATGGCGATCCTTGGAGGGTCGGGTGTCACATCAAGGGAGCACCCCCTAGAAGTAAAATGGTACACTTGACCTCTTGGAGGTCTTATACAAGCCCATAGTTATCATTCATGGCATTGTCATAGCAAATTTAGCGGAAAATTTAAAACTTTTCATAGCACATCATATGCTAGAAACATCACTTCAGATATATAAAATATAAGTCATAATACATATTTAGACCTTAAGACTCTTTGACATATTAGACTCAACATCATAAGATTACTTTAGGGACACGGCCCTTACAACATAATACATGAGTATAATACTAACGAACTTTACAGTAAATAAAACATTAGGACATCCTTTGACTTAAGGATTCCTTTCCTTGAACTTGTGAATCACATATCAAGCTCCTCATTTATAGAGACATCCTTTAAGAATCCATAACCTACACTTTGTGTAAAAAATAGAGAACAATGGAGTTAGTACTAGAATGCACTAAGTATGACAACCATGCAAAAACATGCATTAAAAAGGGACATTTTTCTTGAAATCATACTTCATGCCTTTTTGTGAAAACTTTATAAAACCTCAATACAATAGAATTTATATCATTCACATAGTTCATATAGACATATTCAAAGGACAAACATTATATAAGATCACATATGTAATTTAAGGCATTTTAGAGTCACATTACTGTGAGCTATTTTCTTCTTTACAGTGAGCTATCTTTTCTTTTACTCATTAACCTCCCAAGTATCCCTCGAGTGATACTTCGTACAATGCATCACCTTAGGACCACAAAGAAATCATACATACAACCTACATAAGCCAACACATAGCATCATAGAATTATAACAAATCATAGACACATTTAAGTCAAGACCCTATTGGCTTTACAGTAAGCTACATCAATTTGCATATATATTTACTTCACTTAACATAAATCATTATAATACCTTACTACAATCCCAATCTAAGTATACAAGTGCAATGTACAAGTGGAGCCCCATAACCTCACACATATTTAGTAAACCTATCATAAGATCACAAGCCTTAACATCCAATTCATACATCAATATAGTAAGTGAAGACAACTTCATTCATGTCAAAAACGACCTTCATGACATAGTAATTAAGACCCATATTAAGCATGTACATCAAGACTACTTCATATAGACTCATACCATTCATTTCATCACGACAATTAGACAAATACTACAAAGTCATGCATAAGGAACATATACATAGAGACATGAATTAGAACAAGAGTCACTTGTTCAATGCATAGGTGAAGTCCCACACCCTCACCTACACTAAGCAACTACCCTTAGGTCATCCTAGTTAGGGTCCTTACTTTATTTCCATTGTCCATTTTACTTTAGGGAAACTATAGCCTTAACCGATACTTATACCATGGGTGCTACATGGAATTTGGTGTTGTAGAGACTTACACCAAGGGAAGATGTTCTTACCTAGCCAAGGTAGAACATTTAACATGCTAGCATATTAGTTGATATCACATTGCTAGATCCTATGTGACAAGCATAGCTTATGGAACTTAGAGGTCATCATGAAACATCCCTCTATGCACTTGGGATATGAGGCTTTCCATTTCATGGGATTTATGGTAGACCTTACTTCCCACATTGGGAAGGGACACACACTCATATACAAGTTCACTCTATGCTAAGCTAAGTTCCCTTTTATTAAAAACCTTTTTTATCTTTACTTCATAAAATGTAGGCTTAGGATATTAACTCCTCATATGTTTAGCTCATAGGTCATAGATGAGAGTTCATCAACCTAAATCATGTGAGAAATCCCTTCACATGGACATAGCATATGTAAAGCACCATCTAGTTTAGGGTACACATGAATACACCTTTCATTTGACTAGATCTTCATACATGTGTGTGTATACTTATATGTGAGCAAACCTTTCACATAACACATAAATGCCACACATGTTTATACATCATTTCATTCATGCATAAGTGTTCAAGTGTAACTATATGAGCCATGCTTTCATATAAACAAAATTAGATACTAGGTATAATCATACTTCATCATACCACATACTTCACATTATACCATATAAGACAAGTTCATAGCACAGTTTCATGTACTCAAGTTTAACATTCATAATAGTATACATTGGTGAATATGAGAACTACATTTCATTTACACACCATGACCTATACTACTTGTAAGCATGCATGTAGAGTGAGGGTGTGTGTACATTGGTCAATATGATAACATAATGGATATAAACAACACATTGAGGCAGCCACCCTCTTAGGACCACAATGCACCTTAAAGCAAATATACCACACAACACAACTTAGCATAGGAGGCAAGACAATATTCACATTACAATCAAGACTCCTACCTTTAGTTATTCACACATTCACATAGGGGTACATGGGTAGGGGTCATCAATCCTTAACACTTCATTAATTTCAGCACCTACACATGTCCTAACATAACCAATTACATTCTCATAACACTAGTAACATAACCTAGATTCATAACTAGAATGGAAGACTAGGCACAAGTTGCACATAGTGTGATCATCATAACCACACACTCACACATTCATAAGTTTGCCTTCAAGATCATGGTCAACACATATATAATGACAATAAAGTAAACACCGCCACCATAAGTGGACCATACCACACAATGATATACAAGGCTTCATCAACTACAATAACATAGTAAAGTAGAGAGGAATAGCCATTCTTACCAATTCATCAACATTTGATCATAATTGACCAATACAGCTTTTTCATCATCAATACATTATAGGGCAGTAGCTAAAGATACATTTAATCATGAAAGAAACCATGTACAAGTCGCTACAAGCTCATACTATAACATAATACAAGACATCACATACATACTAGAAAGTAGAGATTTAAAGATCACTTACCAATATTCTTTACTTTGATCACCATGATTAAAATTCATAATATACCAATAATACCAACCTAGGGCAGTATCTAAAGACATAATAATCAAGTCTAAATCATGCTTCATCTACCCTAAATTGAGATCACATTATGTTCATAGCATTTTCAACCTTTAGGGTAAAACATATGGATTAATCCTTATCAAGATTCCTTTGATTAGATCATCAAGGATTTAAAACCACAATTCACCCATAATATTAACAGTAAGACAGTAGCTACAATGATCTTTGCATAATCGAAATTCTACACATTTGTTCTAAAATTGAGATCACTGTAAACACATAGAAGACATAGGCTAGTCATGTTCAAATCTTAATATATTGATCCACATGGATCCTTCATCATCAATACATGTAAATTACAGTTGATATAAGCAATTCAATGTAATAGAATCACAATTCAACCAATAACAAGCCACGATCACAATGCCCTTGTAAGGGCTAAATCGAGTTTGTCAAGGGACATGAGTTCACAATGCAATCGGATTAAAATTCACGTTAAAACCAATAAATTATCATCAATTATCATGATTAATCCATTAAAAATGTTTTTAGAAAGAACCCATGTCTAGATTGAAGAATAAGAGATTTGATCATATTTCTCTATGAAAAGTTTGAGATTAACTGTCCAAGTGAAAGGTTACTTAGAGATGAAGGATCACCATACCTTTATCTAGATGAAAACCTCAAAACTTTATGAATAACCCGTAGGAATAAAATTTCCAAGCTGTTATTGAGCTTCACCATCAATGGAGGTTCTAGAGAGAATATTTTTGGAGGGAAAGTCTAATTTGTGTGAATTGGTTTGGGAATGGATGATCACATTTTTGATCATTTATATACACCCAAAAATCACTAAATAAATCATGTATGGTCAGGTTAGAACGTGGGGTGAATTTACTATTCACCCCTTTAATGAAATAGTGCGCAGGCAGTGACACAAGGCCTGCATCGACAGACAGCAATGAAAGGGCATTGGTCCATCGAATGACCGTCCTGTGCCTCTGTCGTTTGGGTCTGAGGCTGTCATGTGGCCAATCCTTCTCCAGGCTAAGTTCCCATAGACGCCTACCCATCGACGGGGCGTCAGTCCACCAATGTGGCATCAATTGAGCTCATCGGTTGACACTGCCAAGGCATTGTCTCGACAGCCTTTGGGTCCTTCTTGTGGGCCCTTTTCCGGGTCCCTTGGGAAGTTGTACCCGGATGTTTCCAACGTAAATATGAACATTAAAAATTCAAGGACCTTCCACATCAGTTCTCCCACAAAAATTACATACAACACGTCCAAACATGCTAGGCCCAATCAAGACACAGACATGCATGTTTGAAGGACTTTCTTTCGAATGTCTTGGACGTTCTTGGACGTTTGACCTCTAAACTTAATTAAACTACATACACTGATAAAAAAAATTCATTGCAATTCATTTTCAAACCTCCTAAGATCATAAAACACTCAAAAACACATAAAAGCATCTAAGGCCCCTTTGGCGACTAGTCGTCGAACGTCTTGGTCGTCCCTTGACGTTTGACTTCCAAATCACCTTGAACTTTATACACTGCCTCAATACTATATTATAAACCATTTTAGGACCTTAAAAACTTATGACGAACATGTTAGTCTCTAGACACCCTAACTCATTTTGGGGGTCTTACAATATCCCCCACTTGGTAACATTCGTCCTTGAATGACACTTAGAACAGTTTTAATCACAACAAGGACTTTTATGAAGCATAGATCAGCTTACAATATTCATAAAATCTTCACATAGAAGTCAATGCACCAAACTTACAAGCAACACAACTTCAAGTCATTTTAGCACTCAATGCATACAAGCAAGTAAAACTTTTGTTCACTCACTCTTTAATGCATCAAACACAAAGGCTCTTATCATGTTAATAGGAAGAACATCCTTCTCCTAATCATAACATGGTCATTACACTTCAATTCATTAAGAGATAATCTTGCAACCATCTTTAAGTCATACTAAGGCAGATTCCAACAACACTCAAGAAACACTTTGGCACTCTTACTTCAATGCACATAGACTTTAGTTAATTGAATCAACAAATATCTTTATTATTTTGATCTAGTGCCATGAAGGTCATACTCAACCATACCATGCTTAGTTGTGTCCATGGAGGAATGTCCTTCTCCTAAACAAACTTACATGTATCATGAGTTCACACCCAAGCAACGCACAACGTCAATACCCTCTTAAAATGAGAAATTCTCAACTTTTAAACCAAGGCATGCTCATGTTTTCTTCCTAGTGATGTCTAAATGGTAGGTCACACCAAGCACATCACATCAATAGGAAGCCATTTCATAAAATGTAAATTTCTAGCATAGCAATAGCCTTCACAGTAAGCATCATTTGGCAAAAATAACACATATCATAGGCACAAACAAGACACTTAGCTAAACATGCTTTCACCTTTCAAGAGTGAGCCTACAATCATGTTTTCCAAGTCATAAAAGTCACATAGTTTTCAAGAGACTCAACACTTTTCATTTTAAAGAGGGTCAATTTGTTTTTCATTATGAGGCTAAACTCTACACATCACCAGTGACTAAAACCATGTTTCTTATCTTATCTCATGAAGTCAAAAGAACAACTAACATATTAAGATGCACAATACACATGAGAAAACATGGATTTTTTCTAAATTTTCTTTCATGCACTTTGGAATCTTAAAAATACTCATAAGATAATGTTCATCAAGACATACAAAATCTATAAAGGTCATGCAATTCATACTTTATGCAAAACTCCATTCATGAACAAGCTTACCAAAATATTTGCATTAGATTCAAGCGCAAGCAAAAATAGAAGGACAAGGTAGAAAATATCTACAACCTTACAACTCCAACACCATCCCCCACTTAGGGTAAGCACAATTAAGAGAAATTCAAGCCAAACACAAGAGGATCTTAACTTAACAACCTTCATTTTTTTCATCACTTAAAAGTGATTACCACTTTAGAAGGAATTACAGTAAGTCAACCAAGGCATTCTAAACATTATCATCTATGCAAATTATCCCCAATCATCAAGTTAGGTCATACTACTCATCCACATAAGGTTTTTATACAATAAAATAGACATCAAGGTCATACAACATTAGTGGAAACAATAGAGAAGACTTAGCCTTAAAATTTCTTCTTTTTATTTGGACATTACAGTAAGGTGACTTCTAGGTCAATCAAACCCACAACATTACCCTACCAAGACAAATATACTACCTACACACCTCGGATCAAGTCTATACAAAGGACTCCAATCCATAATAGGCAATTTATCAAGGACCACATATATATAGAAAGGGAAACATTGAACATGTAAGACCCCCAAAATGAGTTAGGATATCTAGATCCTAACATGTTTGTCATAAAGTTCTAAGGTCCTAAAATGGATTATAATATGGTATTGAGGCAGTGTGTAAAGTTTGAGGTGATTTGGATGTCAAACGTCAAGGGACGACCAAGACGTTCGACGATTAGTCACCTTTGTGCCTCATGTGTATGTGTTCTTATATTAGCATGTCATAAGCTTATTAAGTCTTAAAATGATTTATAATGATGTTTAAAGGCAGTATATGGAGTTTCGTGACGTTTGGAGGTCAAACGTCCAAGAACATCTAAGACGTTCGAAAATTAGCCCTTGAGATGTTCAAGTATGTCTTCATGGGGCCTAGCATGTTTGGACGAGTTGCGAGTATTTTTTTTGGGTGAAACTGATGTGGGAGGTCTAAAACTTGTTAAGGTTTCTATTTTTGTTGGAAACACCCGGGTACGACTTCCCAAGGTCCCCGCAAAGGGCCCACAAGAAGGACACAAGGGGTGTGGAGACACTGCTTTGGCAGTGTCAATCGACTGAACCAAACGACGCCCAGTTGGTTGACAAACTGCCTGTTGGTGATGTTTCGTCGATGAAAACTTATCTTGGGCAAGGATAAACCAAAGAAAAGACTAAGGTCCAATCGACTAAAGCCACATACGGCCCATCGATGGACCTACTGGCCGTCGATGGTGATCCGTTGATGCAACCTGGTGCCACTGCCTGCGCACTATTTCATAAAAGGGGTGAATGGGAAATTCACCCCACATCCTAAAATGACCCTACTTGATTTATTTAGTGATTTTTGGGTGTATTTAAGGGATCAAACACATGAACAACCCATTCCAAATCCCTTCTACACAAAATAGACTTTCCCTCCAAAAATATTCTCCCTAGAAACCTCCATTTTTGGTGAAGCTCAAGAACAACTTCGAGCTTGGATTCCTACGGTTTCTTCATCAAGTTTTAGAGGTTTTAAACTAGACAAAGGTATGCTGATACTTCATCTCTGAGTAACCTTTCACTTGGAGAGTTAATCTCAATGTTTTCAAAGAGATTTCATGATCAAACATCTTTTTCTTCAATCTAGCCATGGGTTCTTTCTAAAAACGTTTTAATGGTTAAATCATGATGAATTGAAGTTAATGTATTGGTTTTAACATGAATTTTAATCCAATTGCAATATGAACCCATGTCCCTTCCCAAAATCGATTTAGCCCTTGCATGGGCATTGTGATCATGGCTTGTTATTGATTGAACTGCGGTTCTGTTACGTTGAATTGTTTATATCTACTGTTATTAACGTGAACTAATGATGAATTTATGATTGTAACAACCCTAAAAATGGATATGATAAGTAATGCTTAATGTGTCTAGAATGCCTCCGATTAGACCGGGTTCAAACGGATTGATGCGCATAGAACCATACCTTGGAACCCTTACTACAGCCAAGCCAACTAACTTGGGGAGTTAGTTGAGCTGGGAAAGGTTGGGTCCAGCCATGTAGGGCTCTCGAATACGAAGATTTACTCGAATGAGTCTTTACCGAACTTAAAAAGGGAAAATCTTAAGTTTGGAGGGTCTAGGGGTAAAATGGTCTTTTTCTAGGCTAAGGGTAGTATCGTAATTACCCTAAATATATAATTAATTATTTAATTAATAAGGTGCAGGGGCATTTTGGGGAGGGAGGGCTGAAAATTGGCTCTTGACGTGAAGTCTTGCTCTACCCGGGTTCGAACCTAGGTGGAAGCAATGAATTAAAATTGTTATTAATTTAAGTTGGTAAATTAATGTAATTAGTTTATTTTTATTATTTATTAGCTGATTTAAAATAAAAGGGAAATCAGATTTTTAATAATTAACTAAACCTTATTTGACTAAGTCCTAAACTAGACTCCTAAGCCTAATACAACTCTCTCCTCTCACGCATATCTCTCTACACAAGTTCAATCTCTCTTCTTTTTCACGATTCTCTCTGCCAAATAACTTCAAGAACAGTAGGTAAACCAAAGTTCTTCACACTTGAAGAACTCACAACGAAAATTATAAACAAACAACTAATCAATCACGTAGGGAAAGAGAAGATTTTCCGTCGAGTGTGGTGTTGAACTTTTGGTGTTGGATGTGTGTTTGGAGGAGTTCTTTGAGCAGAAAGTCAAGGTTTGAACGTTAAAAAGGTATGGGTTCTCTTCTCGCTTGGTCCCTTTCCCAAGAGATCCCTAAGGTTCAGACGAATCTATTCCGAAAACTAGGGTTGTTCCCCGTTGCATGTCCCTGTCACTAGCTCCCACTGAATCATAGGTTGGTTATGTTTGCTGGTAGAAAACTAGGGATGAAACGCGTTTTCGTGATGATTATGTGTTTATATGTAGCTCGGAATTATGTGACTTATGTTGATATTTTTCCGAAATTATGTGTACGTGTGCGCAATGTGAACCGTAACCATGTGCCTCGGGTTAAGGCTCTAAAATGTATGTTGTTGTTGTATTTCATGTACAAATGTTTAAGTAAATCCTGATGTTCATATGAGTTGAAATGTCGCAGATTTGAGTTATAATCTCTTGGATAAACGAATCCATGAATAATGCACCTAAGAATGTATTAAATGATCTATGAATTACCCTATGAATTTACGTGTAAATGTTGATAAAAGTATGCTGAAAAATTTTTAAAAAAATTCCAGATTTAAGTGAGGAATTTCGGTCAAGTTAAGGGGTTTCTAAATGTTGTGAAAAATGAATTAAAACAAGGGAGGTCATGTAGGATTGAACCCGTGACCTCACCATGTTAAAAACCATGAAAATAAAGAAGTAAAAAGAAATGTGCTGAAGGGGATTCGAACTTGGGTACTCCTGGCTGGAAAATAATGTATGAAATTAAGAATTGAAAGGAGTGGGATTCGAACCAACAAACTCTTGGTCAGAACTTAAAGAAAAATGAAAAGAAAATTAATGTGAGGCGTGGGAATTGAAACCACGACCTCTAGGCGGAAAAGGAGAATTAAAAGAAAAGTAAAGTGAGGCTGTAGGGGTTAGATTCCACAATCTCATGGTCAACTCGAAATAGAGAAGGAGAAATAAAAAAAAAATAAAAGAGGCTGTGGGGGTTCGATCCCACAACCCCTCGGCCAAGGAAGAGAAAATTCAAAGGAGAAAAATAAAAAGGAAACGATGATGTTGGGGCTCGATCTAGGGTCCCAATGTCATTTGGACCAAAAATAAAATAAATGAAAAATGTAAGTGTTGTCCAAGGGATTCGAAACCAGGTTCCCTTGCCCAAATTTCCATATTGATACATAAGTCATACGTGAATGAAATATTCAAGAATAATGCTGCCTACTTAGATCTAAATCGAGATCTTGGCATACATACAAGATGCATAAGTCTTGTACCACATAATCTTAGGAAGATATGAATCACTTGAACGAACTATGAATGAAGCCTCATGGCTTGTATGTATAGACCCATAAGTCTAACATACGTTTAAAAATAAGTGAACCTAAGATGTATGTAATGAAATGATGTAACACTAGAAGGGTTAAGTGAGAGTGTGAAACACACTAAATGGCCAAGTGCATTGGCATACGATGAAATGAATATTACGAAATGAAATGATGAAACCCTAGAAGGGTTAAGTAAGAATGTGAAACACACAAATGGCTAAGTGCATTGGCATATGATGAAATGAACATTCACGTAAAAAGGGGTGAGTAATTATGAAGAGCAAATGTGCTAATGTTAATGAATGTGGTGGCAACATGATATGAGGCTAATGTAAAAGATGAGAACAATCTCAAATGACCCTAAGTAAATATTACCAAAACGTACTCACCTATGATAGTGTAAAGTTAATAAAGAGACCAGTCTCTATGAACACTCTAATGAAAGTATTGATTAACACACTTAATACTAATAATGAGATGAGAAATCATCTATTGAGATATGATGTCCTCATACTAGAAGCCAGCTTTCATGACGTATGAGTTGAATGTAATGGAACTTTATATTGAGCACCGATAGACTAGCTATGAGCGGTGATGCCTTCTTTCAGGAAGGGCGGAGGTTCACGTAACTCTCATGAGATGAGACTGTCCGGCATGCCGAGTATGGGTCTCCTTATATCTCCTAGTCTTCGAACCTATACTTCCAATATAAGGATCTGCCGGGTTCAATTCCCATGTACGCTAGCATGTTTTGGGTCACTTTGGCCGGTGATTCCACCTCTTTTTGGTGTGGGGGAGACACTGGATTTCATGATGCTCACATGATCTATGTCGGTTAAAGTTAAAGTTACCAATGAATGAGTGAGGCCATCCCCAAATGATACACATAATGAAATGAACGGTAGCAAAGGTGTTAGGATAGGATAATCAAGAGGCGAGCTAGACTCAAGTAATAACACTAGGTTATTCTTGATCATTGCACAAAAAACCCGATGAGAGTCTTAAACTACATCCTAGGTATAGCTAGTGTTTACACTAGCTTATGAATGAATGAAATGAAGTACGTATGAATGAATGAAGCAGACTCTGTGTTTGTTAAAGAAGGCTCCCTAGTTGATGTCCCATATGTTGAGCCCTCATTTTGGGAAGTCTTAATGTTAAGTCCATGATTCTAAGGTCTCATGGTATATGAATGAATGATATGAAAGATTTTATGTGCTATATGCAATATGATATGTGCTATGTGTAAAATGATATGTGCTGTGTGCAATATGATAAGTATGATGATGCATGTTACTCTCATGGCATGACTTTCCTAATCCAAATTAGGAAAGCTCACTAACTTTTCTAAACCCAATTTGGCAAGTCCATTTCAATAAATCATGTTGTTAGGGAAGAGGTATTCTTACTCATGCATGTCCTTGGTGTGTGCTTGTATATACCCATACTTAGTAAAAGTGTGTACTAATCCCATACAACTCTATATTTTTAGGTGCAGGTGCAGGTGGACGCTAGAGGTTATAGGTTGACGTTGCAGCTATCCGGACGTGGAGCTTTCATCCGGACTTGGTAGGCCCTCATGCTTTCGAGGATGTCTACCATTACTATCTAGCTTAGATGTAGGCTTTAGCTAGTGAAGTATGTTCCACTAGTGTTTCTTTCCATTTTTAATTCAAATCCATTTTCGTAATTATCCATTTGATGCAGTATTGAACTATTTCTTTCAGTTGATAATCTTAA
Source organism: Solanum sitiens (assembly GCA_016801875.1). NCBI lineage: Eukaryota > Viridiplantae > Streptophyta > Magnoliopsida > Solanales > Solanaceae > Solanum > Solanum sitiens. Next base: position 3,608,884 of record JABWTJ010000092.1, on the reverse strand, counting down.
TGTTAGATGGTTGATTGTGAACATTATGATGGTAAGTAGAATGATCTTTATGCATGTTAAGAAACAAAAAGTTTCAAATTTTCCGCTAAAATTAACTTAGATGAAGTAAGAATCACGTAAGTAGGCTTGTCTGCGACCTTTGAGAGGTCAACGACGCCGATCTTATCTGGGGTATACACTCTGGTCGTGACAAAGTTGGTATCAAAGCACTAGGTTAAATTTCGAGGATAATAAGTTCACATCAACTACATTGAGTAGTTTCTAAACCACTATCCTGAATTAGAGATTGCATGATACGTAGGAAAATTCCCTTCTTCTAATATTATCGTGCCTTTTCAAATGTCTGCTCTCTTGGTGTTATGAGCGTGTCTAACATCAATTCTTATTGTTTACAGAAAATAAATATGGAAGGAACGTTTGTCAGAGGAGAGGAGGAGCAGTTGCTGGGGGTAATCAGGTTCCACTCCAGGTTCCAGCTGAAGGAGTGGCTATGCTGGTTAACCCAACAGGGTTGACTGATGCGGAGGTGCGGGCATCTATGGCCCAGATGGCACAGGCCATCACTATGAAGGCCCATTCCATGACTGCCCAGGTCATCCGGCAGAATGTTCAGAGCGAGAACCCACCGGTACGTAGCATGGCTTACACGCTACGAGACTTCACGAGGATGAATCCTCCTATTTTCACAGGGTCCAAGACTTCAGAGGATCCCCAGGAGTTCATGGATGAGGTACACAAGATTTTGGTGGCCATAGGGGTCACAGATACTGAGAAGGCTGAGCTGGCTTCCTATCAGTTCAAGGATGTTGCACAGACTTGGTGCAAGATGTGGCATCATAGCCGAGCTTTGGGCGGAGTTCCGGTCACTTGGGAGTTGTTTAAGACAACTTCATAGAGAGTTTCTTCCCCAGGGAGATGAGGGAGGCCAAGGTTGATAAATTTATCAACCTTAAGAAAGGATCTATGATAGTCAGGGAGTATTCCCTGAAGTCTGTTTAACTGTCCAGGTATGCTACTTCACTTGTATCTAACAGCAGGGATGAGATGAGTAGGTTCCTCACAGGAATCACAGGAGATCTAGAGGAGGAGTGTCGGGATGCGATGCTCCACGATAACATGGCACTCTCCAGGCTGATGGTGCATGTCCATCAGGTAGAGTACAACCGGAAGAAGAGGGGCGTCCGTGATGCTAGGAGGCCTATGCCTTCTGATCAGGCAGGTCCTAGCAATGGAGGCAACAAGAACAACTTTGGCGTCCGTCAGCAGCCCAGCTTCAAAAAGGGGCAACAGAGTTAAGGGAACTCTAACTTTCAGAGGAGTGCAGCACCTAGAGGAGGCAGACCCAAGCCCAAGAAGGGCAATGGAGGTGATGTGTAGCGTCGCAGAAAGGACTGTGCTTAGTCTATAACTCTATATATTCACTGTAACATGGACCTTTTAATGAATAATAGTGGAATTCAATTATGTTGTGGTTCTTGTAGCTACTGTTTTAGGTTCATATCATGATTGGATTTTATGTATAAATCTTGTATGATCAAAGTAAAGAAGGTTTGGTTTAAAGTGATCTAGGTTTTTCTAGTGTGTCAAGTAGTAACTTCTGATCTTGATGTTAGGATGGTTGTTATATGACTCGATCATGGTTAAATGTCCTTAGCTACTACCTATATGTATAATGTGATGATAATTAGGTATAATTGATCTAATATAAAAAGATAACCGTGGAATTGGTAAAGATTGATTCTGACTCTTCTAGCCTATAAAGTGAATGTTTTAATGTATTTGACATGATCTAAATGTTAGGGTAGATGAGGCATGATTTCGTTTGAGTAATGATCTCTTTAGATACTGCCCTACATGTGTATTGTTGATAAATTCTCATTGATGATCAATGCAATCGAATCGGGCTAAAGATCTATGTTCTTCTACTTTCTATATATGTGATGTATTATATTTGATTGTAATATGATCTTATAGCGACTTGTGCATGGTTTCTTTTATGATTATGGTACTTTAACTACTTCCCTATACTTGAATTATTGATTAAAGAGTAGAAATGGTCAATAATGACCAAAGGCTAAAGGATTGGTGAGAATTGCTCTAGTCTTCTACTTCTCTACTTCTTTATAGTAATGTTGATGAAACCTTCTATGGCATTGTGTGGTATGGTCCACTTATGGTGGCGGTGTTTATGTTATGCCTCGTATTTTTATACGTAGTGCGCGTCATGAGCTAGTCGATGTAAGTCCGGGGAATGAGATTTTATTTTAAGTTCCAAGTGATTAAGGGAAACCACATTTGTCATTAACTTTAAGTGGGGGATTAATTAGTGGCTGTTTGGGATTAAATTAATTAAGTGGAGGGCCCCACCACTCAAGGCATTAAAGGAAATCAGATGGGAGCTAGGCTTAGTGGGATGTGTAGTGTGGTGCTGTCTCCACTTCATATAATGAATGAAGTGGTGAAATGACAGCAAATATATCATCTTCTTCAACTTAGCTTAGGCAGCCATGGAAAAGGAGAAAACCAGCCATGAAACTCTCGGCCAGCAGCTTCAAGGAATTTGGTTAGTAATCTCTTTGCTTGGTGTGTTAATTCTTCAGAATGCCTTTGTTAATTAGCCATTAATGTTAAGAAGGGGGTGTGACCAGTAGCTTAGAAAATTTGTTTTAGTTATTGATTGTGCTAAGTATGATCGGAAACCATAATCGGATTAGTGGTGTTGTGTTAGTGTTTGGGCTATTTTGATTAAAGCAAAATGTGGGAAATTCTGTTTTGGAGTTATGTATATGTTAATGTGATTATGGGTATATACTCCAAGGGATGAATACGATAAGGTAGATGTGTTGCGAATTATAAAACGAGTTATCGCTCGGTGTGTCGTTGTTTCGTTACTATGGTTGCCGAGACGGAGCTGTTTTGGGGGGGACTGTTTAATATGATTCGTTGGGTTATATGTGTTATTGGTGTTGCTGTGGATAATTTGGGTTGTTGTCGGATTGGGACGAAGTAAGGAAAATAGGGGAAGTGCTGCCGGATTTTCGTTAGATTATTAGCTAGCTTACAATAAGTGGTAAGGCGCGACGTCTATTTTATTGCGGCACGATTGTTGCTTGTTATAGGTTAATAGCTTGGGCAGTAAATATTGGTCGTGCAGCTCGACTATACGGTATGTAACGCTATCCTTTATTTCTTTGTTTGGCATGACATTTAAAAATGAGCGAATGACGGACAGGTTTAACACTTACTTCTATAGTGTCTAGGTGACGTATATTCTTGCTTTCACAAACTATTCTTCTATATATCAGCTATGTCTAAGACTATGGTGATTTCTTATATCTATGGTAGAGCTTCTTAGAGTCATTGAGATTTTACGTTTTCATATCGTGTTAAAGGTTTATAATCTTGATAAAACGTTAATCTTAATAAATACTCCTTGCTGGTTCACGTTGATTGTTCTATTGAGTTATAAGAAATGATTTTAATTGCATATGGTTGCTCATAATGTTCTGCTCATGCATAGAGTCATTTATCATTTCACCGAGTCCCAGGCCGGGTAATGTTCATGCGGAGTGTCTTGCATATGTCACCGAGTCCCTCACTAGAGTGCCGGGTATATATATTATATATATGATTAGTGATGAGGATGGTTATGATGATGATGATGACGGAGATGATGTGATGACTATTCACCGAGTCCCTCACTAGAGGGCCGGGTACGTATGATGTATATATATGATGATTATTTTGCCGAGTCCTTTACTAGGGAAGCTGGGCACCTTATATGTTAAAGATATGCATGTTTTTCACTTATAAGGTACATGTGTAGCGATATCATGTTTCGACTTATCATGTTGGTATCCTGTCATCTTTACCTTATGCTTTACATACTCAGTACATTGTCCGTACTGACCCCCTTTCCTCGGGGGGGCTGCGTTTCATGCCCACAGGTGTAGACGCACAGTTCGGTGATCCTTCCGCCTAGGATATCTACTCAGCTGATTGGGAGAGCTCCACTGTTCCAGAGCCCAGTCGTTTTGGTACATAACTTCCTAAGGAGTCTTTTGCTTATCTATGGGTACGACGGGGCCCTGTCCCGTCGAGTTTCACTACTATACTCTTAAAGGTATGCAGACATTATGTGGGTTGTATATATATGTTTTGGATGATGGTCTGGAGATGGTTTGTTTGGGATGTCCGCTTGTTCAGGGGCAGCCTTGTCGGCTGCGTACATCATTGTGTATTGTGTAGTGGCAGCCTTGTCGGCTTGCGTATGCTAGTATGCTTTGGATAGTGGCGGCCGAGTCGGCTCGCGTATGTAGTTACGGTTATATGGTTATAACTCCTTATGAGACAGATCCACTTTATATATATATGCGTTGGGGTAGGTTTGATTTGATTAAATTCGATATTGCCTTAGTTTCAGTTGGTTATACTTAGTAGGTTTGTTTATGAGTGTCCAAAACGGCCATTAGTCACGGCCCATCGGGTTTGGTCGTGACAAAAGTGGTATCAGAGCGGTTTTTCCTCGGAAGTGTCTACAGACCGTGTCTAGTAGAGTGCTGTTTATCGGTGTGTTGTGCACCACATCTATAAACAGGAAGCTACAGGACATTTAGGATGTTATCCTTTCTTCTTATTCTAGATCGTGCGATAGAGCTATATTAACAGGAAAATCCCTCTCTAACGAATCCCTGCGTTTTCAGCTATGCCTCCAAAGAAAGCGACAGCCGGCCAGAAGGGCAAATCGGTAGTAGAAGGTACTAGTCAGACCCGGAGAGTTACTAGGGCCCGTGCTCAGTCTATGCCTGGTATTGTGCTCCAGTCGGAGAGCTCTTCTACACCGCCACCGCCAGAGGAGCTTAGAGCAGCAGCGGCTCCAGTTCGGGGGACACCACCACCAGCCCCCGAAGCCCCAACACCTGAACCTCCAGCTCCTCAGCCAGGGGCGTAGGATAGGACTGAGAGATGCGGTTCAGTTGCTGACTAGATTAGTGGCAGGTCAGGCTCTTAGGCATGGACTAGGAGTTGATCATGCGGACAGATCTGATAGCTTAAGGGCTCGCGACTTTTTAAGTTGTAATCCTCCAGAGTTCTTTGGATCAAGGCCCCAGGATGATCCGCAAGAGTTTATTCGTCAGATGCAGCGTACATTGAGGATAATCAAGGCTTTGGAGACCGAGTCTAATGAGTTGGCTACGTATCATTTGCGGGATGTAGCTATTAATTGGTATGAGTCTTGGGAGTTATCTAGGGGTGAGGGTGCTTCTCCAGCGTTGTGGGATGAATTTGTGGAGGCTTTCCAGGGACACTTCCTGCCTCCAGAGATGAAGTGAGCTAGAGTTGATAGATTCTTGCGTTTGAGGCAGAATGGCAGGAGCGTTCGAGAGTATAGCCTCGAGTTTGATTCATTGGCTAGGCATGCGCCTACTATTGTGGCTGATATGGCAGACAGGGTACATCGTTATGTGATGGGATTGGATCGTTATCTGATTGACGGTTTTATGGCAGTGACTCTTCAGCTAGGTATGGACATTTCTCGGGTGCAGGCATATGCACAGGGGGTAGAGGATCGGCACCGGGGACGTCATCCAGAAAGAGATTATAATAGAGGCCAGCATAAAAGGGCTAGATCAGCAGGTTATCCTGACGAGTTTCGAGGCGGACAGTCTCAGCAGTATGTTAGATTTTCTTCCCAGCAAGCACAGAGTGCACCCCCACATTTCATGGGTAGGGGGTTCGATCGTATGGGATATTCCGAAGCTGGTCAGAGCTCTAGGGCGTCAGGGTCACAGATGGGCAGGGGTTTGAGCCAGTCGAGACCACCTTTGCCTCGGTGTTCTCACTGTGGGAGGTCCCATCTTGGGGAATGTCATTAGACTGCAGGTCCGTGTTTTTCTTGCGTCCATCAGGGTCATACTATGAGGGAGTGTCCCTTTAAAGGTAGTGCCGATGGTATGGCACAGCCTACTGGGTCCGTTGCTGGTTCATCTTCTTCTGTGGCTATGCGCTTTACGGGGCAGGGTATTCAGGCGCCAGCAGGCCGTGGTAGAGGTTGTGGTGGAGCTCCCAGTTCTAGCGGTCCCTCGAACCGCATATATGCTTTGACTAGTAGGCAGGATCAGGAGGCGTCACCTAATGTGATCACAGGTATATTATCACTATTCTCCCGAAGTGTGTATGCATTGATAGACCCAGGTTCCACCTTATCATTTATATCCCCCTTCGTTGCTAGTAGGATCGGAATAGAGTCTGAGTTGATAGAACCATTTGAGGTAGCTACACCTGTAGGAGATTCTGTCATAGCTACGCGAGTATATAAGAATTGTTCAGTGGTTATATATAGTCGTCGTACCATAGCAGATCTAATAGAGTTAAATATGATTGAGTTTGATATTATCATGGGCATGGATAGGTTGGCTGCTTGTTATGCTAATGTTGATTGCAGAGGAAAGATAGTTCGATTTCAATTTCCAGGGGAACCGATTATAGAGTGGAAGGGGAATACAGTATCGCCGAAAGGTAAGATTATTTCATACCTTAAGGCCAGGAAGATGGTTAGAAAAGGCTATATTTATCATCTGGTTCGGGTACATGACATAAAGGCAGAGGCACAGACTCTTCAATCAATCCCGATAGTTAATGAATTTCCCAATGTATTCCCAGAGGAGCTTCCAGGCCTTCCTCCAGAATGAGAGATAGAGTTTACTATAGATGTACTGCAAGATACCCAGCCTATATCTATACCTCCTTATAGAATGGCACCTGCTAAGTTGAAAGAGTTGAAAGAGCAATTGAGAGATTTGCTAGAAAAAGGCTTCATCAGGCCTAGTACGTCACCTTGGGGAGCACCGGTATTATTTGTGAGGAACAAGGATGGGTCGCTGCGGATGTGTATTGATTATAGGCAGCTGAACAAAGTAACAGCAAAGAACAGGTATCCCCTCCCAAGGATTGACGATCTATTTGACCAGTTGCACGGTGCTAAGTGTTTTTCAAAGGTAGACTTGCGGTCAGGTTATCATCAGGTGAGGGTAAGGGAGGCAGATATTCCAAAGATGGCATTCCGGACCCGATACGGGAATTATGAGTTTAGAGTGCTGTCTTTTGGGCTGACTAATGCTCCAGCGGTGTTTATGGATTTAATGAATCGAGTGTTTAAACCATTCCTTGATATGTTTGTTATTGTATTTATAGGCGATATTCTGGTCTATTCACGTTCAGAAGAGGAGCATGCAGACCATTTAAGGACGATACTTAGGGTGCTTCAGCAACAGAAGTTGTATGCTAAGTTCTCCAAGTGTGAGTTCTGGTTGACTTTAGTGGCATTCTTGGGGCATATTATTGGAGCTGATGGTATTCGGGTAGACACGCAGAAAATTGAGGCGGTAAAGACTTGGCCCAGACCTACGACACCTACTGAGGTACGCAGCTTTCTGGGGTTAGCAGGATATTACAGGAGATTTGTAGAAAAGTTTGCCTCAATTTTAGCGCCTTTGACAAGGCTAACTCAAAAGGCAGCCAAGTTCCAGTGGACTGATGCTTGTGAGAGAAGCTTCCAGCTATTGAAAGACAAATTGACTACAACTCCAGTCCTAACTCTTCCGGAGGGACCGGACGGCTATGTTATTTATTGTGATGCTTCGGGTGTTGGGCTAGGATGTGTATTGATGCAGCATGACAAAGTTATAGCCTATGCCTCCCGACAGCTTAGGAAGCATGAAAAGAATTATTCTACTCACGATCTGGAGTTAGCAGTAGTGGTTCATGCCTTGAAGATATGGAGGCATTATTTATATGGTGTCCATGTGGACATCTATACAGATCATAATAGTCTCCAATATATCTTTAAACAGAAGGAGCTGAACTTACGACAGACGCGGTGGTTAGAGTTGCTAAAGGATTATGATGTTGATATTTTATATCATCCAGGGAAAGCAAATGTTGTAGCAGATGCTCTTAGCCGTAAGTCCATGGGTATCTTGGCAGATGTACAACCAGAAAGGAGGGAGATGGTTCAGGAGATTCAGCGGCTATCCAACCTTGGAGTCCGTCTGGCTAATTCAGAAGATAGTGGAGTTTCTATTCGAGAGGTTGCTGAGTCCTCAATCATAGATGAGGTAAAGAGACACCAGTACGAGGACCCTATTCTGGCACAGTATTGAGATGCAGCTCTTCAAAAGGAAAAGACCCCATTTAAGGTTACACCTTACGGAGTGTTACGATATGAAGCCAGATTGTGTGTACCTGATATTGCAGGGCTACGACGGCAGGTTATGGGAGAGGCACACTCTGCCCGTTATTCTATTCACCCAGGGTCAACGAAAATGTATCTTGACCTCAGATGCTTATACTGGTGGGATGGCATGAAAAAGGACATAGCAGAGTTTGTTGCTTAGTGCCCGAATTGTCAACAAGTCAAGATCGAACATCAAAAGCCTGGTGGATTATTACAGGAGATAGCGATCCCGACTTGAAAATGGGAGATGATTAATATGGACTTCATTACAGGCTTACCTCGCACTCAACTTAAGTATGACTCTATATGGGTTATTGTAGATAGGCTGACGAAATCGGTCCATTTTCTTCCAGTCAGGACTACTTATTCGGCTGAAGATTATGCGAGGTTATATGTCAGGGAGATAGTGAGACTTCATGGGGTTCCCACGTCCATTATATCAGACAGAGGAGCTCAATTTACAGCCAACTTTTGGATATCGTTTCAGAAGGGATTAGGGACACAGGTGAACCTTAGCACAGCATTTCACCCTCAGACTGATGGGCAGGCTGAGCATACTATTCAGACATTAGAAGATATGTTGTGGGCCTGTATTATTGACTTCAAAGGTAGCTGGGATGACCACTTGCCGCTCGTTGAGTTTGCTTATAATAATAGCAACCATTCTAGTATCCAGATGGCACCGTACGAGGCCTTATATGGGAGGAAGTGCAGGTTACCTATTGGTTGGTTTGATGTTGGCGAGACTAAGTTAATAGGCCCGGATATGATTCAGCAAGCTGTTGACAAGGTGAAGCTTATTCAGGAAAGATTATTAGCAGCCCAAAGTCGACAGAAGTCATATGCAGATAATCGGCGTCGAGATTTGGAGTTTCAGATTGGTGACTGGGTATTCCTGAAGGTATCACCCATGAAGGGTGTAATGAGATTCGGCAGGAAAGGGAAGCTCAGTCCGAGATACATTGGACCTTATCAGATTGTTTGTAGGATAGGCAAGGTTGCCTATGAGTTGGATCTACCATCTGATTTGGAGGCGGTACATCCAGTCTTTCATGTATCGATGCTACGTAAATGTATTGGTGATCCTTCTAGAGTATGCCCTGTAGATGATGTTCAGGTAACAGAGGAGTTGTTATATGAGGAGAAACCCGTAGCTATACTTGATCGCCAAGTTAGAAGGTTACGTACTAAGGATGTGGCTTCCGTCAAAGTGTTGTGGCGAAATGATAATAGGGAGGAGATGACTTAGGAAGCGGAAGACGAAATGAAGAATAAGTATCCTTACTTGTTTCCCGTACATGCAGGTAATTCAATTCCTAGCTTGACTATATTGATTGATAAACGAGTTTTTGTAGTAAGTTGTGACTCTGCGAGGCATCTGTAGGTTACAGAATGCAGGTTGATAGGTATAACTGTTAGAGAGACCTCGCTGATTTTTTTTTTTAGACGCAAACTTAACATTCGAGGACGAATGTTCCTAAGGGGGGAAGGATGTTACGCCTCGTATTTTTATACGTAGTGCGTGTCATGAGATAGTCGATGTAAGTCCGGGGAATGAGATTTTATTTTAAGTTCCAAGTGATTAAAGGAAATCAGATTTGTCATTAACTTTAAGTGGGGGATTAATTAGTGGCTGTTTGGGATTAAATTAATTAAGTGGAGGGCCCCACCACTCAAGGCATTAAAGGAAATCAGATGGGAGCTAGGCTTAGTGGGATGTGTAGTGGCTATTTGGGATTAAATTAATTAAGTGGAGGGCCCCACCACTCAAGGCATTAAAGGAAATCAGATGGGAGCTAGGCTTAGTGGGATGTGTAGTGGGGTGCTGTCTCCACTTCATATAATGAATGAAGTGGTGAAATGACAGCAAATATATCATCTTCTTCAACTTAGCTTAGGCAGCCATGGAAAAGGAGAAAACCAGCCATGAAACTCTCGGCCAGCAGCTTCAAGGAATTTGGTTAGTAATCTCTTTACTTGGTGTGTTAATTCTTTGGAATGCCTTTGTTAATTAGCCATTAATGTTAAGAAGGGGGTGTGACCAGTAGCTTAGAAAATTCGTTTTAGTTATTGATTGTGCTAAGTATGATCGGAAACCATAATCGGATTAGTGGTGTTGTGTTAGTATTTGGGCTATTTTGATTAAAGCAAAATGTGGGAAATTCTGTTTTGGAGTTATGTATATGTTAGTGTGATTATGGGTATATACTCCAAGGGATGAATACGATTAGGTAGATGTGTTGCAAATTATAAAACGAGTTATCGCTCGGTGTGTCATTGTTTTGTTACTATGGTTGCCGAGACAGAGCTGCTTTAGGGGGGACTGTTTAATATGATTTGTTGGGTTATATTTGTTATTGGTATTGCTGTGGATAATTTGGGTTGTTGTCGGATTAGGACGAAGTAAGGCAAATAGGGGAAGTGCTGCCGGATTTTCGTTAGATTATTAGCTAGCTTACAATAAGTGGTAAAGCGCGACGTCTATCTAACTGCGGCACGATTGTTGCTTGTTGTAGATTAATAGCTTGGGCAGTAAATATTGGTCGTGCGGCTCGAATATACGGTATGTAACGTTATCCTTTCTTTCTTTCTTTGGCATGACTTTTAAAAATGAGCGAATGACGGACAGGTTTGACACTTACTTCTAGAGTGTCTAGGTGACGTATATTCTTGCTTTCACAAACTATCTTCTATATATCAGCTATGTCTAAGATTATGGTAATTTCTCATATCTATGGTAGAGCTTCTTAGAGTCATTGAGATTGTACGTTTTCATATCGTGTTAAAGGTTTATAATCTTGATAAAACATTAATCTTTGGTAATAGTCCTTACTGGTTCACGTTGATTATTCTATTGAGTTATAAGAAATGATTTTAATTGCATATGGTTGCTCATAATGTTCTTCTCGTGCATAGAGTCATTTATCATTTCACCGAGTCCTGGGCCAGGTAATGTTCGTGCGGAGTTTCTTGCATATGTCACTGAGTCCCTCACTAGAGGGCCGGGTATGTATATTATATATATGATTGGTGATGAGGATGGTTATGATGATGATGATGATGGAGATAATGTGATGACTATTTCACCGAGTCCCTCCCTAGAGGGCCGGGTACGTATGATGTATACATATGATGATTATTTTGCCGAGTCCCTTACTAGGGAAGCTGGGCACCTTATATGTTAAAGATATGCATGATTTTCACTTATAAGGTACATGTGTAGCGATATCATGTTTCGACTTATCATGTTGGTATCCTGTCATCTTTACCTTATGCTTTACATACTCAGTACATTGCCCGTACTGACCCCCTTTCCTCGGGGGCCTGCGTTTCATGCTCGCAGGTGTAGACGCACAGTTCGGTGATCCTTTCGCCTAGGATATCTACTCAGCTGATTGGGAGAGCTCCACTGTGCGGAGCCCAGTCATTTTGGTACATAACTTCCTATGTAGTCTTTTGATTATCTATGGGTACGGCGGGGCCCTGTCCCGTCGATTTTCACTACTATACTCTTAGAGGTCTGTAAACATTATGTGGGTTGTATATATATGTTTTGGATGATGGTCTGGATATGGTTTGTTTGGGATGTCCGATTGTTCAGGGGCAGCCTTGTCGGCTGCGTACATCATTGTGTATTGTGTAGTGGCAGCCTTGTCGGCTTGCGTATGCTAGTATGCTTTGGATAGTGGCGGCCTTGTCTGCTCGCGTATGTTGTTACGATTAAATGGTTATAACTCCTTATGAGACAGATCCACTATATATATATATGCGTTGGGGTAGGTTTGATTTGATTAAATTCCATATTGTCTTAGTTTCAGTTGGTTATACTTAGTAGGTTTGTTTATGAGTGTCCCAAATGGGCACTAGTCATGGCCCATCGGGTTGGGTCGGGACAGTTTACTTTATTGTCATTATATATGTATTGTCCATGGCCTTGAGGCAAATTGATTAATTTATGAATGAGTGGTTATGCTGATCACCTTATGTGTAACTTGTGCCTAGTCTTCTTCTTTAGTTGTGAATCTAGGTTATGTTACCATTGCTTATGAGCATGTAAATGGTTAGGTTAAAATCATGTGTAGGTGCTGCCATTAATAAAATGTTAAATATTGATGACCCCTACCCATGTACCCCTATGTGACGGTTTAAATAGCTAATGCTAGGAGTCTTAAGTGTAATATAAAGTTGACTTGTCTCCTATGCTAAGTTCTGTTGTGTGGTCTATGCTTGAATATGTATTGTGGTCCTAAGAGGATGGCTGCGTCAATATGTTGTTGATAGCCATTATGTGATCATAATGACCAATGTACACACACTCACACATTATGCATGCTTACAAGTAGAATAGGTCATGGTGTCTAAATGAAAGGTAGTTCTCATATCACTAGTGTATACTACTACTGTCACAACCCAAAAGCATACCCTAGAAGATAGGGTACAATCTTGGATTGTAACCGGCGTCGTCGACCTCTCGGAGGTCTAAGACAAGCCTCTCATATCGTTCATTGCATTGACATAGTAAATTTAGCGGAAAATTTAAAACTTTTCATAGCACATCATATGCTAGAGACATCACATTATATATATTATATATATATATATATATATATAACATAAGCCATAATACATATTTAGACTCTAAGTCTCTTTGCCATCTTAAACTCAATAACTTTAGAATACATTAGGGACACGGCCCATACGACACCTTACATAACTATACAATATTTAAAAACTTTACATTAAATACATTAGTAGGACATCCTTGAACTTAAGTATTCCTTTCCTTGAGCTTGGGAAATCACCTATAAAGCTCCTCAATCATAGATCTCCCTTAAGCATTCCATAACCTACACTTTGTGTAAAAAGTAATGAAGAATGGGATTAGCACAAGAATGTACTAAGTATGGCAACCATGCGAAAACATGCATTTAAAAGGGACATTTCCTCTGAAATCATACTTCATTCTATTTTAAGTAAATCATCATAAAACCTTTATCAATAGCATTTATATCATCCACATACTTCATAGAAACACAATCAAAGGCCAAACATCATAGAAAAGCACATATAGAATTTAAGTACAATTTGGAGTCACTTTACAGTGAACTCCATCACCTTTACAGTGAACCCTTACTCTTAAATCATTAGCCTCCTAAGTAATCCTTTAGGGATACTTGGTGCAGTGTATCACCTTAGGAACACAAGAGAAAAGCCATACATAGCATCTACACAAGACAACACAAGTCATCATAGAAGTATAGTACAATATAAACATAGTCAAACCAAGACTACAATATCATACATAAAGGACACATACATAATCATATGCATTAGGGTACCTTCCTAAGACTTCCTAAGGAGTCACTTGTGCAATGTCTAGATGGGTTCATTACTTCCACCTATCCAAAGTAACTTACCTTAAGTCCTCCTAGTTAGGATCCAATTCAATTACTTCCATTGTCAATTTTATCTTTAGGGAAACCATAGCCTTAACCGACACTAAGACCATGAGTGATAAACATGGAATTTGGTGTTGTAGAGCCTTACACCAAAGCAAGGTATTTCTACCTAGCCAAGGTAGAACATTAACATACATTCTAGCATCCTAAGTGAAATCACTTTGCTAGATCATATGTGGCAAGCATAGTTTATGGAACTAAGAGATAGGTATTCCCACTATATACCATTTGGTAATGGGGCCTCACCTCATGAGAAAACATGAGTGAATATTCCTCAAGGAAAGTCAACACTTCATGTAAGTCCATAGGTGATTATTCCTCTAAGGTAAGTGAACACTCTATAAGGGACAAATGGTGAATATTCCTCCAAGGAAAGTCAACACCTCTTAATGTCAAGTTCACTCGGTGATAAGCTAAGTTCCCTTTATTGAAAAGCCTTTATTACCTTTATTTATAAAACATAGGTTTAGGAGATTCATCATTCATATGCTTATAGCATATTCAAGCACCTATCTAGTTTTGGAGTATTCTTGGGCACCCCTAGTAAGGCCTCTTCTCACTAACTAGATCATCCATGTGTGTGAGTGTATACTTAGATGTGAGCAAACCTTTCACATAACACATAAGGTCACACACGTTCATATATTAATGCATAAGTCTATAGGCATAACTATATGAGCAATACTTTCATATAAACCTACTAAGACACTATACACATTCATACTTCATTATATCATATTCATAACATGTTCATATATTCATCCTTGATATACATAATAACCAAACCTAGGAATTTTCCTATCAAGATACACATGTGCAATGCATAGACAAGGTCCCATACCCTTGCCCATACTAGTACACCTATCAAGTCATCCTAGTAAGGGAATACAAATCACACATCCATGAACATCACCTTAACATGCATAGTAGTAGACACTAATGAATATGATAACTACCTTTCATTTAGACACAATGACTTATACTACTTGTAATATGCATGTAAGTGAGAGTGTGTGTACATTGACCAACATGATCACATAATGGCTATCAATAACTTCCCAAGTCAGCCACCCTATTAGATCACATTACACTTCCAAGCACATAGCACACAACACATAATATCATAGGAGACAAGACAATATCTACCTTATAATCAAGACTCCTAACTTTAGCTATTTAAACTTTCATATAAGGGGTAATTGGGTAGAGGCTATTAACCACTTTAACACATCAATGGCAGCACCTATACAATACCCTAACATGATTATACACATGCTCAAACAATAGCCACACAACATAATTCACAACTACAATAGGAAAGTAAGCATAAGCTTCTCATAGTATCATCTTAAGCACATGTTCATAAGTTCATCAATTTGCCTTCAAATCCATGGTCAATACATATATAATGACCATAAAGTAAACACCGCCACCATAAGTGGACCATACCACACAATGCCATACAAGGCTTCATCAACATAACTATAAAGGATAGAGAAGTAGAAGAGTAGAGGAAATAGGCATTCTTACCAACTCCCCAACCTTTGATCCTCATTGATCAATACACCTTGTTTATCAATAATTCATATATATGGCAGTAGCTAAATGTACTTTAAACATATAAGAAACCATGTACAAGTCACTACACGATTATACCATAACATATACATCACATATCATGAATTGACCCATATTGTATTAATTACATATAATTCATCCTCATACTTCATTATAGGGAGCAACTATAGACATTAACCATAATCAATTCTTATAGTGACTAACCTAACGTCAAGATCACAAGTTACAACTTCATAGATAAGAAGAACCTAGATTAATTCAAACAAAGCCTTCTCTTCTTTGGTCATACGTGATTTATATCCACAATTCAACCATGGTATTAACCTAAAACAGTAGCTACAAGAACCACAACTTAATCGAAATTCACTTTAGATCACAAGAAAGCCAATGTTACAGTGAACTATAGAAACTAGGCCAAACATGCTCAAATCTTCATACATTGATCCTCATGGATCATTCAACATCAATTCAACATAAATTCATGTAAATAACAGTATATACAATCCCTTCAACGTAAGGGGATCATAATTTAATCGATAACAAGTCAATATCACAAAGCCCATACAAGAGCTAAACCAATTTTGGAAGAAACATGGGTTCATCATGCAATTGGAGTGAAATCACATTCAAATCACTGTATTAACTTCAATTCATCATGATTTAATCATTAAAAACGTTTTGAGAAAGAACCCATGGCTAGATTGGAGAAGAAGAACTTTGATCATAAACTTTCTTTGAAAACATTGAGAAGAACTCTCCAAGTGAAAGGTTACTTAGAGATGAAGGATCACCATACCTTAATATTCATGAATACCTATAAAACTTTATGAAGAACCCATGAGAATCCAATCTACAAGGTGTTCTTGAGCTTCAAAAACCAAGGAGGTTCTAGAGAGAATATTTTGGAGGGGAAAGGCTTTAAACATGTGAGAGGATATATGAATGGGTTGATCACGTTTTGGATGACTTATATACACCAAATATTACTTAAATAAACCCTTAATAATCAGTTTAGTACGTGGGGTGAATTTCCCATTCACCCCTTTAAGTGGCAGCACGCAGGCTGCCAACCTGCAGGCACTCGCGATGTGGGCAGTGAAGGGGCGTCATGGACATGACGGGGCGTCATGTCCTCCGTCGTCCATGACTTAGCCAAATTCCTGGCTCAAGACCTTACCAAGGTAATCCCCCTTCGACGAGACCTGCTTGACGGTCCGTTGGTGGCCCAACGATCCGTCATTGGGTCCGTCAAGGGACACTGCCCAGGCAGTGTCTAGGCAGGTTTGGGTTCCTTCTTTTGGGGCCTCTTGTGGGGCCCTTTAGAAGTCGTACCCGGACGTTTCCAACGCTATTACAAACCTGAGCATGTTATAGACCTTCCACATAAGTTTCATCCAGAACAAACACCTACAAGACGTCCAAACAGCCTTGACCCCAACATGACATACGATGAACGTCTTAGGGGCTATCTTTCGAACGCCTTGGACGTTTCTTGGGCGTTTGACCTCCAAACTTCAAGAAAATTCATAAAATAACATTAAACATCATTATAAACCATTTCAAGACTTATTAGACTCATTTCATACAATATAGGCATGCATACACACATGAGGAACATAAGCGACTATTCGTCGAACGTCTTGGACGTCCCTTGACGTCCGACTTCCAAATCACTTCAAACTTTGCACACTGCCTATATATAACATAATAAGGCATTTTAGGACCTTATAACATTAAGACAAACATGTTAGGATCTATACACCTTATCTCATTTTCGAGGTCTTACAATATCCCCCACTTTGGAACATTCATCCTCGAATGACACTTAGGACTCTTTAATCACATCAAGGACTTCAATGCACATAAGAGCAGTTCATCACATTTAAAATATCATCAAATCATTTTAGTACTCGATGCACACAAGCAACCAAAACCATTACTCACTCACTCTTTAATGCATCAAACACAAAAGTTCTTTTTCATGTTCATGGGAGAACATCCTTATCCGAATCATAACAAGATCATTACGCCTTAATTCATTACAAGAAAAACCTTGAAAAGCTACTCATAGGCAGATCATAACTCATACTCAAAGTTAATTAGGCACTCATACTTCAATGCATATAAGCTTGAGTTAGTTAAATCACAAAGATCTTCATTAGTTAAACCTGGTACCATGAAGGTCATACTCAATCATACCATGCTTAGTGGTGTACATGGAGGAATATCTTGCTCCTCAACACACTTGCATGTATCATGAGTTCACACCTTAGCAAAGTACAAGGTCAATTTCTTTAAAAATGAGAAATCTCAACTTTCAAGCCAAGACATGCATATATTTTTCTTCCTAGTGAAGTCTAAACGGCAAGTCACACCAAATACATCACAACAAAATAGGAAGTCATTCCACAATTTCTTTTCTTAACATAATACTCACCCTTATAGTAAGCCTCGTTTTGGAAAATAACACAAATCATAGGCGTACACATGGACACTTAGCTTAACATGCTTTCACCTTTCAAGAAGGAGCCTACAATTTTGCATTACAAATCATCAAGTCACTGAATTTTCAAGAGAGTCAACAAGAGAAAACATGGATTTTATCTAAAATTTCTTCTCATGCTCTTTGGGAAATTCACCATGTCTCCAAGATGATGTCAATCAATTCATACCAATCATATAAAGATCATGCCATTCACACTTTATGCAAGACTATTTTCATGAACAAGCATACTAAAAATTCATATTTTCCAATTCAAGTAAGAATAGAAGAACAATGTAGACAATTTCTACAATCTCACTACTCAAACACCATCCCCCACTTAGGGTAAACCCTATTAAGAGCAACTTAACCCAACATATAGAGGATCTTAACTACACAATCTTCATATTCATCACTTAAAGTGATTTCTACTTTAGAGGGAATCTTCATTAATTCAATTTAGCAACACTCATTCTAAACCTTATCGTTTTAGGCAAATCATCCTCAACCATAAATTTTTGATCATACTATTCAATTCACATAAGGTCTTACTACAATGCAATAGACACTAAGGTCATACATCATTAGTGAAAAACAACAAGGAAGTTCATAACACAACAAGAAGTTTAGAAATAACTCTACTACTCATCATGTCATAAGATTCTCATCCTTCAATTTAAATAGCAAAAATTCTTTTCCACATTCCTTATCATGTTCATATTCATAAATTCTATACATTTTTCAACAACATCAAATCAAATGGCAATTTAGTAAGTTTTACAAACATGATACAATAAGTTGCCTAGTCTTTACAACGAGCATGCTTCCAAATACCCAAAAGTGCAACCTTTAGACATTTGATGGAACAAGTATGGAATTATAAGATACAAAGCTTTACCCACTCATCCTTTATAAGCATGCATACTATATTTACAACTCAAGTCTCCATAAAAGACTCCAATTTATACTAGCAACTCATCAAGTACCACTTATATACAAAGGAAAACAATGCACACTGTTAATCACATATACTCATAGGATAGCATACTTCCATAGGTAGTTATTAAACAATCCAAGTTCAAATCCTAATATTTCGCTACCATCATACAAAACCATATAGGAATACAATAATCTAAGATAATTCACTTTAACCACCATAAATTCTAGCATGCTTCAACTATATCATGGCATACATCATTCGACATAACTTGCTATTTCACAAAGACTTCATATATTGCCAAAATTGACATCACATCATCAGATAAGAGATATTTCATACATAGCAAGGTAAGATAACCAATCATAATCCCCATAGAGTTAACATGTGCAATGATCAAGTAAAGCTCCATAACTTCACTAAATCAAGTAACCCAAAAAGAACTACAATTAGCACCATACTCCACTCATCTATAACCTTCATGCATGGATAACCCCATATCTTTAGCACACTAGGCCATTTACATGTTTACAAATACAGGGATCACCTCATAAAGACATTCACATTTATCATCGTACACATACATAGTATTAACCTCCTAACGTCTCCATCAACGCAGACTAGTGCAAGACGTAGGTAGAGTCCCATACCCCTACCTAAGTCTAGTTAACCCTTCAAGTCGCCCTAGTTAGTATATGCATCATCAAATAAGGACAAGTGTCACCTTCACACATACTCATTCAAACCATAAAATAAAGATAAGTATTTTAAACTCACCTTTCCTCCCTCAAGCATAGTGCAATCTCATCCAAGCATCCACATCTAAAAGACCACCGAACAAGAAAACATAAGAGAGAGACCTTATAGAGTTAAGTTCTATGGCACGACATGAGATTGATGAAGAAGGGAAACTCTATCGCCCTATAGCCTCTCGTACCATTTGATGTGTCGCGACTCACCACCAATACTACGAGACTCTATTAGACGTGGCAATATGAGACTTTTAGAACCTAAAATTGCTACATAAACCTCATGCTCTGATACCAAGTTTGTCACAACCCAAAAGCATACCCTAGAAGATAGGGTACAATCTTGGATTGTAACCGGCGTCGTTGACCTCTCGGAGGTCCAAGACAAGCCTCTCATATCGTTCATTGCATTGACATAGTAAATTTAGCGGAAAATTTAAAACTTTTCATAGCACATCATATGCTAGAGACATCACATTATATATATATAAAACATAAGCCATAATACATATTTAGACTCTAAGTCTCTTTCCCATCTTAAACTCAATAAATTTAGAATACATTAGGAACACGGCCCATACGACACCTTACATAACTATACTACATTTAAAAACTTTACATTAAAGACATTAGTAGGACATCCTTGAACTTAAGGATTCCTTTCCTTGAGCTTGGGAAATCACCTATAAAGCTCCTCAATCATAGATCTCCTTTAAGCATTCCATAACCTACACTTTGTGTAAAACGTAAAGAAGAATGGGATTAGCACAAGAATGTACTAAGTATGGCAACCATGCGAAAACATGCATTTAAAAGGGACATTTCCTTTGGAATCATACTTCATGCCATTTTAAGTAAATCATCATAAAACCTTTATCAATAGCATTTATATCATCCACATACTTCATAGAAACACAATCAAAGGCCAAACATCATAGAAAAGCACATATAGGATTTAAGAACAATTTGGAGTCACTTTATAGTGAACTCCATCACCTTTACAGTGAACCCTTACTCTTAAATCATTAGCCTCCTAAGTAATCCTTTAGGGATACTTGGTGCAATGTATCACCTTAGGAACACAAGAGAAAAGCCATACATAGCATCTACACAAGACAACACAAGTCATCATAGAAGTATAGTACAATATAAACATAGTCAAACCAAGACTACAATATCATACATAAAGGACACATACATAATCATATGCATTAGGGTACCTTCCTAAGACTTCCTAAGGAGTCACTTGTGCAATGTCTATATGGGTTAATTACTTCCACCTATCCTAAGTAACTTACCTTAAGTCCTCCTAGTTAGGATCCTATTCAATTACTTCCATTGTCCATTTAATCTTTAGGGAAACCATAGCCTTAACCGACACTAAGACCATGAGTGCTAAACATGGAATTTGGTGTTGTAGAGCCTTACACCAAAGGAAGGTGTTCCTACCTAGCCAAGGTAGAACATTAACATACATTCTAGCATCCTAAGTGAAATCACTTTGCTAGATCCTATGTGGCAAGCAAAGTTTATGGAACTAAGAGATAGGTATTCCCTCTATATACCATTTGGTAATGGGGCCTCACCTCATGAGAAAACATGAGTAAATAATCCTCAAGGAAAGTCAACACTTCATGTAAGTCCATAGGTGATTATTCCTCTAAGGGAAGTCAACACTCTATAAGGGACAAATGGTGAATATTCCTCCAAGGAAAGTCAACACCTCTCAATGTCAAGTTCACTCGGTGATAGGCTAAGTTCCCTTTATTGAAAAGTCTTTATTACCTTTATTTATAAAACATAGGTTTAGGATATTCATCATTCATATGCTTATAGCATATTCAAGCACCTATCTAGCTTTGGAGTATTCTTGGGCACCCCTAGTAAGGCCTCTTCTCACTAACTAGATCATCCATGTGTGTGAGTGTATACTTAGATGTGTGCAAACCTTTCACATAACACATAAGGTCACACACGTTCATATATCAATGCATAAGTCTATAGGCATAACTATATGAGCAATACTTTCATATAAACCTACTAAGACACTATACACATTCATGCTTCATTATATCATATTCATAACATGTTCATATATTCATCCTTCATATACATAATAACCAAACCTAGGAATTTTCCTATCAAGATACACATGTGCAATGCATAGACAAGGTCCCATACCCTTGCCCATACTAGTACACCTATCAAGTTATCCTAGTAAGGGAATACAAATCATACATCCAAGAACATCACCTTAACATGCATAGTAGTAGACACTAGTGAATATGAGAACTACCTTTCATTTAGACACAATGACTTTTATTACTTGTAATATGCATGTAAGTGAGAGTGTGTGTACATTGACCAACATGATCACATAATGGCTATCAATAACTTCCCAAGTCAGCCACCCTATTAGATCACATTACACTTCCAAGCACATAGCACACAACACATAATATCATAGGAGACAAGACAATATCTACCTTATAATCAAGACTCCTAACTTTAGCTATTTACACTTTCATATAAGGGGTACATGGGTAGAGGCTATTAACCACTTTAACACATCAATGGCAGCACCTATTCAATACCCTAAGATGATTATACACATGCTCAAACAATAGCCATACAACCTAATTCACAGCTACAATAGGAAAGTAAGCATAAGCTTCTCATAGTATCATCTTAAGTACATGTTCATAAGTTCATCAATTTGCCTTCAAATCCATGGTCAATACATATATAATGACAATAAAGTAAACACCGCCACAATAAGTGGACCATACCACACAATGCCATACAAGGCTTCATCAACATAACTATTAAGGATAGAGAAGCAGAAGAGTAGAGGAAATAGGCATTCTTACCAACTCCCCCACCTTTGGTCCTTATTGATCAATACACCTTGTTTATTAATAATTCATATATATGGCAGTAGCTAATTGTACTTTAAACATATAAGAAACCATGTACAAGTCACTACACGATTATACCATAACATATACATCACATACTAGGAAAGTAGAAGAACATAGATCATTAACCAATTTCATTCATATGGATTATAAGTCATATTTCATGAATCATATTACCCTAAGGCAGTAGCTAATGAAATCATAATCTAGATGAGACACTACTACAATTTTCCATTAAGGTCGATACAAGCATACTTCATATAGGGAGTTCATGGAAAGTAAGTTTACATAGGTTAATCATATTCAACCTATCATGAATTGACCCATATTGTATTAATTACATATAATTCATCCTCATATTTCATTATAGGCAGCAGCTATAGACATTAACCATAATCAATTCTTATAGCGACTAACCTAACGTCAAGATCAGAAGTTACAACTTCATAGACAAGAAGAACCTAAATTAATTCAAACCAAGCCTTCTCTACTTTGGTCATACATGATTTATATCCACAATTCAACCATGGTATTAACCTAAAACAGTAGCTACAAGAACCACAACTTAATTGAAATTCAATTTAGATCATAAGAAAGCCAATGTTACAGTGAACTATAGAAACTAGGCCAAACATGCTCAAATCTTCATACATTGATCCTCATGGATAATTCAACATAAATTCAACATAAATTCATGTAAATAACAGTATATACAATCACTTCAACGTAAGGGGATCATAATTCAATCGATAACAAGTCAAGATCACAAAGCCTATACAATAGCTAAACCAATTTTGGAAGGAACATGGGTTCATCATGCAATTGGAGTGAAATAACATTCAAATCACTGTATTAACTTCAATTCATCATGATTTAATCATTAAAAACGTTTTGAGAAAGAACCCATGGCTAGATTGGAGAAGAAGAACTTTGATCATAAACTTTCTTTGAAAACATTGAGAAGAACTCTCCAAGTGAAAGGTTACTTAGAGATGAAGGATCAGCATACCTTAATCTTCATGAAGACCTATAAAACTTGATGAAGAACCCATGAGAATCCAATCTACAAGTTGTTGTTGAGCTTGAAAAATGAAGGAGGTTCTAGAGAGAATATTTTGGAGGGGAAAGGCTTTAAAAATTTGAGAGGATTTATGAATGGGTTGATAACGTTTTGGATGACAACCCTTAATAATCAGTTTATGACGTGGGGTGAATTTCCTTCACCCCTTTAAGTGGCAGCACGCAGGCTGCCAACCTGTAGGCACTCGCGACGTGGGCAGTGACGGGGCGTCATGGACATGATGGGGCGTCATGCCCTACGTCATCCATGACTTAGCCAAATTCATGGACATTGGGTCCGTCAAGGGACACTGCCCAGGCATTGTCTAGGCAGCTTCGGAGTCCTTCTTTTGGGGCCTCTTGTGAGGCCCTTTAGAAGTCGTACCTGGACGTTTCCAATGCGATTACAAACCTTAGCATGTTATAGACCTTCCACATAAGTTTCATCCAAAACAAACACCTACAAGACGTCCAAACATCCTTGACCCCAACATGACATACGATGAACGTCTTAGGGGCTATCTTTCGAACGCCTTGGACGTTCTTGGGCGTTTGACCTCCAAACTTCACAAAACTTCAAACAATAACATTAAACATCATTATAAACCATTTCAAGACTTATTACACTCAGTTCATACAATTTAGGCATGCATACACACATGAGGAACATAAGCGACTATTCGTCGAACGTCTTGGACGTCCCTTGACGTCCGACTCATAATAAGGCATTTTAGGACCTTATAACATTAAGACGAACATGTTAGGCTCTAGACACCTTATCTCATTTTCGAGGTCTAACAACTACGCATGTAAAGATAATGGCTATGAAAGTATGATATGTGTTTCCTTAACTAGGATGACTTGATAGGTGTACTAGTATGGGCAATGGGTATGGGACCTTGCCTATGCATTGCACATGTGTGCCATATAGGATAGTCTCTTGTTTTGGTATCTATGTGTATGAATAGGAATGTATGAATATGTATGACCTTAATGTGTTATGTGAAAGAATTGCTCACATATATGTATACACACACATGTATGAAGATCTAGTCAAGAGACGTCCTTGAAAGGTGTATTCATGTGTACCCTAAACTAGATGGTGCTTTACATATGCTATGTCCATGTGAAGGGAGTCCTCACATGATTTAGGTTGATGAACTTTGATATATGACCTATGAGCTAAAAATATGAGGGGGTGACTCTCCAAAGCCTACATTTTATAAAGTAATGTTAATAAAGGCTTTTAATAAAGGGAACTTAGCTTAGCACCGAGTGAACTTGAATATGAGTGTGTGTCCCTTCCCAATGTGGGAAGGAAGGTCTACGATAAATCTCATGAGGTTTATAAACACAATGCCTCAATAGGTATAAAGAGGGTTTCCATAAGTGAATAACTATAACTCCCCATTAGGCATAAAGAGGGTTTTCACATGTACCTGTAAGTTCCTTAACTATGCTTTCCACATAGGAGTTAGCTAGTGAATTCACCTAATATTCTAGCATGATACTCATGTATTACCTTGGCAAGTAAGATGCCCTCTTTTCGGTGTGAGGGTATGAAACTAAATAACATGTTTAGCACCCATGGTCTTAGTGTCGGTTAAGGATATAGTTTCCCTAAAGTAAAATGGACAATGGAATTAAATGACTAAGACCCTAGCTAGAATGACTTAAGGGAGGTTACTTAGGATAGGTTGAAGTAATGAACCCATCTAGACATTGCACAAGTAGCTCCTTAGGAAGTTCTAGGAAGGTGTTCTAAGGTGTATGATTATGATTACGTCTTTATGCATGGAATGGTAGTATTTGTCTATTTGTCATGAAGATGTTCATGGTATAAGTCTATGTGATGTGGTCTTATTCTTATATGCACTATGTGAGTCTTAATGATTATATGATGAAGGTTGTTGACATGAATGGAGTTGTCTTCACTTACTTGTTGATGTATGAAATAGAATGTTAAGGCTTGTGGTCTTATGATAGGTTTACTAAGTAGTTGTGAGGTTATGGGGCTTTACACATACATTGAACTAGTAGACTTAGAGTAGGATTATGAGTAAGGTCTTATAATGCATTGATGTGAAGTGAAGTTAGTATATGTGTTGGTTGATATAGCTTACCGTAATATTCCTAAGGTCTTGACTTAAATGGGTCTATCATGTGCTATACTTTTATGATGATATGTGATGACTTGTATAGGTTGTATGTATGGTTTTTCTTGTGGCCTTAAGGTGATGCATTGCACCAAGTACAACTAGAGGGTTACTGGTGAGCTTAATGAGTTAAAAGAAGGAATTCACTATAAAGTAGGAATAGCTCACTGTAATGTGACTTTAAAAATGACTTAAATTCTATATGTGATTTTCTATGATGTTTGGCTTTTGATTATGTCTATATGAAGTATATGAATGATATAAATGCTATTGTATAAAGGTTTTATGAAGATTTATTAAAAAAGGCATGAAGTATGATTTCAAAAAAATGTCCCTTTTAAATGCATGTTTTTGCATGGTTGCAATACTTAGTGCATTCTTGTACTAATCCCATTATTCTCTACTTTTTACACAAAGTATAGGTCATGGATGCTTAAAGGATGTCTTAAATGGTGAAGAGCTTGATAGATGATTCCCAAGCTCAAGGAATGGAATCCTTAAAGTGAATGTTGTATTGTATATGACATGATCTAAATGTTAGGTTAGATGAAGCATGATTTCATTTGAGTAATGATCTCTTTAGACACTTCCCTGCATGTGTATTGTTGAAAAATTCTCATTGATGATCAATGCAAGCGAAATGGGTTAAAGATCTATGTTCTTCTACTTTCTAGTATATATGTGATGTATTGTATTAGATTGTAATATGATCTTGTAGCGACTTATACGTGGTTTATTTTATGATTATGGTACTTTAGATACTTCCCTATACTTAAATTACTGATGAAATAGTAGAAATGGTCAATGATGACCAAAGGCTAAAGGAATGGTGAGAATTGATCTACTCTTCTACTTCTCTACTTCTTTATAGTAATGTTGATGAAACCTTGTATGGCATTGTGTGGTATGATCCACTTATGGTGGCGGTGTTTACTTTATTGCGATTATATATGTATTGACCATGGCCTTGAAGGCAAATTGATGAATATATGAATAAGTGGTTATGATGATCACCTTATGTGTAACTTGTGCCTAGTCTTCTACTTTAGTTGTGAATCTAGGTTATGTTACTATTGTTTATGAGCATGTAAATGGTTAGGTTAAAATCATGTGTAGGTCATGCCATTAATGAAGTGTTAAATATTAATGACCCCTACGCATGTACCCCTATGTGAAGGTGTAGATAGCTAATGCTAGGAGTCTTAAGTGTAATATAAAGTTGACTTGTCTCCTATGCTAAGTTGTGTTGTGTGGTCTATGCTTGAATATGTATTGTGGTCCTAAGAGGATGTCTGCCTCAATATGTTGTTGATAGCCATTATGTGATCACAATGACCAATGTACACACACTCACACATTATTGCATGCTTACAAGTAGTATAGGTCATGGTGTCTAAATGAAAGGTAGTTATCATAATCACTAGTGTATTCTGCTACGCATGTTAAGATTATGGCTTTGAAAGTATGATATGTGTTTCCTGTACTAGGATGACTTGATAGGTGTACTTTTATGGGCAATGGGTATGGGACCTTGCCTATGCATTGCACATGTGTGCCTTGATAGGATAGTTTCTAGTTTTGGTTTCTATGTGTATGAATAGGAATGTATGAACATGTATGACCTTAATGTGTTATGTGAAAGGATTGCTCAAATATATGTATACACACACATGTATGAAGATCTAGTCAAGAGAGGGGCCTTAAAAGGTGTATTCATGTGTACCCTAAACTAGATGGTGCTTTACATATGCTATGTTCGTGTGAAGGGATTCCTCACATGATTTGGGTTGATGAACTTTGATATATGACCTATGAGCTAAGCATATGAGGGGATGACTCTCCAAAGCCTATGTTTTATAAAGTAATGTTAATAAAGGATTTTAATAAAGGGAACTTAGCTTAGCACCGAGTGAACTTGAATATGAGTGTGTGTCCATTCCCAATGTGGGAAGGAAGGTCTACCATAAATCTCATGAGGTTGATAACCACAATGCCTCAATAGGTATAAAGAGGGTTTCCATAAGTGAATAACTATAATTCCCCATTAGACATAAAGAGGGTTTTCACATGTACCTCCAAGTTCCATAACTATGCTTGCCACATAGGAGTTAGCAAGTGAATTCACCTAATATGCTAGCAAGATACTCATGTATTACCTTGGCAAGTAAGATGCCCTCTTTTTGGTGTGAGAATACGACACCAAATTCCATGTTTAGCACCCATGGTCTTAGTGTCGGTAAAGCCTATAGTTTCCCTAAAGTAAAATGGACAATGGAAGTAGATGACTAAGACCCTAACTAGAATGACTTAAGGGAGGTTACTTAGGATTGGTGGAAGTAATGAACCCATCTAGACATTGCACAAGTAGCTCCTTAGGATGTTCTAGGAAGGTGTTCTGAGGTGTATGATTATGATTATGTCTTTATGCATGGCATGATAGTATTTGTCTATTGGTCATGAAGATGTGCATGGTATGAGTCTATGCGATGTGGTCTTATCCTTATATGCACTATGTGAGTCTTAATGATTATATGATGAAGGTCGTTGACATGAATGGAGTTGTCTTCACTTACTTGTTGATGTATGAAATAGAATGTTAAGGCTTGTGGTCTTATGATAGGTTTACTAAGTATGTGTGAGGTTATGGGGCTTTACACATACATTGCACTAGTAGACTTAGAGTAGGATTATGAGTAAGGTCTTATAATGCATTGATGTGAAGTGAAGTTAGTATATGTGTTAGTTGATGTAGCTTACTGTAATATTCCTAAGGTCTTGACTTAAATGGGTCTATCATGTGCTATACTTTTATGATGATATGTGATGACTTGTATAGGTTCTATGTATGGTTTTTATTGTAGCCTTAAGGTGATGCATTGCACCAAGTATCACTAGAGGGTTACTGGTGAGCTTAAAGAGTTAAAAGAAGGAATTCACTGTAAAGTAGGAATAGCTCACTGTAATGTGACTTTAAAAATGACTTAAATTCTATATGTGATTTTCTATGATGTTTGGCTTTTGATTATGTCTATATGAAGTATATGAATGATATAAATGCTATTGTATAAAGGTTTTATGAAGATTTACTCAAAAAGGCATGAAGTATGTTTTCAAAAAAATATCCCTTTTAAATATTTGTTTTTGCATGGTTGCAATACTTAGTGCATTCTTGTACTAATCCCATTATTCTCTACTTTTTACACAAAGTATAGGTCATGGATGCTTAAAGGATGTCTTAAATTGTGAAGAGATTGATAGATGATTCCCAAGCTCAAGGAATGGAATCCTTAAAGTGAATGTTGTAATATATATGACATGATCTAAATGTTAGGTTAGATGAAGCATGATTTCGTTTGAGTAATGATCTCTTTAGATACTGCCCTACATGTGTATTGTTGAAAAATTCTCATTGATGATCAATGCAAGCGAAATGGGTTAAAGATCTATGTTCTTCTACTTTCTAGTATATATGTGATGTATTATATTAGATTGTAATATGATCTTGTAGCGACTTATACGTGGTTTATTTTATGATTATGGTACTTTAGATACTTCCCTATACTTAAATTACTGATGAAATAGTAGAAATGGTCAATGATGACCAAAGGATAAAGGAATGGTGAGAATTGATCTACTCTTCTACTTCTCTACTTCTTTATAGTAATGTTGATGAAACCTTGTATGGCATTGTGTGGTATGATCCACTTATGGTGGCGGTGTTTACTTTATTGCGATTATATATGTATTGACCAAGGCCTTGAAGGCAAATTGATGAATATATGAATAAGTGGTTATGATGATCACCTTATGTGTAACTTGTGCCTAGTCTTCTACTTTAGTTATGAATCTAGGTTATGTTACTATTGTTTATGAGCATGTAAATGGTTAGGTTAAAATCATGTGTAGGTGATGCCATTAATGAAGTGTTAAATATTAATGACCCCTACGCATGTACCCCTATGTGAAGGTGTAGATAGCTAATGCTAGGAGTCTTAAGTGTAATATGAAGTTGACTTGTCGCCTATGCTAAGTTGTGTTGTGTGGTCTATGCTTGAATATGTATTGTGGTCCTAAGAGGATGTCTGCCTCAATATGTTTTGATAGACATTATGTGATCATAATGACCAATGTACACACACTCACACATTATGCATGCTTACAAGTAGTATAGGTCATGGTGTCTAAATAAAAGGTAGTTCTCATATTCACTAGTTTCTACTAGTACGCATGTTAAGATCATGTCTATGAAAGTATGATAAGTGTTTCCTTAACTAGGATGACTTGATAGGTGTACTAGTATGGGGCAAGGGTATGAGACCTTGCCTATGCATTGCACATGTGTGCATTGTTAGGATAATTTCTAGTTTTGGTTTCTATGTGTATGAATAGGAATGTATGAAAATATATGACCTTAATGTGTTATGTGAAAGAATTGCTCAAATATATGTATTCACACACATGTATGAAAATCTAGTCAAGAGAGGGGCCTTGAAAGGTGTATTCATGTGTACCCTAAACTAGATGGTGCTTTACATATACTATGTCCATGTGAATGGATTCGTCACATGATTTAGGTTGACAAACTTTCCTCTATGACCTATCAGCTAAGCATATGAGGGGATGCCTCTCCTAATCCTATGTTTTATAAAGTAATGTTAATAAAGGCTTTTAATAAAGGGAACTTAGCTTAGCACCGAGTGAACTTGAATATAAGTGTTTGTCCCTTCCTAATGTGGGAAGGAATATCTACCATAAATCTCATGAGGTGGATAACCACAATCCCTCAATATATGTAAAGAGGGTTTCCATAAGTGAATAACTATAATGCCCCATTAGGCATAAAGAGGGTTTTCACATGTACCTCCAAGTTCCATAACTATGCTTGCCACATAGGAGTTAGCAAGTGAATTTACCTAATATGCTAGTATGATACTCATGTATTACCTTGGCATGTAAGATGCCCTCTTTTTGGTGTGAGGGGATGACACCAAATTCTATGTTTAGCACACATGGTCTTATTGTCAGTTAAGGCTATAGTTTCCCTAAAGTAAACTAGACAATAGAAGTAAATCACTAAGACCCTAGATAGAATGACTTAAGGGAGGTTACTTAGGATAGGTGGAAGTAATGAACCCATCTAGACATTGCACAAGTAGCTCCTTAGGAAGTTCTAGGAAGGTGTTCTAAGGTGTATGATTATGACTATGTCTTTATGCATGGCATGGTAGTATTTGTATATTTTTCATGAAGATTTGCGTGGTATGAGTCTATGTGATGTGTTCTTATTCTTATATGCACTATGTGAGTCTTAATGATTATATGATGAAGGTTGTTGACATGAATGGAGTTGTTTTCACTTACTTATTGATATATGAAATAGAATGTTAAGGCTTGTGGTCTTATGATAGGTTTACTATGTATGTATGAGGTTATGGGGCTTTACACATACATTGCACTGGTAGACTTAGAGTAGGATTATGAGTAAGGTCTTATAATGCATTGATGTGATGTGAAGTTAGTATATGTGTAAGTTGATGTAGCTTACTGTAATATTCTTAAGGTCTTGACTTAAATGGGTCTATCATGTGCTATACTTTTATGATATTATGTGATGACTTGTATAGGTTGTATGTATAGTTTTCCTTGTGGCCTTAAGGTGATGCATTGCATCAAGTATCACTAGAGGGTTACTTGGGAGCTTAATGAGTTAAAAGAAGGAATTCACTGTAAAGTAGGAATAGCTCACTGTAATGTGACTTTAAAAATGACTTAAATTCTATAGGTGATTTTCTATGATATTTGGTTTTTGATTATGTCTATATGAAGTATAGGAATGATATAAATTCTATTGTATAAAGATTTTATGAAGATTTACTGAAAAAGGCATGAAGTACGATTTCAAGAAAATGTCCCTTTGTAATGCATGTTTTTGCATGGTTGCAATACTTAGTGCATTCTTGTACTAATCACATTCTTCTCTACTTTTTACACAAAGTGTAGGTCATGGATGCTTAAAGGATGTCTTTAATGGTGAAGAGCTTGATTGATGATTCCCAAGCTCAAGAAAATGAATCCTTATGTCCAAGGATTCCTAATATCATGTTTTTACTGTAAAGTGTTTAAATGTTGTATAGTTATGTATTATGTCTTATGGGTCGTATTCCTAACGTACTCTAATATTGTTGAGACTAAGATGACAAAGAGACTTAAGGTCTAAATATGAATTATGACTTATGTTTTATATATATATGAAGTAAAGTTTCTAGTATGATGTGCTATGAAAAGTTTTAAATTTTCCGCTAAATTTACTATGACAATGTGATGAATGATAACTATGGGCTGATATAAGATCTCCGAGAGGTAAAGTACGCCATGTTACTTCTAGGGGGTGCTCCCCGGATGTGACAGAACACCTTTAAGCACATATTCCTAGGTTAGCATGCTTCCATAGGTAGTCACTAAGCATTTCAAGCTCAAATCATAATATTAGGCTACCATCTTGTAAAACCATATAGTGACACATTTTTCCAAAAGAAACTCAATATAACCATAATAAATTCTAACATGCTTTAATCATATCATGACATAAATATCTCAACAAAACATGCTATTTGACATAAATCTCATACATAGCCATAAATGGCATCTCATCCTCAAAAATATGCCAAAATTCACCTTCACAAATACTCATCAAAACATAAAACCAAAATAAGAATTTAAACTCACCTTTTCTCCCTCTAGCATAAAGTACAATCTCATTCAAAAGACTACACAAGAAAACATAACAGAGAGATCTAATAGAGTTAAGTTCTATGGAACCATATGAGAATGATGAAGAAGGGAAACTCTATCTTCCTATAGCCTGCCATATCATTTTATGTGTCGCGACTCACCACCAATAATACGAGACTCTACTAGACATGACAATATGAAACTTCTTGGACCCTAAACAACTTTTAAAACCTAATGCTCTGATACCACGTTTGTCACATACGTAGAGCACCCCCTAGAAGTAACATGGCATACTTGACCTCTCGGAGGTCTTATTCAAGCCCATAGTTATCATTCATCGCATTGTCATAGTAAGTTTAGCAAAAAATTTAAAACTTTTCATAGCACGTCATATGCTATAAACATCACTTCATGTATATAAAATATAAGTCATAAGACATATTTAGACCTTAATCTCTATTCCATCCTAGACTCAACAACATAAGAGTACTTTAGGGACACGACCCTTACAACATAATACATGAATATAATACTAAAGAACTTTACAGTAAACTAAACATTAGGACATCCTTGGACTTAAGGATTCCTTTCTTTGAGCTTGGGAATCACATATCAAGCTCTTAATTTATAGAGAATCCTTTGAAAATCCATAACCTATACTTTGTGTAAAAAGTAGAGAAGAATGGAGTTAGTACAAGAATGCACTAAGTATGGCAACCATGAAAAAACATGCATTAAAAAGGGACATTTTCCTTGAAATCATACTTCATGGGTTTTTGTGAAAATTTCATAAAACCTTAATACAATTGCATTTATATCATTAACATAGTTCATATAGATATATTCAAAGTGAAAACATCATATAAGATCACATAATAATTTAAGGCATTTTAGAGTCACATTATAGTGAGTTATTTTTTTCTTTACAATGATCTATCTTTTCTTTTACTCATTAACTTTCCAAGTAACCCTCGAGTGATACTTCATTCAATGTTTCACCTTAGGACCACAAAGAAAGCATACATACAACCTACATAAGCCAACACATACCATCATAGAAGCATAACACATCATAGACACATTTAAGTCAAGACCCTATTGGCTTTACAGTAAGCTACATCAATTTGCACATATATTTACTTCACTTTACATAAATCATTGTAAGACCGTACTTACAATCCCAATCTAATTCTACTAGTGCAATGTACATGTGCAGCCCCATAACCTCACACATACTTAGTAAACCTATCATAATATCACAAGCCTTAACATCCGATTCATACATCAATATAGTATGTGAAGACAACTTCATTCATGTCAAGCAAGACCTTCATCTAATAGTCATTAAGACCCATATTAAGCATGTATATCAAGACTACTTCATATAGACTCATACCATTCTTTTCATCACAACAAGTAGACAAATACTACAAAGTCATGCATGTCACATCCGGGTTTACCCCCTAGACGTAACCGGCGTCGTCGTCCTCTCGGAGGACTAAGACAAGCCTCTTAGCTTCGTCATAGCATTCATCGACTAAAAATCAGTAAGAATTAAAAACTTTTTATCTAGAACTACTCGGAGGTTTACATAGACCTCTACATACACATCATTATATATATCAAGTATACATAGACTTGTTCATATACGAAGATTACTTAGTCTTCTACTTTTATTTCATACACTTATATATTCAGAAAATAATAGTCATAAAACCGTCTCATCTCATAGACCATCTATCGATCACAATAAGTCTTGGGCATAGCCCTACATCAAATGAAAGAAGCCACATATAGGCTGTCTACTACATCGTCTCAAGAGAACAATAGAGTCAACATAGAATCATAGTAACTACACATCATAAAAGAGAGATATCGGCCACGTCCTCGAGAGAGTGAGGACCTACCACTTGGATGACAAATTATCCAAGTCTTCCTTCCTAGCAATTTGGATCAAGCTCAGCGACCCGAACCTAAAATGTTTGGGGAAAAGGGAAAGAAAAGGGATTAGTACTCCACATGTACTAAGTATGAAATCTCATATACAATTACCAATCAAATATATTTAGAAAGGGACATTTATGAAAACATAATAGACTACATATGAAATTATACCATAGCAAAGCAAAGCATACTAATGATAACCTTCAATAAGTCACAAGTGCAATGATCAAGTAAAATTACCATATCTCCTACTCAATCAAGTAACCTACCAAGACTACAATTAGCAATTTACTCACCAACATACTCGTCATGTCATGATACATCCTACTTCAAGCAAAGACAACAACATTATATTCATAAGCATGTTACTCAACATACCAACCTTTTTCATCATACTATCGCCTTACATACATAATATTGACCTCTCAAAGTTCCTATCAAGGCAAACTCGTGCAAGGCGTAGGTAGAGTCCCATACCCCTACCTAAGCTAAAGCAAACCTCTCAAGTTACTTTAATTAGCCTATACCTTATTCATTCATTCATTTTAGTTTAGGGAACATTTGCCTTAACCGACATAGACCACATAATCGAATGTGGAATCCGGTGTCATGAAACCTTACACCGATGGAAGGTGGTCTACCGGCCAAGGTAGAACCTAACGTGAACATAGCTATCTAGGTGGATCCACTAGCTAGTATCCTATGGTGGCAACATAGTTCAAGAACTAAGAGATAGGTATTCCCTCTATATACCATTCGGTAATGGGGCCTCATCTCATGAGAATTCATGAGTGAATATTTCTCAAGGAAAGTCAACACTTCACGTAGATCCATAGGTGAGTATTCCTCTAAGGGAAGTCAACACTCTATAAGGAACAAATGGTGAATATTCCTCTAGGGGAAGTCAACACCTCTCAATGTCAAGTTCACTCGGTGCTAAGCTAAGTCCCCATTTGTAGAGAAGCCTTTAATCTTTATTAATCTTCTCAATTTAATTACATAGAAGGGTCAATCCCTTGTATATCATCATTATAGCTCAAATAAGAATTGTATGAGAATTATGTCCTTTCATTAACAATTCATATAGGTGAAGTCAACCCTCGTACATCTCATCATAATAGGGCACATCGAACAACTTCCCTATATTACATTACACTTAGCAACCTCACAACCAACCTAAGCATATAAGTTCATGTATCATATCATCTTATCACATCAATCAAAGCATACTTCAACATAATATTATCACTTGATGACAATTAACCATAATTTGAAGTGAAGGCTAGGATCATCAAGACTTACCAATACTCCTCCCTAGTCCATCAATAAAGGGCCTTACCATCAACCCATAGATCAACCAATCTTAGATCATCACATCGATGTAATTCAATAATAAATCACAAGAACTAATCAAGGAGAAGCACTATACTATGAAGCAATACTACATCAAAGCCTAGTAACATGATCTCAAGTGTATCTTCTTAACTTAGATTCAATATTCAAGAACATAGGTGTGAAGAACTTCAATTCATCATAATAGATCCATAATCAATACAATGACAATCATTAAAGACCATTTAACTTATTATGAGGTCAATTCTATCAAACTCAACCTAATCCATATCAATTCAACATTTAGGGTTAAGGGTTAGGGGTCATCACCCACAACCTAGATCAAACTACATCAATTGACCATAATCAAGTTACAATTCATGATAATCTATTCATTCTAACCCAAAGAATACATAATTAACTCAATTCACATGATCAAATTCGGATTTGGATGAAACCCATAAGAAACTCAACTTTTTGGAAAAAGCTTTGAAGGAACCCTTTGAGGAAAGAATCTCAAAGGTGAATTAGATCCCATACCTTAAGGTTTGATGACGTTTTGATGGTGAATTTCTTGCTAAATCAACCCCCAATGATTTCCCCAAGTTGATCTCCAATGGAGTCTTCCAATAGAGAGAGAAAGTAGAGAGAAGGAAGAGAGTTTTGTTTTTGAGAGAATGATTAGGCTAATGAGGGTTGGGTATTTATAGTGGGGTCTTAAGTCACTTAATTAGTCTCTCTTAAACCCCTAATTACCCCTAAGTCAATTAATTAATTAACTAACTAAAACTAACTTTTCCAAAACTGCCACAGACCTTCCACGACGGATCCCCGACGACGGTCCGTCGTGGTCATGACGAACTGACATCCCTCCGTCCTGCACATCCGTCACGTTGGTCAGAGACTTGTGCAGGCGGAGGCTTTCTCCCCAGACACCAAGGATGGCACGACGGTCCGTCGTGGGCGTGACGGACAGACATCCCTCCGTCCTGCACATCCGTCACGTTGGTCAGAGACTTGTGCAGGTGGAGGTTTGTCCTACGGCACCAAGGCTGGCACGACGGAGACCTTGACGTCCCGTCGCGCCTGTGACGCCCCGTCATGGGGTCCGTCATGCCCTGCTATTTCTAGAGTCCTCCTCGAGGGTCCTTGTTTGGTCCTCGGGGAGTCGTACCCTGACTTTTCCAGAATGAAACCATCCCACACTATATTTTACACCTATGGTAACAACCATTTACCATATTCCAACTCTTTAACTAGGTTAACTCAAAAGGACACTCTAGCCCTCTTATGACCCAATTTGCCGGACGTATAAGAGTTTCGGTTAAAACACCACTTCAAAGACTCTAAATATGCCTAATTGGGTAGGAACACTGGTTTAGATCCTAAGGAGACCATTTAAGTCTTATCACATGACCTCGGTATTTCAAAATGTTACATTATCCCCCCCTTAGGAACATTCGTCCCCGAATGACACCAAACACTCTTAAAATGTGGGAGTAGACTCAAGACTAGCAGCTCAACCAATTCACAATATTTAGTTAGCATGAACTATATTATTTCATAAAAATACTTCAAAACATCAATTTACCATATCTAAATCACCAAACTTGTCTCAAATATGCAAGAAACCAAACAACTTCCAAATTTATCTAAGGTCACCTTAAAGCGCCTTCATTTTAGAAGTCTCCAAACTAGGAGTTTTGCAAAGTTTCACAAAAACAACAGAGATTCACAATATCTAACGTATTTTTATCATTAGAGAGAGATACTAACCTTACACATCAAAAAGATGAGGATAACGGGTTTTCATGTCGGCTTCCGCCTCCCATGTTGCACCCTCAACTAGGTGGTTCCTCCATAGCACTTTTACGGAAACCACCTCTTTGTTCCTCAACCTTTTCACTTGCCTATCAAGGATTTGAACCGGAACCTCCTCATAAGAGAGGTTATCCTTGACTCCGAGGCCTTCAAGAGGAAGAATAGACTCGGGATTCCCGACACACTTCTTCAACATGGAGACATGGAAAACCGGATGAACCAAAGCTAGCTCATTGGGTAATCTTAAACGATAGGCAACTTTACCAACCCTTTCTAAAATCTCATAAGGGCCTACATATCGAGGGCTCAACTTCCCTTTCTTGCCAAATCTTACCACACCCTTCATAGGTGAGATTTTTAAATACACTTTATCACCCTCTTCAAACTCCAAGTCCCTTCTTCTATTATCGGCATAGGACTTTTGTCGACTATAGGCTGTTTGCAACCTATTTCTTATGATATGTACATTCTCCAATGTCTTGTAAATCAAGTCGGGACCGAATATCGATGACTCACCTACTTCAAACCATCCTATAGGAGACCTACACCTCCTTCCATACAAGGCTTCATAGGGAGCCATGGAGATGGACGAATGAAAGCTATTATTATACGCAAACTCCACCAACGGCAAATGCTTATCCCAACTCCCTTTAAAATCAATGATGCAAGCTCTAAGCATATCCTCAAGAGTTTGAATCGTGCGTTCCGCTTGACCATCCGTTTGAGGATGGAAGGCGGTACTTAATTTCACTTTAGTACCCAAACCTTTTTGAAACGACTTCCAAAACCTAGATGTGAATTGTGCACCTCTATCCGAAATGATGGATAACGGAATACCATGACGACACACAATCTCATCTATGAAAATCTTCGCATAATCTTCCGCCGAATATGTAGATTTGACGGGGATAAAGTGAGCGGACTTAGTCAATCTATCAACAATCACCCATATAGAATCATATGACTTTTGAGTCCGAGGCAACCCTACTACGAAATCCATATTAATGTCTTCCCACTTCCAAGTAGGAATTTGGATCTCCTGTAGTAAGCCACCCGGCTTTTGATGTTCCGCCTTCACTTGTTGACAATTCGGACATTTAGCAACAAATTCCGCTATATCCTTCTTCAAACCTTCCCACCAATATATTTCTCGAAGGTCATGATACATCTTTGTAGAACCGGGATGGATGGAATAGTGGGATCCATGGGCTTCATCAAGGATCCGATCCCTCAACCCATCCACATCAGGAACACACAACCTCCCTTGATACCTCAATACACTATCTTCTCCTAAGGAGAAAGACTCGTTCGCCTTGCCAAGAACCGATTCCTTTAATTCCATCAATAGTTGGTCAAGGTGTTGTTTGGACTTCACCTCAACCACCAATGATGACTCGGAGCTATGATGAACCGTGGCACCTCCATTTAGCGAACTCACCAATCGCACTCCCAATCTAGTCAAACGATGAACATCTTTTACTAGATCTTTCTTGTCTTCATCTATATGAGTCACACCACCCATAGTCATACGGCTTAAAGCATCTGCCACCACATTTGCCTTGCCGGGATGATATAGGACACTCATATCATAATCTTTCAACAACTCTAACCACCTTCTTTGTCGAAGATTCAAATCTTTTTGAGTAAACACATATTGAAGGCTCTTATGATCAGTGAAAACATCTACATGAACACCATACAAGTAGTGTCTCCATATTTTTAAAGCAAACACCACGGCCGCTAACTCAAGGTCATGAGTAGGATAATTTCTCTCATGCACCTTAAGTTGCCGCGAAGCATAGGCAATCACCTTCCCATTCTGCATAAGCACACACCCCAAACCTACGCGGGATGCATCACAATACACAATGAACCCTTTAGATCCTTCCGGTAAAGTTAAAACCGGAGCGGAAGTAAGCCTATCCTTCAATAATTGAAAACTCTTCTCACATGCCTCTGACCATTCAAACTTTTTGCCTTTTTGAGTCAATGAAGTCAAAGGAGATGCAATGGAAGAAAAACCTTCTACGAACCTTCGATAATAACCCGCTAGACCCAAGAAACTCCTAATATCAGTTGGGGTCAAGGGTCTAGGCCAGTTTCTTACCGCATCTGTCTTCCTTGGGTCTACCTCAACTCCCTCACTAGAGATGATGTGCCCAAGAAATGCCACCGACCTTAGCCAAAACTCGCACTTGCTATACTTGGCGAACAATTTATGTTCCCTAAGGGTTTGCAATACTACCCTTAGATGATCCATGTGGTCAACCTCATTTTTCGAATACACCAAGATATCATCGATAAATACAATAACGAATGAATCAAGGTACTTTCGAAACACTCTGTTCATCAGATCCATAAATGCCGCCGGAGCATTTGTGAGACCAAAAGACATAACCACGAACTCATAATGCCCATATCGAGTCCGAAAAGCTGTCTTTGAAATATCTTCATTTCTCACCCTAAGCTGGTGGTATCCTGACCTCAAATCAATCTTTGAGAAGTAACTCGCTCCTTGGAGTTGATCAAATAAATCATCAATCCGAGGAAGAGGATACTTGTTCTTGATGGTAACCTTGTTGAGTTGCCGGTAATCAATACACATCCTCAAGGACCCATCTTTCTTTTTCACGAACAAGACCGGAGCACCCCATGGAGAAATGCTAGGCCTTATAAAGCCCTTGTCTAGCAAATCTTTAAGTTGTGCATTCAATTCCTTTAACTCGGCCGGAGCCATTCTATAAGGAGGAATAGAAATAGGATTTGTTTCCGGTAGCAAATCGATACCGAAATCGATTTCCCGTTCGGGAGGAATGCCAGGAAGGTCATCAGGAAAAACCTCCGTAAATTCACTCACCACGGGGACTGACTCTATAGGAGGAACTTCGGAATCCACTTCTTGGACTCTCACAATATGGTAGAGACACCCCTTCGAGATCATTTTACACGCCTTTAGGCATGTTATGAAACGACCTCTAGGAAGAGAATTTCCACCTTTCCACTCTATAACGGGTTCATTTGGGAAACAAAACCTCACAATTTTGGTCCTACAATTGATGGAAGCGAAACTAGCATGCAACCAGTCCATACCTAATATGACATCAAAATCAATCATGTCTAGCTCAACTAGATCAATATGAGAAACTCTATGAGGTATTGAAATAGGACAATTTCGATAGACTCTTTTTGCTACCACTGACTCACCCACCGGGGTAGACACCAAAATAGGTTCATGCAAAACATCGGGTAATGTACTAAATTTCTTAGCTACCAATGGAGTAACGAAAGACAACGTAGCACCCGGATCAAGTAATGCATACACATCAATGGCAAAGATTTGTAACATACCAGTCACCACATCGGGAGAGGCCTCTTGGTCATCTCTAGTACGAAGAGCATAAAGACGGTTCTTTTTGGGAGCACTATTAGAACCACTTGGATGACCACCCCTCTCTTGTCCCTTAGCATTTGGACAATCCCGCACCTTGTGACCAATCTTTCCACAACCATAGCAATTTCCCGTTCCAATCAAACATTCTCCATAGTGACCTTTACCACACTTAGAACATGTAGGCTTCTCATTAGATGAGTTCCCATCCTTTCCCTTGGCAACTTTTGGTCTAGGAGCTTTAGAATCCCTAGTCTTGGGAAATTTGGATGGAACGTGGTTTGAGAACCTCTTTTTGAATCTAGGCCTGTCTTGAATTCCCAACCTATCTTTGGCAGTTTCACTCTCAGAAGACCTTGTCCTCCTTGAGTCCTTATCCTTCCTTTTTGATCTAGCCTCCTCAACCCTTCTTGCATGCACCATGAGACGACCAATGTTCATGTTATCATGTAGCATAGCCGATTGACACTCCTCTTGTAAATCGTCCGATATACCTGTCACATATCGACTCATTTCGTCTCTAGGATCGGAGACCAAAGACGGAGCATATTTGGCCAATTGAGTAAATTTCAGAGAATACTCATGAACACTCATCGTTCCTTGGCGGAGATTGATGAATTCCACCACCTTCGTTTCCCTCATCTCTCTAGGGAAGAACCGATCAATGAAGGCCCCTTTGAATAACTCCCACGTCACTAACCCACTTCCAAGTGGCCTGTTGTCCTTCCATTGCGCATACCATATCTGAGCGACATCTTTGAGTTGGTAGGAGGCCAACTCGGCATTCTCGCTAGACGACAGCCCCATAGCACACAAAATCTTGTGAACCTCATCAATAAATTCCTGAGGGTCTTCATCAACCTTCGACCCATAAAAGACAGGAGGATTCATTCGAGTGAAATCCCTAAGTCTGGAGGCCATAGTCTGTTCATGGACTCTAGGTGCCAAATCCCTATTGGCTTGGGCAGTCATAGCTTGGGCTTGCACTGTTGCGGCTTGAGCTTGAGTAGTCATGGCTTGAGCCATTTGAGCAATAATAGCTCTCATCTGAGCCTCTGTCATCGGTGGAGGATCAGCAGGAACCTGGTCATCAATAGCAACCTCTTCAAGAGGAGGAGCAGGTTCATCACGAGGAATTCCCGCAGCAGCCATCTCTTCCTCAAGTCTTCGAGCCGCATTTCTTCTAGTATTCATCTCCTATAACCAAAACACAAGGTTCAGGCGAACGCATATCCGACGTACATTCTAGGGGCACGATATGGATTTCCAACAATGAGAATGATTCCTAATCATCAAATAAGTTCCTATTCATAAGTGTGGCGCGCTTCACAATTATGAATACAAACTTAAATAACGTGGTTGAGAGAGAGACGTTAACATCAAGGATATTCAACCTCATGCTCTGATACCAAGTTTGTCACATCCGGGTTTACCCCCTAGACGTAACCGGCGTCGTCGTCCT
The DNA here is from genome assembly GCA_016801875.1 of Solanum sitiens. Classification (NCBI taxonomy): domain Eukaryota; kingdom Viridiplantae; phylum Streptophyta; class Magnoliopsida; order Solanales; family Solanaceae; genus Solanum; species Solanum sitiens. Next base: position 3,566,631 of record JABWTJ010000092.1, on the reverse strand, counting down.
CTCGGAGGACTAAGACAAGCCTCTTAGCTTCGTCATAGCATTCATCGACTAAAAATCAGTAAGAATTAAAAACTTTTTATCTAGAACTACTCGGAGGTTTACATAGACCTCTACATACACATCATTATATATATCAAGTATACATAGACTTGTTCATATACGAAGATTACTTAGTCTTCTACTTTTATTTCATACACTTATATATTCAGAAAATAATAGTCATAAAACCGTCTCATCTCATAGACCATCTATCGATCACAATAAGTCTTGGGCATAGCCCTACATCAAATGAAAGAAGCCACATATAGGCTGTCTACTACATCGTCTCAAGAGAACAATAGAGTCAACATAGAATCATAGTAACTACACATCATAAAAGAGAGATATCGGCCACGTCCTCGAGAGAGTGAGGACCTACCACTTGGATGACAAATTATCCAAGTCTTCCTTCCTAGCAATTTGGATCAAGCTCAGCGACCCGAACCTAAAATGTTTGGGGAAAAGGGAAAGAAAAGGGATTAGTACTCCACATGTACTAAGTATGAAATCTCATATACAATTACCAATCAAATATATTTAGAAAGGGACATTTATGAAAACATAATAGACTACATATGAAATTATACCATAGCAAAGCAAAGCATACTAATGATAACCTTCAATAAGTCACAAGTGCAATGATCAAGTAAAATTACCATATCTCCTACTCAATCAAGTAACCTACCAAGACTACAATTAGCAATTTACTCACCAACATACTCGTCATGTCATGATACATCCTACTTCAAGCAAAGACAACAACATTATATTCATAAGCATGTTACTCAACATACCAACCTTTTTCATCATACTATCGCCTTACATACATAATATTGACCTCTCAAAGTTCCTATCAAGGCAAACTCGTGCAAGGCGTAGGTAGAGTCCCATACCCCTACCTAAGCTAAAGCAAACCTCTCAAGTTACTTTAATTAGCCTATACCTTATTCATTCATTCATTTTAGTTTAGGGAACATTTGCCTTAACCGACATAGACCACATAATCGAATGTGGAATCCGGTGTCATGAAACCTTACACCGATGGAAGGTGGTCTACCGGCCAAGGTAGAACCTAACGTGAACATAGCTATCTAGGTGGATCCACTAGCTAGTATCCTATGGTGGCAACATAGTTCAAGAACTAAGAGATAGGTATTCCCTCTATATACCATTCGGTAATGGGGCCTCATCTCATGAGAATTCATGAGTGAATATTTCTCAAGGAAAGTCAACACTTCACGTAGATCCATAGGTGAGTATTCCTCTAAGGGAAGTCAACACTCTATAAGGAACAAATGGTGAATATTCCTCTAAGGGAAGTCAACACCTCTCAATGTCAAGTTCACTCGGTGCTAAGCTAAGTCCCCATTTGTAGAGAAGCCTTTAATCTTTATTAATCTTCTCAATTTAATTACATAGAAGGGTCAATCCCTTCTATATCATCATTATAGCTCAAATAAGAATTGTATGAGAATTATGTCCTTTCATTAACAATTCATATAGGTGAAGTCAACCCTCGTACATCTCATCATAATAGGGCACATCGAACAACTTCCCTATATTACATTACACTTAGCAACCTCACAACCAACCTAAGCATATAAGTTCATGTATCATATCATCTTATCACATCAATCAAAGCATACTTCAACATAATATTATCACTTGATGACAATTAACCATAATTTGAAGTGAAGGCTAGGATCATCAAGACTTACCAATACTCCTCCCTAGTCCATCAATAAAGGGCCTTACCATCAACCCATAGATCAACCAATCTTAGATCATCACATCGATGTAATTCAATAATAAATCACAAGAACTAATCAAGGAGAAGCACTATACTATGAAGCAATACTACATCAAAGCCTAGTAACATGATCTCAAGTGTATCTTCTTAACTTAGATTCAATATTCAAGAACATAGGTGTGAAGAACTTCAATTCATCATAATAGATCCATAATCAATACAATGACAATCATTAAAGACCATTTAACTTATTATGAGGTCAATTCTATCAAACTCAACCTAATCCATATCAATTCAACATTTAGGGTTAAGGGTTAGGGGTCATCACCCACAACCTAGATCAAACTACATCAATTGACCATAATCAAGTTACAATTCATGATAATCTATTCATTCTAACCCAAAGAATACATAATTAACTCAATTCACATGATCAAATTCGGATTTGGATGAAACCCATAAGAAACTCAACTTTTTGGAAAAAAGCTTTGAAGGAACCCTTTGAGGAAAGAATCTCAAAGGTGAATTAGATCCCATACCTTAAGGTTTGATGACGTTTTGATGGTGAATTTCTTGCTAAATCAACCCCCAATGATTTCCCCAAGTTGATCTCCAATGGAGTCTTCCAATAGAGAGAGAAAGTAGAGAGAAGGAAGAGAGTTTTGTTTTTGAGAGAATGATTAGGCTAATGAGGGTTGGGTATTTATAGTGGGGTCTTAAGTCACTTAATTAGTCTCTCTTAAACCCCTAATTACCCCTAAGTCAATTAATTAATTAACTAACTAAAACTAACTTTTCCAAAACTGCCACAGACCTTCCACGACGAATCCCCGACGACGGTCCGTCGTGGTCATGACGAACTGACATCCCTCCGTCCTGCACATCCGTCATGTTGGTCAGAGACTTGTACAGGCGGAGGCTTTCTCCCCAGACACCAAGGATGGCACGACGGTCCGTCGTGGGCGTGACGGACAGACATCCCTCCGTCCTGCACATCCGTCACGTTGGTCAGAGACTTGTGCAGGTGGAGGTTTGTCCTACGGCACCAAGGCTGGCACGACGGAGACCTTGACGTCCCGTCGCGCCTATGACGCCCCGTCATGGGGTCCGTCATGCCCTGCTATTTCTAGAGTCCTCCTCGAGGGTCCTTGTTTGGTCCTCGGGGAGTCGTACCCTGACTTTTCCTGAATGAAACCATCCCACACTATATTTTACACCTATGGTAACAACCATTTACCATATTCCAATTCTTTAACTAGGTTAACTCAAAAGGACACTCTAGCCCTCTTATGACGCAATTTGCCGGACGTATAAGAGTTTCGGTTAAGACACCACTTCAAAGACTCTAAATATGCCTAATTGGGTAGGAACACTGGTTTAGATCCTAAGGAGACCATTTAAGTCTTATCACATGACCTCGGTATTTCAAAATGTTACAATGCATAAGGAACATATACATAGAGACATGCATTAGAACACCTTCCAAGAACTTCCTTCAAGATCCACTTGTGCAATGCATAGGTGAAGTCACATACCCTCACCTACACTAAGAAACTACCCTTAGGTCATCCTAGCTAGAGTCCTTACTTTATTTCCATTGTCCATTTTACTTTACGGAAACTATAGCCTTAATTGACACTAAGACCATGGGTGCTACATGGAATTGGGTGTTGTAGATCCTTACACCAAGGTAATGTGTTCTTACCTATCCAAGGTAGAACATTAACACAAGCTAGCATATTAGTTGATATCACATTGTTAGATCCTATGTGGCAAGTATAGTTTATGGAACTTGGAGGTTATCGTGGAAACATCCCTCTATTCCCTTGGGCTATGAGGCTTTCCACCTCATGAGATTTATGGTAGAACTTCCTTCCCACATTGGGAAGGGACACACACTCATATACAAGTTCACTCGGTGCTAAGCTAAGTTCCCTTTTTATTAAAAGCCTTTATTATCTTTACTTCATAAAATGTAGGCTTAGGATATTAACTCCTCATATGCTTAGCTCATAGGTCATAGATGAGAGTTCATCAACCTAAGTCATGTGATAAATCCCTTCACATGGACATAGCATATGTAAAACACCATCTAGTTTAGAGTACACATGAATACACCTTTCAAGGCCCCTCTCTTGACTAGATCTTTATACATGTGTGTGTGTATACTTATATGTGAGCAAACCTTTCACATAACACATAAATACCACACATGTTTATACATCATTTCATTCATGCATAAGTGTACAAGTATAACTATATGAGCCATGCTTTCATATAAAAAAATTAGACACTAGGTATAATCATACTTCATCATACCACATACTTCACATTATACCATATAAGACATTTTCATAACACACTTTCATGTACACAAGCTTTACATGCATAATAGTATACATTAGTGAACATGAGAACTATATATCATTTACACACCACGACCTATACTACTTTTAAGCATGCATGTAGAGTGAGGGTGTGTGTATATTGGTCAATATAATCACATAATGGCTATAAACAACACATTGAGTCAGCCACCCTCTTAGAACCACAATGCACCTTAAAGCATAGACCATACAACACAACTTAGCATAGGAGGCAAGACAATCTTCACATTACAATCAAGACTCCGAACTTTAGATATTCACACATTCACATAGGGGTACATGGGTAGGGAACATCAATCCTTAACACTTCATTAATGGCAGAACCTACACATGATCCTAACATAACCATTTACATGCTCATAACACTAGTAAAATAACCTAGATTCATAACTAGAATGGAAGACTAGGCGCAAGTTGCACATAGTGTGATCATCAAAATCACACACTCATACATTCATCGTTTGCCTTCAAGGTCATGGTCAACACATATATAATGACAATAAAATAAACACCGCCACCATAAGTGGATAATACCACACAATGTCATACAAGGCTTCATCAACTACAATAATATAAAAAGTAGAGAGGAAGAGCCATTCTTACCAATTCATCAACCTTTGATCATCATTGATCAATACACCTTTTTCATCATCAATAAATTATAGGGCAGTAGCTAAATTGTCACATCCGGGGAGCACCCCCTAGAAGTAATATGGCGTACTTGACCTCTCGAAGGTCTTATACAAGCCTATAGTTATCATTCATCGCATTGACATAGTAAATTTAGCGGAAAATTTAAAACTTTTCATAGCACATCATATGCTAAAAACATTACTTCATATATATAAAATATTGTAATACATACTTTGACCTTAAGTCTTCTTTTCCATCTTAGACTCAACAAAATAAGAGTACATTAGGGACACGACCCTTAAGACATATTACATAAATATACAATATTCAATAAACTTTACAGTAAAGACATAAGTAGGAGATCCTTGAACTTAAGGATTCCTTTCATTGAGCTTGGAAATCATCTATCAAGCTCTTCACCATTCAAGACATCCTTTAAGAATCCATAACCTACACTTTGTGTAAAGAGTAGAGAAGAATGGGATTAGTACAAGAATGCACTAAGTATGGCAACCATGCCAAAACATGCATTTAAAAGGAGCATTTTCTTGAAATCATACTTTATGCGTTTTTGAGTAAATCTTCATAAAACCTTTATCCAATAGCATTTATATCATTCACATACTTCATATATACATATTCAAAGGTTAAACATTTCATTAGATCACATATAGAATTTAAGTCCCATTTGAGGTCACTTTACAGTGAGCTCATTCTTCTTAACAATGAACTCCTTATTTTAATTCATTAACCTCCAAATTAATCCTTTAGTGATACTTGGTGCAATGCATCACCTTAGGACCACAAGAAAAACCATACATACAACTTACACAAGTAACACATATCATCATAGAAGTATAGCCCATTACAAGACACATTCAAGTAAAGAATATAGGACATTACAGTAAGCTACATCAACTTACACATATATTGACTTCTTTTCATACTCATCATTATAAGACTTTGTTCATGACCCAATCTTAGTCTACTAGTGCAATGTACATGTGAAGCATCACAAGCTAACACATACTTAGTAAACTCTTTATAAGACCACAAACCTTAACATACTATTCATACATCCACATAACAAGTACATACAACTTCATTCATGTCAATACAAGACCTTCATCATATAGTCATTTAGACCAACATAGTGCATATAAAGATAAGATCACATCATATAAACTCATACCATGCACCTCTTCATAACAAGTAGACAACTTCTACAATATCATACATAAAGACACAATCATAACCATACACATTTTATCACCTTCCTAGGGCTTCCTAAGGAGCTACTTGTGCAATGTCTAGATGGGTTCATTACTTCCACCTATCCTATGTAACCTCTCTTACGTCATCCTAGTTAGTATCCTAGTTATTTATTTTCATTGTCCATTTTACTTTAGGAAAACTATAGCCTTAACCGACACTAAGACCATGAGTGCTAAACATGGAATTTGGTGTTGTAGAGACTTGTACGAAGGGAAGGTGTTCCTACCTATCCAAGATAGAACCTTAACATATATCCTAGCATATTCGATGATATTACTTGCTAGATACTATGTGACAAGCATAGTTAATGGAAGTAAGAGATAGGTATTCCCTCTTCGTACCATTTGGTAATTGGGCCTCCTCTCATGGGAATCCATTGGATGAATATACCTCAAAGGGGACTCAACATCACATGTGGAAACTATAGGGTGAATCTTTCCTCTTTATGGAAAGTCATCACCTACCATTTTCAAGTTCAATCGGTGCTTAGCTAAGTTCCCTTTATTGAAAAATCTTTATTACATTTATTTATAATACATAGGCTTAGGATATTTATTCCTCATATGCTAATAGCATACTCAAGAACTTATCTAGTTTTAAAGTAATCTTGGGCACCCCTCTCTAGGCCCCTCTACTTACTAGATCATCATACATGTGTGTGTATACATACATGTGAACAAACCTTTCACATAACACATAATGTCACACATGTTCATATATCAATACATACGTCTATAGGCATAACAATATGAACAATACTTTTCATATAAACCCAATAAGACTCTATGCACATTCATACTTCATCATATCACATAAATCTTATTCATAACATGCCAATACATTCATTTTTATATACATAGAAACCAAACCTAAGAACTATCCTATCAAGGTACACATATGCAGTACATAGATAAGGTCCCATACCCTTGCCCACACTAATACACATATCAATTCCTCCTAGTAGGGAAATACATGTCACATTTCACATACATATATTTTACATACATAGTAATAGTGGTCATCAATGCTTAACACTTCATTAATGGCAGCACCTACACATGATCTTAGCATAACCAACACATGCTCATAACAATAGTAACATAACCTATATTCACAACTATAATAGAAGACTAGGCACAAGTTACACATAAGGTGATCATCATAATCACTCAATCATAAATTCATCAATTTCCTTCAAGGACATGGTCAACACATACATAATAACAATAAAGTAAACACCGCCATCACAAGTGGACCATACCACACAATGCCATACAATGATTTATCAACTACAATACTATAAGAAAAGTAGAGGAGATAAGCATTCTTACCAATTTCTCACCCTTTGATCATCATTGACCAATACACCTTTTTATCAACAATTAATATGCATATGTCAGTAGCTATATGTACTTTAATCGTCAAACAAACCATGTACAAGTCGCTACAAAATCATACTATAACATAATACAAGGCATCACATATATACTAGAAAATAGGCAGTTATATATCATCAACTATCCTCCCTAGTTTAGTTCATCAATCATCTTGTATCTTTATTGTACATTTAAGGCAGTAGATAAAGAAATCATAGCCTAGATGAGATCCTACTACGATTGTCAATAAATTGGAGACCACTGTGAACATGCTTCATATAAAGAATTCAGGGAAGAGGAAGTTGCTTTGGTTAATCCTATTCAAACTATAATACATTGATCTATACCACATAATTCATAATCAATACACATTTTAGACAGTAGACCTAAGCATATTAACGTACTCGAAATCCACTTTTATACAGTTAAGGACCAATGTTACAGTGATCACACTTTACTACTTAATAGCTTAGGAGAAACTTGATCAATTCATGCTAATTCTTCATTATTCTGATCATAGAAGATTCCCATCCATAATTCATTCTTAATTTAACCTAAAATAGTGGCTACAACCAAATTAACATATTCCAAAATCTTACAACAATCAACATGAAGCCAAACTTATAGTGATCACAAAAAAATGTGTATTAGTCATGTTCAATTCTTCATATAATGATCCACATTGATCCTTCATCATCAATTAAACTTTAATTCACCTAAATAACAGTATGTATAACCACTTCAACGTAATAGAATCACATTTCAATCAATAACAAGTAAAGATCACAAAGTCCATGCAAGGACTAAATCGATTTAGGGAAGAAGCATGGGTTCATCATGCAATTGGAGTAAAATCACATTCAAACCAATAAATTAACATCAATTCATCATGATTTAACCATTTAAAACATTTTTAGAAAGAACCCATGTCTAGATTGAAGAAGAAGAACTGTGATCATAAAATCTCTATTGGAACTTTGAGATTAACTCTCTAGATGGAAGGATAACTTGACATGAAGGATCACCATACCTTTGTCTAGTTGAAAACCTATAAAACTTGGTGATTCATCCATGGAAATCCAGGCTCCAAGCTGTTGTTGAGCTTCACCAACAATGGTGGTTTCTAGGGAGAATATTTTTTGAGGGAAAGGTTCAATTTGTGTGACTTGGTTTTGGGAATGGGTTGATCACGTTTTTGATCATTTAAATACACCCAAAATCACCAAATAAATCATGTGGGGTCAGGTTAGCACGTGGGGTGAATTTACCATCACCCCTTTAATGAAACAGTGCACAGGCAGTGGCACCAGGCCACCATCGACGGACCCAATCGACTGGCCGTTGGTCAATGGTCTGGCCGTCCTTTGGCTTCCGTCGATTGTTCTTTGGCCAATTATTGGGCTTAGAACTTCTCAAGATAAGTACGAATCGATGATACCTCACCTACGGGCCGTTGGTCAACCAACTGGCCGTCGTTTGGTCCGTCGATTGACACGCCAAGGCAGTGTGTTGACCAGCGTTGGGTCCTACTTCTGGGCCCTTTTGCAGGGCCCTTTAGAAGTCGTACACAGAAATTTCCAACATAAATACAACCCTTAACAAGTTTTAGATCTTCCACCTAAGTTTCACCCAAAATAAACACCTGCAACTCGTCCAAACATGCAAGGCCCCATCTAGACGCACGTGAACGTCTCAAGGGCTAACTTTCGAACGTCTTGGACGTTCTTGGACGTTTGGCCTCCAAACTTCATGAAACTTAATATCATACCATTAAACATCACTATAACTCATTTTAAGACTTCATAAGCTCATTTCTTATAGTTTTAAGCATGCATAGACACATGAGGCACATAGGTGACTAGTCGTCGAACGTCTTGGTCGTCCCTTGACATTTGACTTCCAAATCACCTCTAACTTTATACACTTCCTCTAAACCACATTACAATACATTTTAGGACATTATAACCTTAAGACAAACATGTTAGGATCTATACACCCTAACACATTTTGGGGGTCTTACAATATCCCCCACTTGGGAACATTCGTCCTCGAATGACACTTAGAACATTTCAATCACAACAAGGACTTCAATACATCGTAGAGAATTTCATCATATTCATAACATCATGAAATAGAAGTTAATGCACCAATCTTACAAGGAACACAACTTCACATTATTTTAACACTCAATGCACATAAGGAAGCAAAACTTCAACTCACTCACTCATTAATGCATTAAATAATAAGGCTCTTATCATGTTCATAGGAGGAACATCCTTCTCCTAATAATAACATGGTCATCACACTCCATTTTATTAAGAGATCATCTTGCAAGGCCACACATAGGCAGATTACAACATATACGCAAAAGTTATTTAAGCACACATACTCCAATGCACATAGTCTTGAGTTAAGTGAATCAACAAAGATCTTTATTAGTTAGACCTAGTGCCATGAATGTCATACTCAACCATACCATGCTTAGTTGTGTCCATAGAGTAATGTCCCTTTCCTCAACACACTAACATGTATCATGAGTTCACACCTTAGCAAAGTACAAGGTCGATTTCCTTTTAAAATGAGAGATCCTCAACTTTTAAACCAATACATGCTCATATTTCTTCCCTAGTGAAGTCTAAATGGTAATTCACACCAAGCACATAACAACAAATTGGAAGTCATTTCACAAAATTTCAAATTCTAACATAGTACTCACCTTCACAGTAAGAATCTTTTGGAAAAAACAATACAAATTATAGGCACACACATGATCACTTAGCTAAACATGCTTTCACTTTTCAAGAGTGACCCTACAATCACGCTTCCCAAACCATACAAGTCACATAAATTTCAAGAGACTCAACATATTCATGATAAAGAGACTCGACTTTTCGTTGTAAGGCTAAACATTACCTCTCACAAGTGATTAAAACCAAGTTTCTCATCTTATCTCATGAAGTCAAATGCACAATTAACATCTTAAGATGCAATTCAACATGAGAAAACATGGATTTTATCAAATTTCCCATTCATGCACTTTGAAATCTTAAAAATACCTTTAAGGTGATGTAAATCAATACATACCAAACGTATAAAGGAAATGCAATTCATACTTTATGCAAGACTATATTCATGAACAAGCTTACTAAGAATTCATTAGTTTCAAGTTCAAGCAAAAATAGAAGGACAAAGTAGAAAATATCTACAACCTTACTATTCCATCACCATCCCACACATAGGGTAAACCCAATTAAGACCAACTTAACCCAACATAAAGAAGATCTTAACTTAACAACCTTCATTTTTCATCACTTAAAAGTAATTACCATTTATAAGGAATTTAAAGTAAGTCAAACAAGATATTCTAAACTTCATCTCCTAGGTAATTTATTCCCAATCATCAAGTTAGGTCATACCATTCAACCACATAAGGTTTTCATACATTACAATAGACACCAAGGTCATACATCATTAGGGGAAGACAACAAGGGGACTTTGCCATAAGGACTCTTTCTTTTCTTTCAAAATTAAAGTAAGGTAACTTCTAGGTCAATCAAACCCACATCATCACCCTACAAAGATAAGAATACTACCCTCAATTCTATAGGGTAAACATCAATTCCACAACATCAAGGGACTCTGTCACGACCCAACCCGATGGGCCGTGACTAGTGCCCGTTTTGGACACTCATAAACAAACCTGCTAAGTATAACCAACTGAAACTAAGACAATATGGAATTTAATCAAATCAAACCTACCCCAACGCATATATATATAAAGTGGATCTGTCTAATAAGGAGTTATAACCATTTAACCGTAACAACATGCGCGAGCCGACAAGGCCGCCACTATCCAAAGCATACTAGCATACGAAAGCCGACAAGGCTGCCACTACACAATACACAATGATGTACGCAGCCGACAAGGCTGCCCCTGAACAAGCGGACATCCCAAACAAACCATGTCCAGACCATCATCCAAAACATATATATACAACCCACATAATGTCTGCAGACCTCTAAGAGTATAGTAGTGAAACTCGATGGGACAGGGCCCCGCCGTACCCATAGATAAGCAAAAGACTACTTAGGAAGTTATGTACTCAATAGAACAATCAACGTGAACCAGCAATGAGTATTACCAAAGATTAACGTTTTATCAAGATTATGAACCTTTAACACGATATGAAAACGTAAAATCTCAATGACTCTAAGAAGCTCTACCATAGATATGAGGAATCACCATAGCCTTAGACATAGCCGATATATAGAAGAATAGTTTGTAAAAGCAAGAATATACGTCACCTAGACACTCTAGAAGTAAGTGTCAAACCTGTCCGTCATTCGCTCATTTTTAAAAGTCATGCAAATCAAAGAAAGAAAGGATAGCGTTACATACCGTATAGTCGAGCTGCACGACCAATATTTACTGCCCAAGCTATTAATATATAACAAGCAACAATCGTGCCGCAATTAGATAGACGTCGCGCTTTACCACTTATTGTAAGCTAGCTAATAATCTAACGAAAATCCGGCAGCACTTCCCTTATTTTCCTTACTTCGTCCCAATCCGACAACAACCCAAATTATCCACAACAATACCAATAACACATATAACCCAACGAATCATATTAAACAGTTCCCCCTAAAACAGCTCCATCTCGGCAACCATAGTAACGAAAAAATGACACACCGAGCGATAACTTGTTTTATAATTCGCAACACATCTACCTAATCGTATTCATCCCTTGGAGTATATACCAATAATCACATTAACATATACCCATAAATTCCTTGAAGTTGCTGGCCGAGAGTTTCATGGCTGGTTTTCTCCTTTTCCATGGCTGCCTAATCTAAGTTGAAGAAGATGATATATTTGCTGTCATTTCACCACTTCATTCATTATATGAAGTGGAGACAGCACCCCACTACACATCCCACTAAGCCTAGCTCCCATCTGATTTCCTTTAATGCCTTGAGTGGTGGGGCCCTCCACTTAATTAATTTAATCCCAAACAGCCACTAATTAATCCCCCACTTAAAGTTTATGACAATATGATTTCCTTTAATCACTTGGAACTTAAAATAAAATCTCATTCCCCAGACTTACATCGACTAGCTCATGACGCGCACTACGTATAAAAATACGAGGCGTAACAGACTCACAACACAATAAGAACTTATAAAAAACTCTACGACTCATCATGCCATAAGACTCTCATTCTTCATTCCACCTAGAAAATCTCCTTTTTACGTTCTTTATAATGCTCATATGCATCAATTCTATACACATTTCAACAACTTCCAATCAAAGAACAATTTAGTTGATTTCCCAAAAATCTTACAGTAAGCTGCCTCACATTAGAGTAAGCATGCTTCCAATTTTAAAAAAATGCAAAATTTAGGCAATCGATGGGAAAGCATGACAATATGAGATACCAAACTTTACCAAGACAAGCATACTATCATCACACCTAGGATCAAGTTTATACAAAGAAATTCAACCCATACTAGGAAACTTAGAAGGGACCACATTTATGCAAATGGGAACTTTGAACACCTTTAAGCACGTATTCTTAGGGTAGCATGCTTCCATAGGTAGTCACTAAGCGTTTCAAGCTCAAATCATAATATTAAGCTACCAACATATAAAACCATATAGTAGCTCATCATTCCAAAAGAAACTCATGTCAACTACATTAACTTCTAACATGCTTTAAGAACCGTATCATGACACACAATCTTCAACATAACATGCTATTTCACATAAGTATCACACATAGCCATAAATGAGAGCATAACATCAAAACATGTCAAAATTCACCTTCACAGATATTCGTTCAACCTTAAAACCAAGATAATCATTTAAAGTCACCTTTTCTCCCTCAAGCATAGAGATACAATTTCATCCAAGCAATCACATATAAAAGACCACCGGACAAGAAAACATAAGAGAGAGATCTTATAGAGTTAAGTTCTATGGCACGATATGAAAATGATGCATAAGGGAAACTCTATCGTTATATAGCCTCCCGTACCATTTGATGTGTCGCGACTCACCACCAATACTACGAGACTCTACTAGACATGGCAATATGAGACTTTTAGAACCTAAAACCACGTGACAAACCTCATGCTCTGATACCACGTTAGTCACATCAGGGGAGCACCCCCTAGAAGTAACATGGCGTACTTGATCTCTCGGAGGTCTTATACAAGCCCATAGTTATCATTCATCGCATTGACATAGCAAATTTAGCAGAAAATTTAAAACTTTTCATAGCACATCATATGCTAGAAACATTACTTCATATATATAAAATATCGTAATACATACTAAGACCTTAAGTCTTCTTTGCCATCATATACTCAACAACATGAGAGTACATTAGGGATAAGACCCTTAAGACACATTACATAACTATACAATATTCAATAAACTTTACCGTAAAGACATAAGTAGGAGATCCTTGAACTTAAGGATTCTTTTCATTGAGCTTGGGAATCATATATAAAGCTCTTCACCATTCACGACATCCTTTAAGCATCCATAACCAACACTTTCTGTAAAAAGTATAGAAGAATGGGATTAGTACATGAATGCACTAAGTATGACAGCCATGCAAAAACATGCATTTAAAAGGGACATTTTCTTGAAATCATACTTCATGACTTTTTTAGTAAACCTTCATAAAACCATTATCCAATTGAATTTATATCATTAACATACTTCATATATACATTGTAAGACCTCGAAAATGAGATAAGGTGTCTAGAGCCTAACATGTTCGTCTTAATGTTATAAGGTCCTAAAATACCTTATTATGTCATATAGATTCAGTGTGTAAAGTTTGAAGTGATTTGGAAGTCGAACGTCAAGGGATGTCCAAGACGTTCGACAAATAGTCGCTTATTTGCCTCTTGTGTGTATGCATGCCTAAATTGTATGAAATGAGTCTAATAAGTCTTGAAATGGTTTATAATGATGTTTAATGTTATTGTATAAAGTTTCGTGAATATTTGAGGTCAAACGCCCAAGAATCTCCAAGGCGTTCGAAAGATAGCCCTAAGACGTTCATCGTATGTCATGTTGGGGTCAAGGCTGTTTGGACGTCCTCTAGGTGTTTGTTTTGGATGAAATTTATGTGGAAGGTCTGTAACATATTAAGGTTTGTAATCGCATTGGAAATGTCCGGGTACGACTTCTAAGGGCCCCACAAGAGGCCCCACAAGAAGGACCCCAAAGATGCCTAGACACTGCCTGGGCAGTGTCCCTTGACGGACCCAACGACGGATCGTTGGTCCCTAACGGCCCGTCGAGCAGGTCTCGTCAAAGGGGGCTTGCCTTGTACAGGTCTTGAGCCAAGAATTTGGCTAAGTCATGGGCGACGGAGGGCATGACGCCCCGTCGAGACCCTCGTCGCGGGTGCCTGCAGGTTTGACTGCCTGCGTGCTGCCACTTAAAGGGGTGAATGGGAAATTTACCCCACGTCCTAACCTGACTATAGTAGGTTTATTTAGTTAGTTTTTGGTGTATATAAGTCCTTAAAAACGTGATCAACCCATTCCCAAAAACCTCTCACATGTTTAAAGCCTTTCCCTCCAAAAATGTTCGCTCTAAAACCACCATTGTTGTGAAGCTCAAGAGCTTCTTGGAGATGGATTTTCTATGTATGAATCATGAAGTTTTAGAGGTTTTCTTGTAGATAAAGGTATGGTTATCTTCATCTCTAGTTATCTTTTCATCTAGAGGGCCATTCTCAATGTTTTTCAAATAAATCTGATGATCAAGTTTCCAATCTTCCAATCTAGCCATGGGTTCCTTCTCAAAACGTTTTTAATGATTAAATCATGATGAATTGAAGTTAATACAATGGTTTTAATGTGTTTTCACTCCAATTGCATGATGAACCCATGTTCTTTCCTAAATTGGTTTAGCCTTTGCATGGGCTTTGTGATTATGGCTTATTCTTGATTAATTGGTGATTCTCTTACGTTGAATTGCTTGTGGTTATTGTTATTTACATTAATTGATTTTTAATTGATGATGATCAGTCCATGATGATAAATATATGAAGTTTTGAGCATGAATAGCCTATGTTTCTACATGTTGTCTTGAAGTCGATTGTGAGATCGGTTGTGTAGACTCTTGATTATGTATGAACTGCTGTAGCTACTGTTTTAGGGTGATGTAATGGATGAATTTTTTAGGTATAAATCCTTAATGATCAAATTAAGAAGGGCTTGCATGAATTGATATAGATTCCCTTAGGTTATAAAGTCAAGAAGCTATGTGTGTGATGAATCCGGAATTGTAATTTGATGAAGCTTGAATTAGTCTTGATTCCTTATCTAATTAGCTACTGCCTAATGAGTATATTAATGATGAAAAATTAATGATGATCAAACCCTTAGATAGTTCATAGTATTTGTAAAGTCTTCTATACTCTAGCAAATCAATAAGCCTAAATGCCTATGTTGTAACCCTAATATTGAGAGTATGTAATCATGATTTAAATATGGTTAAATGTAGGTTTAGATACTGCCTTAGACTTATATATGTATGAACTATGATCTAAAATCAATGTAAGGGAAGTTAGCTAATGATCTATGTTATTCTACTTTCCTAGTATGTTGATATGTTGTATTATGTTATGGTATAATCTTGTAGCGACTTGTACATGGTTTCTTATATGTTTAAAGTACATTTAGCTACTGCCATATATGTGTTTTATTGATGAATAAGGTTTATTGATCAATGATGATCAAAGGGTGAGGAATTGGTAAGAATGTTTATTCTCTTTACTCTTCTACTTCTCTACTCCTTTATAGTTATGTTGATGAAGCCTTGTATGGCATTGTGTGGTATGGTCGACTTATGGTGGCGGTGTTTACTTTATTGTCATTATATATGTGTTAACCATGTCCTTGGAGGAAAATTGATGAAATTATGAACATATGCTTAAGATGATACTATGAGAAGCTTATGCTTACTTTCCTATTCTAGTTGTGGATTAGGTTGTGTGGCTATTTCATGAGCATGTGTATAACCATGTTAGGGTAAAGTATAGGTACTTCCATTGATGTGTAAAGATGGTTAATAACCCCTTACCTATGTATCCCTTATATGAAAGGGTAAATAGCTAAAGTTAGGAGTCTTGATTATAAGGTAGATATTGTCTTGTCTCCTATGCTATTATGTGTTGTGTGCTATGTGCTTGAAAGTGTAATGTGGTCTAATAGGGTGGATGACTTGGGAAGTTATTGATAGCCATTATGTGATTATGTTGGTCAATGTACACAAACTCTCACTTACATGCATATTACAAGTAGTATAAGTCATTGTGTCTAAATGAAAGGTAGTTCTCATATCCACTAGTGTCTACTATTATGCATGTTAAGGTGATGTTCATGAATGTATGATTTGTATTCCCTTACTAGGATGACTTGATAGGTGTACTCGTATGGGCAAGGGTATGGCACCTTGTCTATGCATTGCACATGTGTATCTTGATAGGATAGTTCCTAGGTTGGTTCTTATGCATATGAAGGATGATTATATAAACATGTTATGAATATGATATAATGAAGTATGAATGCGGAAAGTATCTTAGTAGGTGTATATGAAAGTATTGCTCATATAGTTATGCCTATAACTTATGCATTGATATATGAACATGTGTGACCTTATGTGTTATGTGAAAGGTTTTATCACATCTAAGTATACACTCACACAAATGGATGATCTAGTTCGTGAGAAGAGGCCTTTCTAGGGGTGCCCAAGAATACTCCAAAACTAGATAGGTGCTTGAATATGCTATAAGCATATGAATGATGAATATCCTAAGCTTATGTTTTTTTTATAAACAAACGTAATAAAGGCTTTTCAATAAAGGGAACTTAGCTTAGCACCGAGTGAACTTGACATTGAGAGGTGTTGACTTTCCTTGGAGGAATATTCACCATTTGTCCCTTATAGAGTGTTCACTTCCCTTAGAGGAATAATAACCTATGGACCTACATAAGGTGTCGACTTTCCTTAGAGTAATACTCAGCTATGGACTTACATGAAGTGTTGACTTTCCTTGAGGAATATTCACTCATATTTTCTGTCACGCCTCAAAACCCATTAAGACGGACAGGCACCCAATGCCTTAAAGGCCCGAGAGAACCAACCTGCAACCTGTTCTTACTGAGCATATACTATAACAATTGAGACAAGTTAACTTTGGATGCAGCGATACAAACCAACGTAAGTAGATCCAAAAGTTATATACAAGACTTGGCCGTTTAGACCACAACTCCTAAAGACACAACTGAACCATGTACATATGTCTACAAAGCCTCTAAAAGATAGAAGACTAGAGTAGGTCGGGACAGACCCCGCCTTACCCTTAACTACGATACAATACCAAACGAAGTTAACAAGGACTTAATAAAGCTCCGAATCAACTTGGAGCTCACCAAAAGTAGCAGAATTTTGAGTGCTCCTACTAAGGAGGTCTACTAGCTGGAGTACCTGAGCCTGCAGCATGAAATGCAGCGTCCCCAATAGGGGACGTCAGTACGAAAAATGTACTGAATATGTAAGGCAAAAAGTATATGTAATACAAGGCACAAATGAAATCAAGTAGCAACATATGAGTGCATAGATTAGGAGAGAAGACCACCTTTGCTTACTCTTGTGGAATCAAGTAAGCTACATTCTTTTCTTTACCTTCTTTGTATGTTATAATCTTTATTGGGCTTGTGATACAAGTGACCAGCTGATCAGTGGTAGAAGAGGATGACCCATGCTAGGCGTATTAACCCCTGGGATGCGGTCCTCATAATTACACAACTTGGGATCGGCCCATGCTAGGCTTTCGCCCCTGAGCTGCCACCTTTCTATACCAATAGGGATCGGCCCATGCTAGGCTTTCGCCCCTAAGCTGCCACCCTTAATTAAATAGATTTCTTCGCTTAGATTCTTTAATCTTTGAGATTATTGTTAATCAGTTCATAACTCTTTTGAGATGTTATCTTGGATAATCGTAACACTTTGAGATGTTGATTTGGTGGTCATAATCATCTTGGAGACATGAAATTACGGAACAGTAGTGGAATACATGAAAACAATACTTTGAGGCAGTAACAATGACATAAGGAGCTATGAAACATCAACACCTTACTTTAAGACCTTAATGGCACAATTGACTTCAATTGGCTTAGGAGAATGATTCATCAAACTTTCTTTTGCAAATACCATTTCTATAACAGCACAAGGGGAAATTACACAAGTATAGAGTAGTGAACATATAATGAAGTAGTTCCATGTACTTAGAATGGGGAAAGAAATATTGTTAGCTATTTGGAGATAGTACGCTGCCACCATGCTTTCTTTTCTAGAAATAGAACTTATGAGAATCACTTCATTGATATTAATTGCAGGTGGCAGATTTCATGCCAAAAGGATATAGAATCGAATAGCCTTACATACCTTATATTTATGACTAATACCACTATCACGATTCAGCCTTCCTTATTGGGTGCTAATCTACAACATAAGTCATGATTAAGCTAACATCAACAGCTAATCACAATAAGGTTCTCCAAAACAGTAGCTAAAAATATTTGATGGAAGTCAGGCCGATACAACACTTACATAAATGGTGAACCACCACACCCTTCCTCTACACATTAATACAACTTCAAACATCATTTCCAGAGATACCCAAACAGCTCTCAACAACAATATTCATAAGGCAGCCACTATCAATCTCAAATCTTTCAGCATAATAGGAGAATATTGACTCAAAGATTTATCATCATCCATGAAATCTTGATAATTATATACAAAATTCTCCAATCCAAACATGATCAAAGAGAGGAAAACAAATGGGTTGAAGTCTTACCTTAATTCTGGAAATTTATCCTCTAAACTTGTACTTCAAGAATTCAAACTCTCCTTCAAACTTCTTACTTGAAAATGAGACAGCACTCAAGAATCCCTATGGTGTTTTAGGGCTGCTTATTGAAGCCAAGAGAGACCAGAGAAACTTAGAAAATCTGAAATTTTGCAAGTTCAAAATGAGAATAAGACTTGATCCTTATCCTTTGAAAAAGGAGGTGTTATGGCCGACCTCTGACCTAATTTTGGGCCAGATAATGTCAAGTAGGTGCCCCCCAACTGCTTGTCCTTTTAACTGTGCCCCATTTTTGTACTTAATATTATTTACCTTTGCTGTCCATTTTTCCTTTGTTCTTTTAATCAGCTTAGGGACGATTAGTCAAGTATGGGGTGGTACACCCTTGGCCCAATAACATGGTAAAACAAATCTTAGGAGGTCATGTACTTACTTAGTTTCACTTGGGCTTTATCCATAATGGCCAATTGGCAGATCTGGCTGTTGGGCCTTCTTTCATTCACATTTTCTTTAATAGGTTTGGGCTTCAAATGAGCCCCTAAATATAAGCCTAAATCTGGTCAATCAAACTTGGGCCCTTTAACTATAATATAGATCAAGTAGGTGATGCAGCTTCTAGCTCAATTACCACCTTACTATAATTACTTAAATACTTTCCATCGGAGTTAACTTGCAATACATATGCTAAAACATGCAAGGCATTACATCACCTTCCAAGCTAGTTTAAACCAACACTAATCATGTAAGAAACATGATCCCTCACCTACACTATAAGTATAAGTCAAGTATAACATGAATAGAACTACCACATACAAAAATACAGGCCGTTACATCCTTTCCCCCTTGGAACATTCGTCCTCGAATGTTAGCAAAGGGTTGTGGCGGCCTAAACAAGTGTCAAGCCTAAGCTAACTACGATTAATCAACATTGAACATATAGACGTTACTTATTTTTGT